>SJYQ01091779.1:10601-33808 GCA_006410935.1 Redunca redunca | reverse complement strand
CAGAGACATTACTTTGTCAACAAAGGTCTGTCTAGTAAAGGCTATGGTTTTTCCAGTGGTCATGTATGGATGTGAGAGTTGGACTGTGAAGAAAGCTGAGCGCCGAAGAATTGATGCTTTTCAACTGTGGTGTTAGAGAAGACTCTTGAGAGTCCCTTGGACTGCAAGGAGATCCAACCAGTTCATTCTAAAGGAGATCAGTCCTGGGTGTTCACTGGAAGGACTGATGCTAAAGCTGAAACTGCAGTACTTTGGCCACCTCATGCGAAGAGTTGACTCATTGGAAAAGACTCTGATGCTGGGAGGGATTGGGGGCAGGTGGAGAAGGGGACGACAGAGGGTGAGATGGCTATATTGCATCACCGACTCGATGGACATGAGTTTGGGTGAACTCCGGGAGTTGGTGATGGACAGGGAGGCCTGGCGTGCTGCGATTCATGGGGTGGCAAAGAGTCAGCATGACTGAGTGACTGGACTGAACTGAACTGAACTGAACTGATGGGACCAGAGGCCATGACCTTAGTTTTCTGTATGTTGAGCTTTAAGCCAACTTTTTCACTCTCCTCTTTCACTTTCATCAAGAGACTCTTTGGTTCTTCTTCACTTTCTGCCATAGGAGTGGTGTCATCTGCATATCTGAGGTTATTGCTATTTCTCCCCACAATCTTGAATCCAGCTTGTGCTTCATCCAGCCCAGCATTTCTCATGATGTACTTTGCATGTAAGTTTAATAAGCAGGGTGACAATATACAGCCTTGACTTACTCCTTTCCTTATTTGGAACCAGTCTGTTGTTCCATGTCCAGTTCTTACTGTTGCTTCCTCATCTGCATACAGATTTCTCAGGAAGCAGGTCAGGTAGTCTGCTAATCCCATCTCTTTAAGAATTTCCCACACTTTGTTGTGATCCACACAGTCAAAGGCTTTGGCATAGTCAATAAAGCAGAAGTAGATGTTTTTCTGGAGCTCTCTTCCTTTTTCAGTGATCCAACCGATGTTGGAAATTTGATCTCTGGTTCCTCTGCCTTTTCTAAATCCAGCTTGACAGGTTCACATACTCTTGAAGGCTGGCTTGGAGAATTTTGAGCATTACTTTGCTAGCGTGTGAGAAGAGTTCAACTGTGTGGTAGTTTGAGCATTCTTTGGCATTGCCTGTCTTAGGGATTGGAATGAAATCTGACCTTTTCCAGTCCTGTCGCCACTCCTGAGTTTTCCAAATTTGCTGACATATTTAGTGCAGCACTTTCACAGCATCATCTCTTAGGATTTGAAATAGCTCAACTGGAATTCCATCACCTCCACTAGCTTTGTTCGTAGTGATGCTTCCTAAGGCCCACTTGACTTCACATTCCAGGATGTCTGGCTCTAGGTGAGTGATCACACCATCATGATTCTCTGGGTCTTGAAGATCTTTTTTTTTATAGCTCTTCTGTGTATTCTTGCTACCTCTTCTTAATATCCTTGCTTCT
Organism: Redunca redunca; assembly: GCA_006410935.1. Lineage (NCBI taxonomy): Eukaryota > Metazoa > Chordata > Mammalia > Artiodactyla > Bovidae > Redunca > Redunca redunca. Next base: position 32,340 of record SJYQ01091779.1, on the reverse strand, counting down.
GTTCAGTTCAGTTCAATCACTCAGTCGTGTCCGACTCTCTGACCCCCCGCCAGGCCTCCCTGTCCATCACCAACTCCCAGAGTTTACTCAAACTCATGTCCACTGAGTCAGTGATGCCATTTAACTATTTCATCCTCTGTCATCCCCTTCTCCTCCTGCCTTCAATTTTTCCCAACATTAGGGTCTTTTCAAATGAGTCAGCTCTTTGCATCAGGTGGTCAAAATATTGGAGCTTCAGCTCCAGTGAACACTCAGGATTGATCTCCTTTAGAATGGACTGGTTAGATCTCCTTGCAGTCCAAGGGACTGCTTCTGTTAGGTCCATACTATTTCTATCCTTTATTGTGCCCATTTTGCATGAAATATTCCCTTGGTATCTCTAATTTTCTTGAAGAGATCTCTAGTCTTTCCCATTCTGTTGTTTTCCTCTATTTCTTTGCACTGATCACTGAGAAAGGCTTTCTTGTCTCTCCTTGCTATTCTTTGGGTATATCTTTCCTTTTCTCCTTTGCCTTTCACTTCTCTTGTTTTCACAGCTATTTGTAAGGTCTCCTCAGACAACTATTTTGCCTTCTTGCATTTCTTTTTCTTGGGGATGATCTTGATCACTGCCTCTCGAATGTCACAAACCTCCATCCATCGTTCTTCAGGCATTCTGTCTATCAGATCTAATCCCTTGAATCTATTTCTCACTTCCACTGTATAATCATAAGGGGTTTGATTTAGGTCATACCTGAATGGTCTAGTGGTTTTCCCTAGTTTCTTCAATTTAAGTCTGAACTTGGCAATAAGGGGTTCATGATCTGAGCCACAGTCAGCTCCCAGTCTATTTTTTGCTGACTGTATAGAGCTTCTCCATCTTTGGCTGCAATGAATATAATCAATCTGATTTCACTGTTGACCATCTGGTGATGTCTATGTGTAGAGTCTTCTCTTGTGTTGTTGGAAGAGGATGGTTGCTATGACCAATGCGTTCTCTTGACAAAGCTCTATTAGCCTTTACCCTGCTTCATTCTGTACTCCAAGGCCAAATTTGCCTGTTACTCCAGGTGTTTTTTGACTTCCTACCTTTGCATTCCAGTCCAGGGCCATCATTTTCGGGTGTTAGTTCTAGAAGATCTTTTAGGTCTTCATAGAACCGTTCAGTCTCAGCTTTTTCAGCATTACTGGTCAAGGCATAGACTTGAATTACTGCGTTATTGAATGGTTTGCCTTGGAAACAAACAAAGATCATTCTGTCGTTTTTGAGATTGCATCCAAGTACTGCATCTCGGACTCTTGCTGAGCATGATGGTTATTCCATTTCTTCTAAGGGATTCTTGCCCACAGTAGTAGATATAATGGTCATCTGAGTTAAATTCACCCATTCCAGTCCATTGTGATGACCTAGACAGGTGGGATGAGGGGTGGAGATGGGAGGGAGTTCCCAGAGGGAGGGCATATTTGTATGCATATAGCTTATTCACTTCATTTTACAATAGGAACATGACACTGTAAAGCAATTACACACTAACTAAATAAATAAAATCATAAATATACTGACCTCCCTGATCTTGGGTGGCCTCAGCCTGCAGTGACTTGAAGCAAGATTTTGATTCCCAACCAGAGATTGAGGTCAGGCCTAGACAGTGAGAGCACCAAATCCTGGCCACTAGACCACCAGGAACCAGTGGTCAAAGACAAGGCCCTGGCCCACTAGCTGTGTACAAATGAATTTCCACACAGAGACAGAAAGTAGTAAGCCAGTTAAGTCTTTATTAGGAGGAAAAGAGTATGTGTAAATAGATTCACGGGCTGGCTAAGAGAGCCACGCCCTCGTGGTGGTTTGAATCACTTTTATGGGACATTTCTTCCAGATTTCCTTTGACCAGTCCTCTTACTTTGCCTGGTTCTGAGTCTGCATTCGCTTTATCTCTGGGTCCTACCATGTGTGCACTCGCATCTCTTAGCCAAATTTGATTCTAGCAAAGAGCCTTATGGGTAGGTTGACATCATTTCCCTTTTTGATCTTTAAGTAGCCTTTCTTTGCATGTGTAGTCAGGAAGGCCTCCTTGGGTTCAAGAATGAGGAATTTGTGGTCCTTTATCCCAGATAAGATCTTTTATCTTGGAGTTTTTGTCCACAGGGGAGAATATAGCTGTTTAGCCTGGGGCCATCTTATCTCCTGCATCTCCTGCATCATGCCCCCTGCCTCTTCAGAGCAGTTCCGCTGAGCTGTGAGGCTGTCTCCCAGTTATAGTTCTCATCTGGGGCTATGGATGAAAAATGCTGCCTGCTATATCAGTAAACAAAGAAAATTGAGGCTAACAAGCCATCAGCCACTGCAGATGCCCCGAACTGTGCACCCTGAGGGAATTCAGGATGGAGAAAGCAGGATCTTGGCCCCAGATAACTGAGGTGCACATCAAAACAATGATGTCAATAAGCCCAGACTCTTGCATCTTCCCAGACACAGAAAAGTGCTAAATTCATTAACTCAAGATGACTGGTTTTTCTTTAATTAACAATGATCCTTTGATATTCCAACTTTGTTGTTTTTTGGTAGCTAAGTCGTGCCCAACTCTTTGTGACCACATGGACTGTAGCCCTCCAGGCTCTTCTGTCTGTGAGATTTCCCACGCAAGAATACTGGAGTGGGTTGCCATTTCCTTCTCTAAGGGATCTTCTCACACCAGGGCTCAAACCCGCATCTCCTTCATTGGCAGGTGGATTCATTACTACAAGGGAAACCTGAAGTTCTGACTACCTGGAGTTTTTGGGTTTTTTTGTTGTTTTTTTTTTTGCAAAAGCTTATCTATCCTCCTCACTCACCTCTTCAGAGCAGTGGCTCAGAGATATCTGAGAAGCCTGAGAAGCTGCCTTCTGAGTGTAAGTCCTCAGAAAATCCACTGAATAAAACGTGATTCTCAGCTTTTTGGTTGTGCTTTTTTTCCCCTTTATTTTTAACTGAAAGATAATTACAATATTGTGTTGGTTTCTGCCATACATGTATGTAAGTATACATACATCCCCTCACTCTTGAGCCCGTTGTGGTTTTTTTTCTTTTCAGTCTACAAGGAAACACATAGATTATTCTACATTCTCAACATGGGGAACTCAACAGGCAAAGAAAAGAGATGTGGACTTGCCCAGGACCGCAAAGCGCAGGCAGGCCCAGAGACTCCCCACAACCATGGGGAGGGGGTGTCAGGGAGGAAAACTTTGTCTTTACCCTCCAGGCTCATCTGGATGATATAACTAAACTTCTCCTCAAATACCATCCTTAGCAGAAGGTAAAACAGGGTGCTGGGGGTGGGAAGAGCCAGTTATGGAAGGGGACCAGGGGGGAAAAGCTCAGCAAACAAGGTTTAATGCTGTGATGCAGACTAAAGTCATTGCTTTTCCAAAGAGTTTCTAGAGATCTGGTCATTCTCTTCCTGGTACAATGAGAAAGACACCCTTACAAATGGATATTTCCCTTACAAATGTCAATGTTTCTTACAGAAGAATGACACTTCCTTTGGTTTGCAGCATTTCTTTCAGGTCTCCGGTTTCTTAGAAAATAACAGGCTTAAAATAATTAACATGCCAATGAAACACTTTTGGAGGTGGCAAATTCTGGTCCCCCACTGGCCAGACACATTGAGAGAGATCTACATTAGAAAGACCTGACCCTGGCATTTGATTAACATGCCTGGGCCTTAGTTTCTTCCTGTGTAAATCTGAGATGATAAAATGTATTTCAGAGAGTAGTTTTGAAAATTAAAAAGAAATGAGGGGCTTCCCTGGTATTCCAGTGGTTAAGACTGCCCTCCCAATGCAGGTGGGTCAGTCCGAGGTCAAGGAACTAGATCCTACATACCTCAACTAAAGATCCCACAAGCTGCAGCTAAACAGCCCAAATGCTGCAATTAAGACAAGGCACAGCCAAATAGAAAGCAAGCTTATCAAGCTGCAGAAAGACCTGGAGGAAATTTAAATGCATATTACCAAGTGAAAGCAGCCAATCCAAAAAGGGTTATCAATTACGTGATTCCAATTACATGATGTTCTGGAAGAGAAAACTGCCCCACAAGGGTCAACAGAAACTGGTAACTAAGAGAAATTCTTGACCTTATCTTGCAGAACACCAGTTAAGGGAACAGATGGGTTTTTTTTTTTAAAAAAAAAAAGCTCTCAGGCTGTAATTTGCCTTCAGTTACCTTTTTTTTTTTTTTAAATATACTTTATTTGGCCACATCAGGTCTTAGTTAGGGAACCTGGGCTCTTCGTTGTAGCACACAGACTCCCAAGTTTGGGGTTCTCTAAGATCCTCGTGTCATATAAGATCTTATTTCCCTGATCAGGGATGGAACCCCTGTCCCCTGCATTGCAAGGTGGATTCTTAACCTCTGGACCACCAGGGAAGTCCCCCGTTCAATTATCTTTTGACTCCTTAACCATCCCTACAGATAACACTTCTGACCTGTGGGTTGCTTCAGTAACCGGGTGAGAGTGGGGATGTTTTGATACTTGGAGTCAGCTCTTGTCTAGTGGTAGTTTGGCCCATGAATGACATTCTGGGCACATTTTGCTGTAAGCAAAAGCAGAGAAGGACAGTCACAGCACTTCAATTAAGTACAAATCTCTCTCCCAGGGAAAGTAGTAGTTTATCCAACCCTGGCTGACATAAGCAAATATTTCACCATTTCCTTCATAAATCGCTGGCTGTTATATTTAGTATATTTTATATCTGTTTTCTTTTACTTATTGCAGCTCTCAGGCTCTAGAGCTCAGGCCTCAGTAGTTGTGCACATGGGCTTTGTTACCCCACAGCATGTGGAATCTTCCCAGACCAGCAATCGAGCCCATGTCCCCCGCATTGGCAGGCAGATTCTTTAGCACCAAGTCACCAGTACTCTATACCCACAGCCACTACATCTGCTCTCAATTGTGGTGGGTTGGAAACTGTTAAATAACCAATATACAACCACGGTCTGGTCAAGAAGACAGAATCCAAAATAGGTAATTCGCCAGAGAGAATTTGTTGTAGCCACGCGTTCCGGGAAACAAACTCACTCAGAAGGACAATGCAGATAGTGGAGTGCAATGTATTACACCGGTGGGCCCAAGGCAGAGTCTCCTCTTAGCCAAGGACCCACACCAGCATTTGTGAAAATCTTTTATACCCCATGTGTACGTGTCTGAACCCACTACTCCAAATTCCTTGAGACTTACCTAAACCAAGGAAAATACAATCCCAGTAACCCCATCATTCACATGTGCTCAAACAGTCAAACAATTAGCCAATAATCAATAAACCCGAGGTTACACTCCAACTGATACACAAAAATTAATGGCCTGTCTAGAGGAAGAGGTGATTAGTGTATGTTTTCTCTTAGGTGATGAGTAACCTAGATATGATCTTCAAGGTTCCCCTGTCTGGAGGGGGTCTTATCCTTTTGTTGTCATTTTCATAGGCACTAAACACAGAGTTCAGAGTCCATTGGAAAGGTGGCTGAGCATGATCAGCATGAACAGGCCTAAGATGGAGTCCAGGCCCTGTGAATTCCTTCTTCAAATTTAATATAGGGAATTAGTTAAACAAGTTTTGGAGGACTGAAAAATCAAAAGAACGAGGGAATGCAGAAATAATAGCCACAGGAAACAGCTACCAGTCCTAAGGCTGGGGACAGAGGGCGGAGGTGGGGTTCCCAGGCCCACGAAACTCAGAGGGGTGTCAAGTCCCCGCTGCCGCTGGCACCTCTGGCACCTGCCAAGAGGCTGGTTCTGTGAGTACCTTATCTTATACATCTGGCGTCCGTGAACCGTCACTAACTGGGAGCTCAGAAGCAGAACTTGAGGGAGCAGAGGTGAGCCGGCCACAGACCTTCCCGGAAGCAGGCCCCTCGAGGACCAAGGAAAATGTTGTAACTTTGCAGTTGGAACCTTGGCTAATGTCTGAGACTGAATGTATCCTTCTGGAATGAAGGTCCTTCTGTACCTCGAAGTCACTGTAGACTTTCCCCTGAGAGTCACCAGGGAAGTGTAGGGGCTGCCACACAACACCACAGGGCCAGGGAGAACTGCCCCACGGAGCACAGGTCAGGAACAGGGCCCACAACAGAGGGTCACTTTGTTAGGGGAGGCACACTGCCTGAAACCATCCACCCTGCCCAGGAACCATGGTCACCATTTGCGCGAGTTATTTTACGACAGGAGGTCCTGATAAAGAACATGGAACTAACAAGCCCCCACGAACCGGGAAAATTCAGAAAGATCAAAAGGAGACACCACGTGTCCTTCCACCTCCCAGAGTCCTTCTTGCTTTAGTCCATCTTAGCTGAACAATGCTTGCACCACCAGGAAATACCCCGAGACAGAATAATTGGCCAGAGACAACCCAGAAACTAACCCCATCATCATAAGACTTGAGGCTGACCCACATGGCAGAGCAGTCCTTGCCAGGGTCCAGCCCCGGTGGATCCAGGGAAATTCGAAGCATGGACAGCATAGGCGAGGAAAAACTTACTTATATAGAAATATGAAGGAGATTAGAAAGAAATAGTATAGTAGGAAAATTAAGTCGAGAAAAGAGGCTGAATAACTTGGTTTACGGGAAAGGCCAATAAAGTTCCAGACAAGGAGCTTGCACCATCTACGTTAGGCCACCGGCGCCCACTTGAATATCGGACAGTGCCCCGCCTTGGGCGCTCTCTCTCACGGATCTTAGTGCCAGGGCAAGTAAGTAGACTTGGTGAGCCGCCCTACTCCAGATGGGAATTCAGCCTGAAATTAGAGTAAAGAGAAGGAAGGAGAGGGAAAAGGGGTGAGAGAAAGAGACATGGGGGGAGCCAGATTCCCAAGAAACTAGGCCAAGAGACTAGTCTGAGAAACTGGTCCATCATTTATTGTTCAAGGGGCTATTTATACTTTTGATAATACATGGAGATCAATGGGTAACACAAAGTTATGCAGTTAGCAGTTTAGACTCTTATCAAAACCAGGCTTTTCTCTCTGCATACCTGACTGCAAACACAAGGCTTAGGTGCTTTACATCATCTTCCGGCCCAAAAAGGGCCAGTTAACAGCTTTTTTCTGATAAGGGTTTGTTAACTAGAAGACTTATTCATGTTGATCTTCCCAAAGTTTGGAGCCACTCTCAGAAAGCATTAAATAAAGTTACATTCTTACATAGCAAAGATACAACAAATTATAACAAGTGAAAGGAGTACAGTGATTTATAACAAAAGAAAAGTAATTAACTCAAAAGTCTAGTGTTGCTAACATCAAAACTACTATATATCTTTTTCCATATCCCATTTACATTGATTAACATCCTCCCAGGTGCCTAAAAGATAAAGAATATGGAGGCCTGGCGGCAATCATTGAGTCAACAATGAAAACCCGTCACCAATATGATTTTTAACTCTTTAGAAAAGGCTCTGTATCTTTAAGATGCTTTTAAGCTTTGTGCCTCTCCCAGTTGGGGGCTGCAAGCAATTCACAAGCTGTAAGGGGTCCGGGGAACCTGTTAGGCAAGCTAGAGAACTACCAGAGGAGGTTTAACTGAAACATCCCTTTCAAATGCAGAAGACCAAAGCTTAGAGATAACTTTTTCCAGAGTATATCAGAAGAGTGGAAAAGCAGGCAGATTTTTATTTTTGGGGGGGTGGATGCTCAGAAAATTCCAGGGGGGAAACCTGAAGCCATCACGTCCTTGCGTTTGTCAGGCTTCCTTCCGCATGACCTTGTCACGGGTGGAATTCCTCACGCTGGCTCCCGGCAAGTCCTTCTGGATTCCCTTACCCTACTGCTCTCTGCCCCAGCGCCCCTTCCCAATCAAGTGTCATGCTTGGTCAGCATGTGTGTCTCCTGGGACAACTCATTTCTGAGTGTTAAGACAAGAGTCCACTTTCAGGCCCTGGAAGGGGTCTCCCTTCCTGTAACAGCTTTGACACTGCCACCCACAGGCCTGGTTCACCTACGAGGTGCAAAACCTAAGGCGCCCGCCCAAAGCAGACACACACTAGGTGGAAATGCTATTTTGAACCTAGCCCCCCTGCATTGGAAGTGTTATGCCCAAGTCTCGAAATCTCCCAATGACCACCGGGGAGCCGGTATCCGATGCAAAAGCAAGAGAGCTTTTATTACCAAGCTCGAGCTGGGGCTCCCACCGTTACCGATGCAGTGGCTAAGGAAAGGAGCCCCAAGTTTTGGGTTACACTGCTTTTATAGGGAATATTCGGGTAAAAGGGTAAAAAGGGGGTGTTCAGGCTGAAGGACAACTGGTTGGTTACTTTCTTCTATAGGGTTTGTGTGTGGATTCCTGATTGGTTTTTACTTTCAAGGTAAATCACAAGTTCCTGAAGGTAAAGTCAGGAGGTTTAACCTAAGGGCCGATTGGCTCGTGGGCAGTGGGGCAAGGTTGGGTAATATCCAAAGTCTAAGTCTGTTTGCCTGGAACCTTTACAAAATGGAGTTCTTTTACAAGATGGAGTAGCTTAGGCTCTTCAGAAGCATGGAGTCCTAGCCACTGGATGACCAGGGAAGACTTATCATTCAAGGATTTTAAAGTTTATGCTTCAGCACTGTGGGAGAACTGGTGATACTGTGAATTATAGCAAGAAATGTACTTGATTTTCATCCTGTTTCTGGCACAGAGCTCTGAAAACCCTTGGAATTTCCTCAGTGATAAGAACAACAAAGGTGTCACTATCTTAGCCTATTTCTTTCAGCCACACCTGAGGTTAAAATGAGGTGACTTTTGGAAAGTACCTAATAATGGGGCTGGTTGCCAGGGCAACCAACCAGATGACTGGAAGTTGGACAGTTCAGCCCTACCCCTTAACCTCTAGGAAGAGGAAATGGGTTAGAGGTTGAATCTACCAATGGCCAATATTTTAATCAACTATGTTTACATAATGAAAGAAAGAAAGAAAGAGAAGTCGCTCAATCATGTCCAACTCTTTGCGACCCCATGGACTATATGTAGTCCATTAGGCTCCTCCGTCCATGGGATTCTCCAGGCAAGAATACTGGAGTGAGTTGCCATTTCCTTCTCCAGGGGATCTTCCCAACTCAGGGATTGAACCCAGGTCTCCCACATTGCAGGCAGACGCTTTAACCTCTGAGCCACCAGGGAAGCCTCCATAAAAACCCGAAAGAGTGGGGTTTGGAGGGCTTCCAGTCTGATGAACCATAATAACACATCCATGGGTACCATGCTGGCCTCCAGACTCCCCGGGAACAGAAGCTCCCTGCCTTGGAGGCCTCACTTCATGCATCTCTTCATCTGGCAGTTGACTCATATCCTTTCATGCCCTTTGTAACAAACCCACAATCTAGTAAGTAAACCAGTTCCCTGAGTTCTCTGAGCCACTCTAGCAAGTTAATGGAACCCACGATGGGATAGTGGGAACCTCTCTGTATAGTTGGCCAGAGCACAGGTAACAACCTGGACATTCATTGACATCTGAAGTGGGGTGGGCAGTCTTGTGAGATTGAGCCACCAATCTGTGAAATGTGGTGCCATCTCTGGGTAGGTGGTGTCAGAACAGTTAAACTGTAGGACACCCAGCTCTTGCTGGAGAATTGGTGTCAGAGCTATAGAACACAACATCCCTGAAATGAGTGCTTTGTAGTTGTACTGAAGCATGAAATCTGAACCTCATGCTGTGGAGATGGTCCATGAGAGTGGATGGGTCAGCTGGTAGGAGAGGTTGGAAAGGGCTTGGCAATGGCTACACTTGGGAGTGAGATGGACCTGAGTACACACCCTGCCTCTGATGCTAAGTGACCTTGGACAAGCCTCTCAACCTCTGGACCCCTACCCCTCCTCTATAAAACAAGAGGTAATGTGTGCCTTGCGGATTGCAAGAAGGGCACACAGAAGCACTCCAAAGATGGTGACTGACCTTGACACTGTGACCAAAAGTGGGGCCCGCTCACCACTCAAATGCAAAAGGGAAGTTTGCTTTGTTTTGGATGCCAGCAACCAGAGGCAGTTGGGGGAGAACAGACTCCTGTCTAAAGGTGACTCCCTGCTCTGACAATCAAGGGGCTAGAGCTCTTATAGACAGAGGGAGGGGGCTCCATGCAGAAAGCATAGTCAGCTCTGACCGTCATCTTGAAATCAGTCATCAGTGGTCTGACCAGCATCATCTAGATTGTTTTAAGTACGGTTAATCTTCAGTTCCATAGTCAGTTTGTTTTCATTTCCTTGAGGCCAATTCTCAGAATTGTGGCAGCTTATGTCATTGCAACAGTCTGGTCATCGTGGAGTTAAATTATTCCAGCCTGTGGGGATTTCAGTATCTACAAGACAGCTCACAGGATATGGCTCAGAGTATTATCTATAAACCTGGAGGAGGAACTAAGGTCCTTTGACTGTGCTTAATGACTAAATTATTGTTATTTGGTCTCCTCTGATTGTTTTCCTGTGTTTGCATTTTCTCACTTCTCTGATTATTGTTTGGCTAAAGGTTTTCCATAGACAAAAGGTAGGCAGAGGATATGAGCTGGGGGGTGGTAAGGGCCATAAGGTCCTACTCCATTTCAACATCGTGCTGCTGTTTTCCTGATGAGCATACTTGGAAAGAGTGAGAAGTGTGAGTGAGGAAACACAGCCCAGGACCATGACCCAACATTGGAGGCAGGTTGCTAGGAGACTGAGGCAGGTTGGAATTACTGGTGGGCAAGGAGCCACCAGCTGCTCTGGGCTGGAGGACCACTGGAAAGATTTAGAATAAGAAATCTTGGACAAGGAGGAAAGACCACTTTCAGACCCATGGGCATTTCTTGAAGAGTTTTGACCTTGGTGAACTATCCTTCTTTCCAGCAGTACGCCCTAGGAAGCATTGATGATTTCAAGATTCACAGTGAAATCCTTCTAGTCGCCTGGCCCCTTCTAATCCCTGAGCTCTTCCACCTCCCCACCCACACTCAGAACCAGTAGCTTTAAATTTGTTTGTCTATGACCCAACCATACATGTGACTCAGGACACACATGCCCCATGTACACAAACCTCAATGAAATAAAGCTTTATCGTGACACTTACCCTTCCTACACACGTTGAGCTCTGCTATTTCCTATTCTGTTCTATTTCATTTTTATAGATGTACTAGCTTAGTTTGGGATCTTCACCAGTGGCTCAGATGGTAAAGAATCTGCCTGCAATGGGGGAGGCCCAGGTCCAACCCTTGGTTGGGAAGATCCCCTGGAGAAGGAAATGGCTATCCACTCCAGTACTCTTGACTGGAGAATTCCAAGGACAGAGGAGCCTGGCAGATTTCAATCTGTGTGATCTCAAAGAATCAAACACGACTGAGAAACCAACACTTTCACTAACTTAATTTTACAAGTTTTCATGACTTCACTCCAGTTCTAGAGAGGAAGAACCAGCAAAGTTTCCTGAGAAAAAGCAAGCCAATGGGGCAGAGAACAGAAAGCCTCTTCATCACCTCACCCAGGTGATGAGAGGGGATGTACCCTCTCATCCCCTCCTGTCTCTCCTTCCTCTAGAACCCCAAACCCAACCATCTTCCCACTCTACCCAGGGCCTTCTGTCCCTTGACCCTGCCACCTGCTCCCTGCTTCTCACCCTTCCTGATGTCACCTCCTCTTTGTCTGGCTTAGGTTACATAGCTCAGAACGTTCATCCACTCATTGATTCATCCAATAAACAGCCACCCAGGACCCACACTGTGCCAAGCACCATTCTAGGTGCTGGAGATACAAATGCCCTGCCTGTGAAGCGCCTTTTATTAAGGGAAACAGACAATAAACACTGAATAAAGCAGAACACTGAAGCTATTTTAGTATAGCAACCAGGGCAAAGGCCTGAGGCAGCAGGGTGTTGGCAGGTCCCAGGGACAGAGCAGAGACCAGCGAGAGCAAGAGTCACAGAGAGGGGATCAGACAGGAAACAAAAGACAGACAGTCTCATAGGCCATCCAAGGATGTTGCAAAGGTTTTCCTCTGAAGGACGTGCTGCCATTGCAGGGTGTGGAGGGAGGAAGGGTCCTGACCTGACTTGGGTCTCCAACAGCTCCCTCTGTAGGGAAACCGAGGAAGAAGATGCAGTTTAAGTCTTCCTTGGTAGTCCTGTTGTGGGAGTCCTACCTGGCCATGCAAGGAACACGGGTTCAATCCCTGCGCTGGGAAGATTCCACAAGCTTTGGGGCAACGAAGCCCACGTGCCACAGCTCAGGAACCTGTGCTCCAAAACAAGAGAAGCCACCGCAACGAGAAGACCAATCACAGCAACTGGAGGGTACCCCCAGCTCGCCGCAGCTGGAGAAAGGCCGCACACAGCAAAGACCCAGGGCAGCCAAAAATAAATAAATTTTAAAAATTTTAAGAGTTGTATTTAAAAAGACACTATTGGATTAATCCTGGTGAGAGATGATGGTGCTTTAGACCAGGGTAGAAGGCAAGGAGGATCTAATTAGAAAGGGTAAGGTCAGTCTAATAGGATTCGGTGACAGTTTAGTCAGGAGGACACGAAGGTGTTGACCTGAGCAGCAGAAAGTATGGAGTTGCCTTTTACTGATATGTGGAGACTTTAGGAAGAGACTTGCTAGTGACGAAATCAGAAGTCAGATTTTACATCCATCAGTCAGAAATCCAAGTAGAGGTGGAAATCCAATACGTGGTCAGAAGTTCAAGATGATGTTCATCCCACTGATTCGTCTCGTAAGTACCCCTAACCCAGCGGAAATGCTCACCTAGGAACACAGCTCAGTTCAGTTCAGTTCAGTCGCTCAGTCGTGTCCGACTCCCTGCGACCCCATGAATCGCAGCACGCCAGGCCTCCCTGTCCATCACCAACTCCCGGAGTTCACTCAGACTCATGTCCATCGAGTCCATGATGCCATCCAGCCACCTCATCCTCGGTCATCCCCTTCTCCTCCTGCCCCCAATCCCTCCCAGCATCAAACTCTTTTCCAATGAGTCAACTCTTCGCATGAGGTGGCCAAAGTACTGGAGTTTCAGCTTCAGCATCATTCCTTCCAAAGAAATCCCAGGGTTGATCTCCTTCAGAATAGACTGGTTGGATCTCCTTGCAGTCCAAGGGACTCTCAAGAGTCTTCTCCAACACCGCAGTTCAAAAGCATGAATTCTTCGGCGCTCAGCCTTCTTCACAGTCCAACTCTCACATCCATACATGACCACTGGGAAAACCATAGCCTTGACTAGATGGACCTTAGTAGGCAAAGTAATGTCTCTGCTTTTGAATATGCTATCTCTAGTAGATGTGAAAACTGTGTTCGTAACAGCTTATTATTGCAAAGAGCAGGCCAGGGCTTATGGAAGGAGAGTGGACAAGTAAATTGTTGTTTATTCCCGCCCCCCCCCGCCCCCCTCCCGCCCAGGATGAAGTACTATATAACACTGAACATGAATAGGTCTGAGTCATGCTTTTAAAAGGGCTTCCTGGTGGCTCAGATGGTAAAGAAGCTGCTTGTAATGCAGGAGACCCAGATTAGATCCCTGGGTTGGGAAAATCCCCAGGAGAAGGGAATGGCAACCCACTCAGTGTTCCTGCCTGGAGAATCCCATGGACAGAGGAGCCTGGTGGGCTGCAGTCCATGGGGCTGCAAAGAGTCAGACACAACTGAGTGACTAACACCTTCACTTTCATCCTTGTAAAAAGGTAAGTCAGATCATGTACCCCTCTGCTCAACCCCCTCAAGGGCTTTGTATCTTCTTTGACTTGAAAACCAGTCTTTTTTGTTAATGTTACTTTTTAAATTTTTTATGTATTTATGGGTGTGCTGGATCTTCACTGCTACACGCAGGCTTCAGTTGCGGTGAGCCAGGGCAGCTCTCTAGCTGTGGTGCACAGGCCCTAGGGCACGCAGGCTTCAGTAGTTGCGCCACAGAGGCTTAGTTGCTCTGAGGCATGTGGAACCTTCCTGGACCAGGGATCAAACCCGTGTCTCCTGCATTGCCAAGCAGATTCTTAACCATGGGACCACCAGAGAAGTCCCTGAAAGCCAGTCTTTACAAGGGCTTGCAAGCCCTCTGCCCGATCTGGTCTCCACGAGCCCTCTGTCCTCATGGTTTCCTTGTGGCTGAGCCCAAGCAGACAGCCACCTTCCTGTTCTCCTGTCTGAGAAACTCTCCCCCATGTACACCCAGATGTGTTTCTCACTGCTCTTAAGCTGCCATCCTATCTGTGAGGACTCCCCAGCTGGCCTCCTCCTTGCTGTCTACCCCCTTCACCTGCTTGCCTTCTTTCCCCAGCCAGATCACCCCAGTTTGTCTCCCCCAAGGAGAACACAGGCTCCTGTTTGTTCAGTTGCTCAGTCATGTCCGACTCTGCAACCCCACGGACTGCGGCTCACCAGCTTTCCCTGTCCATCACCAACTCCCGGAACTTGCTCAAACTCACGTCCATTGAATCGGCGATACTATCCAACCATCTCATCCTCTGTCATCCCCTTTTCCTCCTGCCTTCAATCTTTCCCAGCATCAGGGTCTTCCCTACTGAGTTGGCCCTTCACATCAGGTGGCCAAACATTGTCTGGTTGTCCTGCCACCAAGGCCACCACCAGGGTGGCCAAGCCCCTGCCCAGACGTTCTTTTTCTGGTCTCCTGTCTAGATAGATGATTGAAGTTCACATTAAATCATCATGTCAGTGTCATTCCCACAGCTCAATTTCCCGTGATCCCACACCAGCCAACTGCACAAGCTGACTCTTGGAACTGAGGCCAGGCCACAGGACCCAGAGCTCCTGGGGTCAAGTTCAGGCGGAGGGTACAGAATCAGAGATCCCACTGAGCGGGGAGTGGGGAAATGGGGACCCAGTTCCCTTCTAAAGGTAGCAATGCCTCACACAAAGAAGGTATCGAAAAATTATTGTGAAAATACACTGAGCTTGACCTTTTTTTTCCTTTGTCAATCCTCTCCTGTCCAAGTTCTGGCTAAGAGACCATAAGAATTCACTTAAACCATGGCTGTCCACCTCAGCATGCAATTTACCAGGTCACACAGAAAGGAAGGCTCTGAGAACAGTAGCAGTATCCCTATGTGCCCAAGGTTGGGTCATCTGGAGGCATTATTCAGGGAAACAGAGCATCTTGCCTTGCATGAATGAGCTTGCAGGACCCCCAGGGTTCCACTGAGCAACAGGGAACTGCTTCAGCAACATAGAACATCTCAGGATTGCAGAGGACTCCAGAGCCTGGGCATCAGAACTCCCTGGAGCTGGACGTCCAGGCTTCGATACCCACAGTAGAGAACGGGGTACGTAGATTCCTGCGAGGCAGAGGAGGGTCCCTGAATACAAGAACCTGGAGTATTCCCAGCGAGAGGGGAAAGGATGGNAACCTGGAGTATTCCCAGTGAGAGGGGAAAGGATGGGTGGGGGGGGGGGACATGAATCCTGTGAACACCATCCTGGGTGTCCACCTGAGCGCAGAATTGTCCAGACACCAGGAAGTCAAGGGCAATTTCCAGACCAGACCCTTCTGCCATCAGCCCAGGGTGCCCACTCACTGTGGACAAGCCATAGGGGTGGACGAATCACAAAGCCGTGTGGGTCAGAGCCGGGGTCCTCCAGCTGGGATCGATGGGGACCTGTGCTGGTCTCAACCGGCCAGCGCTGGGAAGTGCAGCTCGGGCACCCATGGTGGCAGGAGTCAGACCGGGAAGGGAGGAGGCCCGCCTCTCTCATGAAGAATTCTCAGAAGGCCTCTACCCACTCCCAGGACAGCCAGGGCGAGGCCTGGAGCCAAGACAAACACTCCGGGTGACAAAAGATGGAATTTCCCCATCAAGGAAAGCGGGAGGAATTTAATGGTCTTTTCTGAGAGAAAGAGGATAGTGATGAGAAGGCAGAGGAAGGAAGGTGAGGAAATAGGGAGGGACAAGCAACCAGGAGCCAGAACTGGGCTGCAGAAAGGCCTCGAGAAGTTCGTTTGGAAAGAACAGGTGGGCTCCTGTCCAGCCTGGAGCCCCCACTCTATGCGCTCCCTCCATCACCCCCACCAGGCACCTGGCAAGCCAGGCCGCAAGCATGGATGCCTCTCAAGGGGTGGGGAGAGGAGGTGGGTTTTGAAATAACGGAAAAGCTTGCTAGGCTGGCAAACAGGAACGTCTCGGGGAGTGGTAATTAGATTGCTGTCGGCCCGAAGCGGGAAGTCAGGGCCAATTGACCAAGAGAAGCACGGGGAGGAAGATGTTAGACTTTCCACAGTGAGGTATGAAGAAATGAGGCAATCTTATCTAGATGGTGAGAGGTGTGCGCTCCCAGCTGCCCAGCGTCTCCCTTCTGTTCGTCTTTTTTTTTTTTCTTTAGTAACTAACATAACTGTGACTGTCTCTAGTACCCACAAGCCAATGAAGCCTGGGAAAACTTGTTACATAAATAAGAAGGATTCATCCTTATTTCCACTAGGAATATTTCCAGCAGTGTAAGTGGTCTTGATGTGCTTAGCTTTTTGACACGCAGAGTCCTTCCGATGAAGAATAACACGAAGGCTGTGTGCCCAGTCATGTTCTACTCTTTGCGACCCCACAGACTATAGCCCGCCAGGCTCCTCCGTCCATGGGATTCTCCAGGCAGGAATGCCAGAGTGCGTTGCCATCTCCTTCCCAGGGGACTCTCCCCAACCCAGGGGTCGAACCCACATCTCCTTCATCTCCCGCATTGGCAGGAGGATTCTTTACCACTCAGCCACCAGGGAAGCCTGCAACAAAAAGAGCTCTTTTCCCCTCTTCACTGTGGATGCTCAGCTTTAATGCACTATGAAGCTGTAACACTATAAAGCACCAAAGCAAAATAAAATGGAGATATTATTATTATCAATAGGTTGTCTAGTTGATTCATGATTCCTAAGCCCAGACCCTTGTCAATCCTAGAAGGAACAGAGTTATGAATAAAAACTGAAATGGCTATCCATTTCCATCTGGTCCTGATCATGACCTCATAGGTCCCTGCTTCGGGCCCCTGGGTGCTGGTTTTTGAGTAACACCCAGGGAGCAGTCTCTGTGTAATCGTGGGAGATGCCCCTTGGTGACGGCATGCACTACAGCCCTGAGTCAACCTCATCACTGCTCTGAGCGTCCCTTTCCTTATCATCAGTGGAGACCCCAAGACCTACCTCCCAGGTTGTAGGGATTAAACAAAAAGCCCTTGTGATGGTTAATGTGATATGGCACTGTGTCTAGACCCTGGTGCCCAGACATGCAGACAAACATCATTCTGGGTGTTTCTATAGGGCTGCGTTTGGATGAGATCTTAAATCTATGGACTTGAGTGAAGAGACTGCCCTCCATAATGTGGCGGGGACATGGCCCTCATTCAATCAGTTGAAGACCTGAGTGGAAGGCAAGATTGCCCTTCTCTGAGCAAGAAGACACTCTGCAGCAGGCAACCTCTGAACTCGATCCACAACATCAGCTCTTCCTGGGGCTCCAGGCTGGCAGCCCACCCTCTACTCAAGACTATGCCCCTCCCCACCCAGGGCTGTTGTGAGGCTGAAAGAGATAAGCTTTGCACGAAAACTGTGCGGGTTTTTTTTTTTTTTATCAGCTGTGGGTCTTATCAGCTCTTCGTGTTTAGGCACCCAGAGTCAGTGTAATTCCTAAGCAGCCTGTGGTGCGGGCTGTTCCATCTGCATAAACAGCTTCTATAATTGCTCCTCCAGGTGGGCAGGGCTGTGCCATCTTGTGGGTATAGGACAGCCAGGTGAAATGTCGTCACCTCCTTCCTCTGGGAGAAATGTCCGTTGCTGGGTTGAACTTTCAGAGGTAAAATCTAAGTATACACGGAGGTAAGGGGGTTTGAACATGGGAATGCATTTGGAAAGGGTCTGGCCGAGGCTCTCAACTCTAAGTTGGACAACAGAGGCATGGTGATGCGGGCCATTTGCACAAGGACACCTGGGGACAGAGAAAGTACAGAGCCCTGGCCCACTGCCCTGTGGTTTCAGGTGACTTCTGTCAATGAGAAACAAACAAACCGGTTGAGGAACTTTCTCTAGATCACACTGCGGCAGGTGGTGGGGCAGGACATGAACACAGGTCCTCCCCATCTGAACCTAGGCTCTTCCCGCCGCCCTTGGAGGGGAAGATGAGGGCAGCGGGACCCAGACAAGCTGCCCGGCTATGTGCATCTCCATGCTTCTGTGCTTCTCTTTTTGATTCTTCTCTTTCTTTTTTCAATCTTGCCAAATTGGCACACATATTTTTAGTCGTACTTTATTTTCCTACAGTTCAATGAATTTCTATGGACAGCATCCATTTAGATAGTTCTTATCTTTTTTCGCATTCATTTTATTTTATTCTAATTGAAGGATAGTGGATTTACAATGTGTTAGTTTTGGGTGTTGGAGAAGGCAATGGCACCCCACTCCAGTACTCTTGCCTGGAAAATCCCATGGTTGGAGGAGCCTGGTAGGCTGCAGTCCATGGGGTCGCTAAAAGTTGGACATGACTGAACGACTTCACTTTCACTTTTCACTTTCATGCATTGGAGAAGGAAATAGCAACCCACTCCAGTGTTCTTGCCTGGAGAATCCCAGGGATGGGGGAGCCTGGTGGGCTGCCATCTATGGGGTCACACAGAGTCAGACACGACTGAAGCGACTTAGCAGCAGCAGCAGCAGTTCCAGGTGTATATATATGTACCTATATATATATATTCTTTTTCAAATTCTTTCCCCATTCAGGTTATTATAGAATACTGAGTAGAGTTTCCTGTGCTATTCAGCAGATCCTTTGGGTTTTCTATTTTATGTATAGTATGTGTATACATTCAGTCCAAACTCCTACATTATTCCTCCTCTCTTTATCTTTTTTAACATTTAAATTTATTTATTTTTAATTGAAGGATAATTGCTCTGCATTATTTTTTTCAACTTTTTATTTTCTATCGGGGGATAGCCGACTAGCAGTGCTGCGATAGTTTCAGGTGAACAGAGAAGGGACTCAGCCGTACATACACACGGATCCATTCTCCCCCAACCCCCCTCCCATCCAGGCTGGCACTTGACACTGAGCAGAGTTCTTTGTGCTTAACAATAGGTCTTTGTTGGTTATTCGTTTTAAACATAGCTGTGTGGACATGACTTTCCCAAAGTCCCTAACTTACTATTAACAATTCTGCATTGGTTTCTGCCATACATCAACATGAATCAGCCATAGGTATACACATGTCCCTTCCCTCTTGAACCTCCCTCTCTTTGATTTCTCTTGAACCAAACCACCACTTTGCAATTCCTTTCCCTCCCACAGCTCCAGCCAGATCCACACCATTGAGATGTCACTCAGCACACGTTTATGGAGTGCTCTCAACAGGCAAGGCATGGAGCCATCAGATCTAAAAGGAAACACTCCCCAGACGTGGTGGGGGCCAGGGCCCTCAAACCAGGAAATAGACACTTGCAGTCCAGAATAAGAAGCGGTCTGACAGTGCCAGACATGGACGTGAAGAGCATACAGAGAGATGGTCTTTGGAAGCCTCCTAAGAAAGTGACCTGTAAGCTGAGATCCCAGGTGGTTAACTGACTGCGGCAAACAGTGCAGGACTGGAGTCTTGGTCAACCCCTAATGGAATCAAGGGGCTTCCCAGGGGGCTAAGTGGTAAAGAATCTGCCTGCTAATGCAGGAGACACGAGTTCGATCCCTGGGTTGGGAAGATCCCCTGGAGGAAGAAATGGCAACTCACTCTAGTATTCTTGCCTGGGAAGTCCCATGGACAGAGGAGCCTGGCAGATTTAGCTTAGGAGATCAGTGAGCACCCAGCGACCCCTGGAATGGGTAGATTTACCCAAGGAAAAGGAGAAGAAAGGGGAAAAGAAAGAGGAACATCAAGACTGAAGAAACCAAAGTGTTCCAAGCCAAGGCAGGATGGGGGAATCAAAACTCACTGACGGGTGCCATTGTTTGGACAAAAAGCTGGTTGCTGACCTGGCATGAATCTGCTTCCTGGATCCATGCACATGAGAGCTAGACAGAGAGCCTGGTTTTGCAACCACTCACTCCCTGGGTGTGGACTGTACTCAGCGTGACCACATTCAATCTCTCCCCATTGGTTTCCTCATCTGTCAAATGGGCTAGTAACAGTACCCACCTCTTTGACTTGTTGTTCTGGGTATTCAGTGGGTCACTGCACACAAGTGCTTAGAAGAGTACCTGACAGGTAAAGTTCCATAAACATTCTATTAAAAAATATGACAGGGGAATTTCCTGGTGGTTCAGTGTTTAGGAGTCCACACTTCCTCTACACAGGGCATAGTTTTATCCCTAGTCAGGGAACTGAGATCCCACATGTTATGCAGCATGGCCAAATTTTTTTTTTTTAAATCGTGAGACTGGCTAAGAAGTGAAGGAAAGAGTAGGGGTCATGGTTTGAGGCTAAGCTCATCTTTCAAGGAATTTGACTTTGCAATGGGGGAGAAAACAGCAGTTTAGGGTGATGTGGGGTCAGGGGAGGGTTTGCTATGAGTGAGTGTCGCTCAGTCGTATCCGATTCTTTGCAACCCCATGGACTGTAGCCTGCCAGGCTCCTCTGTCCATGGCATTTTCCAGGCAAGAATACTGGAGTGGGTAGCCATTCCCTTCTCCAGGGGATCTTCCCGACCCAGGGATCGAACGCAGGTCTCCTGCATTGCAGGCAGATTCTTAACTGTCTGAGCCCCAAGGGAGCCCAGGTTTACTATACCAGATGGAAAAATCTGAGCATGTTGGAATAGGGGCTGAAGGGAGCCAGGAATGAGGGGAAGGTGGAAGATGTGGGAGTAGAGGGCGGAGGTAGACAGTTTCAGGTTCCAAGAGAGGGCGAGAGAGAGGTGAGGTGGGGCTAAAGCCGGTCTGTGGGCAGGAAGGTGGGGGTGGGAGGCTGGTGCAAAAGCTTCTGTTGACTCCCCAGGGTGAGATGATGTCGGTTCGGAGAAGGAGGCAGTGGGCGGGAGCCCAGCAGAGAAGGGTCAAGATGCTCTTGCAGGGAAGTGGAGAACCTCTTCCAGTCTGACCAGCTGAGAATAACCCCTCACCTGGCAGGATGGTTTCCCAGCACATCCTTGTCCCACCCTCCCAACAGCCACAAGGGATATTCTTGTCACTCCCCCTTGTGGGAAGGAAATCCAGTCTGAGAGTTAAGACTGCAGACCTAGAACCAAGTGCAGTGTGGGGCTCTGCGCTAGGGCTTTCCCAAGGGCTTCCTGGAGACATGCACACAGTCTGTCACACACATACACACTCACACACACACCCTCACACACACACATACACACTCACACTCACACCCTCACACACACATACACACTCACACTCACACACTCATTCACACTCTCTCTCTCACACACACACACCCTCACACACATACACACTCACACACACACCCTCACACACACATACACACTCACACTCACACACTCACACTCACACACTCATTCACANCCCTCACACACATACACATACACCCTCACACACACATACACCCTCACATATTCTCACACACTGTCACACACACACTCTCTCACATACATACACACTCACACACCCTCACACACATACATATTCTCATACACATACACACCCTCACACACACATACACATCCTCACACGCATACACATACACCCTCACACAACACACTCACACACATACACACTCACACACCCTCACACACACATACACCTCTCAAACACATACACCCTCAAACACAACATACACACACACCCTCACACACACACACCCTCACACACATACACACTCTCACATACCCTAACACACACACACACGCACATACACATACACACTCACACAC
>SJYQ01091779.1:0-10168 GCA_006410935.1 Redunca redunca | reverse complement strand
ACACCCTCACACACATACACACTCTCACATACCCTCACACATACACACACTCACATACACATACACACTCTCACACACCCTTGCACATACACTCTCACACACATATACACTCTCATACACACACACAAACACTCACACACATACACCCTCACACACATACACCCTCACACATACATACACACACATACATACATACTCACATACTCACACATCCTCATACACATATACACTCACACACACACATACACACTCACACACATACATACTCACACACTCATTCACACTCACACACACACCCTCACACACATACACACTCTCACACACACACATACTCACACACATACACACACACCCTCACACACATACACACACACCCTCACACACATACACACACACCCTCACACACATACACATATACACACTCACACACACACAACCTCCCTGAGGGCCTGGCCAGAACAGGCTGCCGCCCACTGTGTCCACCTTCCAGGCAGACGGCAGCTCTGCTACCTGTTCCAGGATGGCCTCTAATCTCCCCTCACCCAGGAGAACATTAGTCACTCCTTCACAATGAAGAACACCAGGCACAGGACAATGGGGACTGTGGGCTGACGTCTGTGTCATCGGGGCGCCGTGTGAGTGAGCTCGCTTCTGTGCGTGGAACAGTTTGGGAAGGCGGAGAAAACTCTCCAGTGGTTGCTGGGGGAGAGCTGCCAGCTGGGAAGGAGGGAGACTTTCGTGCACTCCCTCCTGTGTCTTCTGAGTTTTGAAACAGTTAAATGAGTCAGTACACATGTTAAAATACAAACCCGTGCTTTGACCCCCGTGCAGAACACACTGTTTACAACACACCCCGTGCCCGAGCTCCGTGATGATGTGAGTGGAAGCCCACGGTGCGCCCCTGGCCCCTCTGGCCCTTTCTCTCTCTCCCCCTGGGCTTCTAGTCCACATCTTACCCCCTTGTCAGGCTCTGGTCTGTGGCACTCCTGTGACTCTGAACTGCAGGAGCCAGGAACCCAAGTGTGGGCGACAACAGCTTCCCAAGGACGGCCAACGAGGATGTGGTGGGCAGACCACGTTAGGGTCTGTGATCCGGGTCTTCCCTCGTTGGTCTCATCGGGTCACCGCAGTCTCTCTCACTCCATCATGTCTAAAAGTGTAACTGTACGGAATTCACAGCAAGAAGGCTCTGAAGGATTCTAGGGACCCCAGGAACGACCCCCCTACAGGAAGCCGTGTAACAGGAAGGGGACAGCGCCCAGGACCCTCTCAGGTGGGCCGCCTCTTTTTCCACTCTTTCTGGGCCTCTTCCTGCTTCTGCCCCTCAACCATAAGGCCCAGCTCATCCCCAGCGCTCTGATGTGGCCACAGCCCTGACACCAGAGCCCATCATGGGCCCCAGTCAGCCGGTGGTGCTCAGGCTGAACCAACCATTCGTGGCCAAAGGAGGCAAGGCCACATGGTTTGGGACAAAATCCTGCAGACGAGGTTTCAGGCCTTTGGTCCCATGTTGCTGTTGTTCAGTCATTCAGTTGTGTCCAACTCTTTGCGATCCCCTGAACTGCAGCATGCCAGGCTTCCTTGTCCTTCACCATCTTCCAGAGTTTACGCAAACTCATGTCCATTGAGTCAGTGATACCATCCTCTATTGCCCCCTTCTCCTCCTGCCTTCAGTCTTTCCCAGCATCAGGGTCTTTTCCAATGAACTGGCGCCACATCAGGTGGCCAAAGGATTGGAGCTTTAGCGTCAGCATCGGTCCTTCTGATGAATATTCTGGGTTGATTTCCTTTAAGATTGACTGCTTTGATATCCTTGCTGTCCAAGGGACTCTATGGCAGACCCCAAGTCCCCAGGGTACCTATAATCTGGGAGCCATAGTTCACCCCCAGCTGTCCTGGCCTCACCTGACCTCTGGGTACTGCCTCTCCTGGAAGTGTTCTTATGAACAGAGGGGAGGAGACCTTGCCTGAATCTGAGAGCCAGAAGAAATACCTCTGATATTTGTTGTGAGGGAGAAGATCCAGGTTTATAAATACCTGACACAAAGGACCTACACAGGCATACCCCGCCTCCCAGTCTCCTCTGCTGCCACAGCCCTTGGCAGCCACCCCACTGGCTGATGCTGCCAGGACTCCAGCAGTGGTGAAAATATTTGGAGCTTTGGGGCAATCCATGCACATAAAAAGAGAAAAGTAAACTCCAGAAGCAGCATGGAATCTTAAATCGAAACATTCTAGATTTTATTTCTGTGTCTGCCGCTTACCAGCTATGCAATCTTAGGCAAGTCCCTTAAAGGCACGGAGCCTCAGCTTCTTCATCTGTGAGGTGGGAGTAACAATACCTAATTCACAAGGCTGACAGGAGGATGAAAAGAAAGAATGTGAATGACAAAGCCCATGGTAGATCCCTCGCAAAGGACTGCCCCCTCTTCACTTTCCTCCTACCTTTCCTGCGGTAAATTCCCTCCACTTAAGTCAACCAGAGTCAGTTTCTGTTGGCTAA
Source organism: Redunca redunca (assembly GCA_006410935.1). Lineage (NCBI taxonomy): Eukaryota > Metazoa > Chordata > Mammalia > Artiodactyla > Bovidae > Redunca > Redunca redunca. The sequence goes on along the minus strand of SJYQ01091779.1, from coordinate 7,665 downwards.
AACCAAGAACACGCACTAACAGAACCTGGTAGAAGCCAGAAAAGTTGCTTTTCCAGCCTTATTTTAAGCCAGGGAGCAGGCCTGTGGCCTAAGCTCCACCCACCCAAGGCAACCAACTGAGGTTTAAAATTGTGAGTGAAGAAAGAGTGTGAGGAGGCAGGTAGGGCTAACCCAGTAGGGCTACATCTCCTGGCAATGGAGGAGACGGAGGCATGGACATCTGGGGCTTGAGGACATGAGGTTCCTATGTCTAGGGGACCCATTTTGGCCGTATGAGATGTATTGCCCATGACTAGGGATGGGGGCGCACCTTCGCTGNAGAAGCAGCATGGAATCTTAAATCGAAACATTCTAGATTTTATTTCTGTGTCTGCCGCTTACCAGCTATGCAATCTTAGGCAAGTCCCTTAAAGGCACGGAGCCTCAGCTTCTTCATCTGTGAGGTGGGAGTAACAATACCTAATTCACAAGGCTGACAGGAGGATGAAAAGAAAGAATGTGAATGACAAAGCCCATGGTAGATCCCTCGCAAAGGACTGCCCCCTCTTCACTTTCCTCCTACCTTTCCTGCGGTAAATTCCCTCCACTTAAGTCAACCAGAGTCAGTTTCTGTTGGCTAAAACCAAGAACACGCACTAACAGAACCTGGTAGAAGCCAGAAAAGTTGCTTTTCCAGCCTTATTTTAAGCCAGGGAGCAGGCCTGTGGCCTAAGCTCCACCCACCCAAGGCAACCAACTGAGGTTTAAAATTGTGAGTGAAGAAAGAGTGTGAGGAAGCAGGTAGGGCTAACCCAGTAGGGCTACATCTCCTGGCAATGGAGGAGATGGAGGCATGGACATCTGGGGCTTGAGGACATGAGGTTCCTATGTCTAGGGGACCCATTTTGGCCGTATGAGATGTATTGCCCATGACTAGGGATGGGGGCGCACCTTCGCTGGCCTAGTAATAGGTCTGTGTGGCTTGCAAGCTGGTCTCTTTGCTATTCCTGGAAGTTTCCTGGGCATCAAATATCCTAAAATAAATTACTTTTTTGACCAAGAGTTTTATATTTTGCAGCTACAAACACTGATACACACACTCACAGAAGCTACCTGATTTATTGTATTTCAGAGTTAATAAGGTATAATTGGCATACAAAATTGTAAGATATTTAAGGTGTGCTGCTGCTGCTGCTAAGTCACTTCAGTCGTGTCCGACTCCGTGTGACCCCATAGACGGCAGCCCACCAGGCTCCCCTGTCCCTGGGATTCTCCAGGCAAGAACACTGGAGTGGGTTGCCATTTCTTTCTCCAATGCATGAAAGTGAAAAGTGAAAGTGATATCGCTCAGTCCTGTCCGACTCTTAGCGACCCCATGGACTGCAGCCTACCAGGCTTCTCCATCCATGGGGTTTTCCAGGCAAGAGTACTGGAGTGGGGTGCCATTGCCTTCTCCCATTTAAGGTGTACATTGTGGTTATTTGATAGACATATGCATTATGAAAGGACTACCCCATCCCATTTATTAACATATCCATCACCTGATATATTTATCTTTTGTTTTAGGGCCTTTTTTTTGCAAGAACATTTCGGTTCTACTGTCTTGACAATTGCAAGTGAAGTGTTAGTCGCTTAGTCGTGTCCGATTCTCTGCGACCCCACGGACTATAGCCCACGAGGCTCCAACTGTTCATGGAATTCTCCAGGCAAAAATACTGGAGTGGGTTGCCATTCCCTTCTCCAAGAGATCTTCCTCACCCAGGGATCGAACCCAGGTCTCCCGCATTGCAGGTGGATTCTTTACCCTCTGAGCCACCAAGGAAGCCTTACAAAACATTGTTATCACCTAAAGTCAACATTAAGTCACAGCTTATTAAAAAGCAGAGACATTACTTTGCCAACAAAGGTCCATCTAGTCAAAGCTACGGTTTTTCCAGTAGTCATGTATGGATGTGAGAGTTGGACTATAAAGAAAGCTGAGCACCGAAGAATTGATGCTTTTGAACAGCAGTGTTGGAGAAGACTCTTGAGAGTCCCTTGGACTGCAAGGAGATCCAACCAGTCCATCTTAAAGGAAATCAGTCCTGAATATTCATTGGAAGGACCGATGCTGAAGCTGAAACTCCAATACTTTGGCCACCTGATGCGAAGAACTGACTCATTGGAAAAGACCCTGATGCTGGGAAAGATTGAAGGCAGGAGGAGAAGGGGACGACAAAGGATGAGATGGTTTGATGGCATCACTGACTCAATGGATATGAGTTTGAATAAACTCTGGGTGTTGGTGATGGACAGGGAGGCCTGGCATGCTGCAGTCCGTGGGGTCACAAAGAGTCAGACACAACTGAGCCACTGAACTGAACTGAAAGTCACCATGTTTACATTAGATCCTCAGATCTTATTCATCTGAAAGTTTGCAAGCTTTTACCAACCTCTTCCTATTTCCCCCACCCCACCACACACACCCAGGCCCTGCCGATTAATTTTCTACATTCTGTCCCTATGAGTTTAACTTTCTAAAATTCTACCTATAAGAGATAACATGGAATATTTGTCTTTGTCTGGCTTATTTCACTTCCCTGGTGGCTCAGTGGGTAAAGCGTCTGCCTCCAATGCGGGAGACCTGGGTTTGATCCCTGGGTTGGGAAGATCCCCTGGAGAAAGAAATGGCAACCCACTCCAGTACTCTTGCCTGGAAAATCCCATGGACTGAGAAGCCTGGTAGGCTATAGTCCGTGGGGTTACAAAGAGTCAGACACAACTGAGCGACTTCAATTCACTTCACTTCATAAAGCCCTCAAGTTTTGTCCATGTCATCACAAACCGTAGGATTTCCATCTTTCTCACGGCTGAATAGTATTTCATTGTGTATATATCTTCTTTATCTATTCATCCATTGAGGGACATTTAGGTTGTATCTGTATCATGCTGTTATGAGTATGCTGCAATGAACATGGGGCTGCATATATTAATATTTCTCTGAGATCTTGTGTTCCTTTCCTTTTGATAAACACCCAGAAGTGGGGCTGTTGGATTATATGGTAGTTCTATTTTTAATTTTTTGAGTAAACTTCATACTAATTCTCACAATGACATATTGGGGTCTTTTGGTGGAGGAGGCTGTGTGCATAGTACACAGAACTTCCCCAACTAGGGACTGAATCCACGACCCCTGCACTGGAAACTCAGAGTCTTTAAAAAAAAATTTTTTTTTGGCTATGTTGGGTCTTGGTTGTGGCACATGGGCTCACCAGAGAGCACAGGCTCAGCAGTTGCAGCACATGGACTTAGTTATTCTGAGATATGTGGGATCTCAGTTCCCTCACCAGGGTTCAATTCCATGTCCTCTGCATTGGCAGATGGTTTCTTAACCACTGAACCACCAGGGAAGTCCCAGCCATTACTTTTTTGAATAAACTTTCTGTCCTTTTCTCCCTCTATTCTCCTCATGGAACTCCTATAATGTGAATATTGGCCCACTTAATGGCATCTCATAAGCTATCTTTGGGGTTTCACTGGTAGCTCAGCTGGTGAAGAATCCACCTGCAATGCAGAAGACCCCAGTTTGATTCCTAGATCTGGAAGATCCACTGGAGAAGGGATAGGCTACCCACTCCAGTACTGGGCTTCCCTGGTGGCTCAACAGGTAAAGAATCTACCTGCAACATGGGAGGCCTGGATTCTATCCCTGGATTGGGAAGATCCCCTGGAGAAGGGAATGGCTACCCACTCTAGTATTCTGGCCTGGAGAACTCCATAGACTATAGCCCATGGGGTCCCATGGGATCACAAAGAGTCAGACACAACTGAGCAACTTTCACTTTCACAAGCTATCTTTACCCTTTTTTTTTTCTTTTTTTCTCTTTGCTCCTCTAATTGGATGAATTCCACTATCATGTCTTCAAGTTCACTAATCCTTTCTCCCACTTGATCTAGTTTGCTATCAATCCCCTTTATTGAATTTTTCAGTTCAGTAACTGAATTCTTCAGCTCTGTGATTTCTGTTTGGTACTTCCTTATATTTTTCTAACTCTGTTGAAACCCTCACTTTGTTCATGCATTGTTCTCCTGATCTCAGTGAGCATTTTTATGACCATTATTTTGAACTCTTTATTGAGTAATTTATGTCCATTTCTTTATCTTGTTTTCTTTCTTTTTTGAAGCGTATTCTTCTGTTTCTTATTTTTCCTTTACTTTCCATGTTGTTTTCTGTGCAATAGACAAAATAGCCACCTGTCCCAATCTTGACAGGCTTGTCTCAAGTAGCAGGTGAACTTTATCATTCAGCTCAGCTCAGCTCTTGACAGGCTGGTTCTTGATTATCTTTCAAGCCTCTGTGATTGTCCAAGCTGCAGTCTTTGTTCTCCGTGGCTCCCAGTAGTTGAGGATATGCTGAGACTTGTCAGTGTCCCAAAGTCGAAGATCTCTGTCTGATCTCAGTCTAGATGCAGGCTGATTGGAAGCCAGACTCTGAAGCAACAGTTTTTAAGTTATGCAAATAGGACTCCTTCAGGAAAAGACTGAGAAAAGGACATTTCTGTTTGCTCCCTCCCCACTAAGCTTGGATATAGGTAGCCCATTAAGAACTATTTCTTCATTTGCTATAGTCTTGTGGATCCTATGGATGCAAGGCCCATTGACTTTCAGAGCCAGGTATTTTGGGGGGCTGATCTCACGTGGCCTCAGCCTTCAGTGGCTTGAAATAGGGCTTCAGTTCCCAGCCAGATATTGAAGCCGGCTCACAGTGGTGACCGTGTGTCTATTCACACATACTGTACTCTTCTCCTCCTAATAAGCGCTTTACTTGTTTCACCACTTTCTGTCTTTGTGGTAATTCTTTTCTGCAAAGCTGAGGAGCAGGGCTTTATCAATGACCACTTGTCCAGGCTCAGAAAGAGAGTTGCTGAGTCATACCCTCATGGAAGTTCGAATCATGTATATAGGACATTTCTTCCAGGTTTCCTTCGGCCAATCATTTTGATTTGCCTGGTTCTGAGTCCATATTTGGTACATCTCAGGGTCCTCCCATGTGTCCATGCTCATCTCTTAGCCAAGATCGATTCTAGTGAAGAGGCCTATGGGTAGTTGATATCACGTAGCACTCCCTCCCTTTCAAACCTCCAAGGAGCCTTTCTGGGCATATGTAGCTGAAGAAGTCTCCTTAACTTCAAGAATGAGGAATATGCGGCCTTTCATCTCTTATCTGGGCAGGGCCCAGCCTCCTCCATCATCCTGCACTTAGAGAGTGTCTGCTATCGTGGAGATTCTGTCCAGGGGGGAGAAACTGTGCAGCCTCGGGCCCATCTATCTCCTGTCTCAGGCCCATGCCCCAAAGTGGAAGTCCTAAAAGCTAGAGCACAAGATATAGGTCCAAAGCCTTGGCTCCCCAGGGGGACACTGGGAGGTGAGTCCCCCCTGACTGCATAGCACTGTGTAGGATGGGGTTTCTGTCTCAGCCTTTCTACTCATTTTGATGTGGATTCATCAAATTCTATACATTCATCCAATGTATAGAATTCACTCAACTGATTTCTGGATTTTTTGATGGAATTTCCCCACATGTTGCTATAGATTTGCTGTGCTCATAGGAGAAGGTGAGTTCAGGAACCTCCTACGTCACCTTCTTGGGTTAAGCAGTACTTGATTGCTTTTAACACAGTCATTTACACAGCATTAAGTTTCACTTGGAAACTTCCCTGGTGGCTCAGACTGTAAAGCATCTGCCTACAATGAGGGAGGCCTGGGTTCAATCCCTGGGTCAGGAAGATCTCCTGGAGAAGGAAATGGCAACCCACTCCAGTATTCTTGCCTGGAAAATCTCATGGACAGAGGAGCCTGGTAGGCTACAGCGACTTCAATTTCTTTCTTTCTTTCTAGTGTGGGGTTTATTATACAACATACAACCATAAAAAACTCCCTAGTAGCCACAGGTATCTCCTTTGTTAGGAGCCTCTGCTTTCCTTGTCAACTGTCTCTGAAATAAGATACACCAAGGAAACTTAAGAGACTGGTATGCTTAGCCCAGGTGGTGCTAGTGGTAAAAAAACCCACCCACCAAAGCAGGAGACATAAGAGACTCGGGTTCAATCCCTGGGCCAGGAAGATCCCCTGGAGAAAGGAATGGCAACCCCCTCCAGTATTCTTGCCTGGAGAATGCCTGGGACAGAGGAGCCTGGCAGCTACAGTCCCTGGGGTCACAAAGAGCAACTTGGCACAGTCTGCTTATAGCAAAGGGGACAGAGGAAGTCTGGATGGGACTGTGGGGTTCAGTGAGGTTCTTCAGAGGAGGTAACAGGCTTTGGACACACACACATATACATGTATGCGTGCTAAGTCACTTAAGTCATGTCCAACTCTGCAACGCTATGGACTGCTGCCCACCAGGCTCCTCTGTCCATGGGATTCTCCAGACAAGAATACTGGAGGGAGTTGCCATGACCTCCTCCAGAGGATCTTCTTGATCCAAAAATCAAACGTGCATCTCCTGCAGCTCCTGCACTGCAGCAGATCCTTTACCTCTGAGCCACCAAGGAAGCGCCACACACATATATACATGTATATAAAATATACTGTTCATCTCTCTGCCTGAAGGGGTTCTTTATCTGTTTGTTCATTAATATCCCAAGCATCTAGAACACCTGGAACACAGTAGGTGCTCAAGAAACATTTATTGAATGGGGAATGAATCTATTCAGCAGATTTTTTTTTTAAGCCTACTCTTCACCAGACCCCCATGCCACCCATGTCTACACAAAGAAGATAGTCTTCACATCTTGAAGCTTATGGTCAAGCTTCTTATCTGCTGAAACTATTACAAAATACATTGAGAAATGAATGAAAGTAATGTACTCACCTTCCCAGGGAATGTGGGATCTTTACAGAGAAACTCTTTTTTTTTTTTTTAATTTATTTATTTTAGTTGGAGGCTAATTACTTTACAATATTGTAGTGATTTTTGCCATACACTGATACGAATCAGCCATGGGTTTACATGTGGTCACCATCCTGAACCACCCCCCTCCCATCTCCCTCCTGATCCCATCCCTCAGGGTCATCCCAGTGCACCAGCCCTGAGCACCCTGTCTCATGCATTGAACCTGGACTGGCGATCTGTTTCACATATGATAATATACATGTTTCAATGCTATTCTCTCAGATCATCCCACCCTCGCCTTTTCCCACAGAGTGGGAATGCAAACTAGTACAGCCACTATGGAGAATAGTGTGGAGATTCCTTAAAAAACTGGAAATAGAACTGCCATATGACCCAGCAATCCCACTGCTGGGCATGCACACGGAGGAAACCAGAATTGAAAGAGACACGTGTACCCCAGTGTTCATCACAGCACTGTTTACAATAGCCAGGACATGGAAGCAACCTAGATGTCCATCAGCAGATGAATGGATAAGAAAGCTGTGGTACATANTGTGGTACATATACACAATGGAGTATTACTCAGCCATTAAAAAGAATACATTTGAATCAGTTCTAATGAGGTGGAGGAAACTGGAGCCTATTATACAGAGTGAAGTAAGCCAAAAAGAAAAACACCAATACAGTATACTAACACATATATATGGAATTTAGAAAGATGGTAACGATAACCCTATATGCAATACAGAAATACAGAGAAACTCTTTAACCCAGAGAGTGACCCTTGGACTTCAGGATTTCAGCAGAACTAA
>SJYQ01091778.1:394102-432218 GCA_006410935.1 Redunca redunca | reverse complement strand
GGGTTTGGGTGAACTCCGGGAGTTGGTGATGGACAGGGAGGCCTGGCATGCTGCGGTTCATGGGATCGCAAAGAGTCGGACACGACTGAGCAACTGAACTGAACTGTTGTGTTGGTTTCTATCGTATAACAGTGCCGATCAGTTATTATGTATATTCCCTCTCTCTTGAGCCTGTCTCCCTTCCCCCCATTCCACCCCTCTAGGTCATCACAGTTGTTCATTTCTTTAACAGATATTGTGTCCTCAGTCAACATTAACTGAGTGCTTAGAGAACTGTTAAAGAGTTTTGGGGACCAACAGTAAGATGTTTGAGAGAATCTAAAGTGGAAAATACACAAGTAGCAGATGATTATGAAATGCTACAGAGCCTGCTTATGAAGTGCTGTGGGAGCTACTTAAGTGATTACACTGTTGAGAATGAATGGGAGGAGTTCAGCAGAACTTCTGTGTGAAGGAAGGCATCCTGAAGGAGAGGTGCTTGACTGGAGGGAGTGAGTGCCAAGTATCTTCTCACCTTAGCGACCCCAGATCAGGTGGTCAGGTTGTCAGATTATTGGAACAGTTGTTGACATCATAACCAAGCTGTTCTATAGCATCAGAGGTTCATCCCCTTTTTTGTTTGTAAAAGTTCTACTTATTTTAAGTGTCTGGTTTATTTCTCGTCTTCCCTGTTAAGCTTTCCCTTTTCTCAGATAATAATTTAAGAATTCTCAAAAGTACTGTAACTTCATTACAGAGATTTTATGCTCCAAAACTTATTGGTTCCTCTACTTAACTTTGATTTTGTTCTTCTCTGTTATATATGGTAGTACTTTACATGACTGCCTCAGTCAGTTCAGTCACTCAGTTGTGTCCTACTCTTTGAGATCCCATGGACTGAAGCACGCCAGGTTTCCCTGTCCATCGCAAACCCCTGGAGCTTGCTCAGACTCATGTCCATCAAGTTGGTGATGCCATCCAACCATCTCGTCCTATGTCATTTCCTTCTCCTCCTGCCTTCAGTCTTTCTCAGCATCAGGGTCTTTTTACAGTGAATTAGTTCTGCGAATCAGGTGGCTAAAGTGTTGGAGTTTCAGGACTGATTTCCTTTAGGATGGACTGGTTTGAGCTCCTTGCAGTCCAAGGGACTCTCAAAAGTCTTCTCCAACACCACAATTCAAAAGCATCAATTCTTCTGTGCTCAGCTTTCTTCACAGTCCAGCTCTCACATCCATACATGACTACTGGAAAAACCATAGCTTTGACTAGATGGACTTTTGACACAGTAATGTCTCTGCTTTTTAATATGCTGTCTAGGTTGGCCATAGCTTTTCTTACAAGGAGCAAGCAAGTCTTTTAATTTCATGGCTGCAGTCACCATCTGCAGTGATTTTGGAGATGAAGAAAGTAAAGTCTCTCATTGTTTCCATTGTTTTCCCATCTATTTGCCACAAAGTGATGGGACCAGATGCCCTGATCTTAGTTATTTGAATGTTGAATTTTAAGCCAGCTTTTTCACTCCTCTTTCACTTTCATCAAGAGGCTCTTTAGTTCCTCTTCACTTTCTGCCATAAGGGTGGTGTCATCTGCATATCTGAGGTTATTGATGTGTCTCCTGGCAATCTTGATTCCAGCTTGCGCTACATCCACCCGGCATTTCGCAAATCCCATGGATGGAGGAGCCTGGTGGGCCGCAGTCCACGGGGTGGCTAAGAGTCGGACACGACTGAGTGACTTCACTTTCACTTTTCACTTTCATGCATTGGAAAAGGAAATGGCAACCCACTCCAGTGTTCTTGCCTGGAGAATCCCAGGGAAGGGGGAGCCTCATGGGCTGCTGTCTATGGGGTCGCACAGAGTCGGACACGACTGAAGCGACTTAGCAGCAGCAGAAGCAGCACCCTGCATGTAAGTTAAATAAGCAGGGTGATGATATACAGCCTTGACATACTCCTTTCCCAATTTGAAAGCAGTCTGTTGTTCCATGTCCAGTTCTAACTGTTGCTTCTTGACTTGCATACAGATTTCTCAGGAGACAGGTCAGATGGTCTGGTATTCTCATCGCTTTGAGAATTTTCCACAGTTTGTTGTGATATACACCATCAAATGTTTTGGAATAGTCAATAAAGCAGAAATAGATGTTTTTCTGGAATTCCCTTGCTTTTTTTATGATCCTGCATATGTTGGCAGTTTGATCTCTGGTTCCTCTGCCTTCTCTCAATCCAGCATGAACATCTGGAAGTTCACTGTTCACCTGTTGTTGAATCCTGACTTAGAGAATCTTGAGCAGTCCTTTCTAGTGTGTGAGATGAGTGCAATTGTGTGGTAGTTTGAACATTCTTTGGCGTTGCCCTTCTTTGGGATTGAAATGAAAACTGACCTTTTCCAGTCCTATAGCCACTGCTGAGTTTTCCAAATTTGAAAGCATATTGAGTGCTGCAGCACTTTAACACCATCATCTGAGGAGTTGAAATAGTTAACTGGAATTCCATCACCTCCTCTAGCTTTGTTCCTAGTGATGCTTTCTAAGGCCCACTTGACTTCATTCCAGGATGTCTGGCTCTAGGTGAGTGATCACACCATTGTGATTATCTGGGTCAGGAAGATCTTTTTTGGGTGGTTCTGTGTATTCTTGCCACCTCTTCTTAATATCTTCTGCTTCTGTTAGGTCCATATCATTTCTGTCCTTAATTGTGCCTATCTTTGGATGAAAAGTTCCCTTGGTACCTCTAATTTTCTTGAAGAGATCTCTGGTCTCACCCATTAATTAATAAAAATCCCAGGAAAGCAAAGCCTATACTTTATATTTACTCCAGTAGCTGGCACAGTGCTTTTTATGCAGTTAATACTCCAGAATATTGTTGAGGAAAAGAACCACTTTACAGAGATCATAGGAGAGGATTCTTTTTATCTTTTGGTAATTGTAACAATTTCAGGGTCCATTTCAGTGTAAAAAAAAAACTGATCCAATATAAAAAGAAATTGTTTTCTTTACTATCCAAATGTTTGTGACTGGCTTCTCATTTATTTGCTAATAATTTTTATTAATTCAGGATGGTGATTATTGTTTAATAATTTAATAAATTATTAGTGTTGTTGAATGTTACATATTTATGTAATTTTTGTTTGTCATTAGTATTTGGTCTCAGCCTTTGACCATGCAGTTCTTGCTGCTGCTACATGAGTACCCTCAGAAATTAGCTAACTATCCTTCAGAATTGGTTCACAGCATGATATTCCTGGGGATCTTTCTCTAGCCACGCTGCTCCCAATTCTGTTTTTGTTGTTCTTATGTGTGTTCCAGAGTCATTCTTTATCATGTGTCAAACACTTGTTATATCGCTTTGTGATCACCCGGTTTCTTGTCTGTTTGTAGAGATCTGGGAATGTACCTGTCATTCAGTCTTGCACCCCAAATTTCTCTAATAGCCCCTGTCACAGTGTTAGTACTTGTCTAGTGACTAAATACACTTATGTAAACATATTTATGTTCCTTATGGACTTATAGTTAATAGATTGTTTGATTCATTAATTGATAATAAAGCAAGTATTAATTTATGTCAGACCTGTGTCATGTAGTTCTCTAGAGAGTCTTGCCCTGAAGGCATGGAGTGAACCAGGTATGGAGCTTTGAAGACATTCAGTTAGAGGAGAGTGCTAGAAAATAAAAGCAGTAGGGGAGAGGCTTGTTGCTTTACCCAGAGTGGTCAGGGCAGACTTCTGCAAATAGATGATGTTTGAACTGGAATCTTAACTGGGAGAAGGAAACTGCCTTAGAAAATCTAGGCAAAGACTATATTATAATCAGTAGGAAAAGACCAATTAGCTAGAGCAGAGAGGAGTTTAGGATAAGCTGAGTTTTGTACATTGCCTAGCTTTACATGAAGAGAAACTGCCTTTGTGGTCTGATTGTATACCCTGCGTTAGTCAGTTGTATGAAAAATAAATGCTTTGCTTAGAGCAGGAACTTGGTGAGAAAAATGGATGGTTGGCTTATTTCAGATTTTTGTCAATTAAAAATCTGAAAACACGTATGTCTTTTAAATATGTAAAGTCAGTAAATACCTACTTTTGATACAATTTTTGGAATTGTTTTTTGAAAAGTAGACATAGTAAGTTCCTTTAATTCAGGTGAACAGTAATTTATTTTGGAGAGAATTCAGATGCTACCTCATTAATAACTAAGAATAGAAAACAAACTTGTAAATATTTTATCTCATATTTTTATTTTAGATTTTGAAGATGATGACCTCTATGGCCAGTCTGTAGAGGATGATTATTGTATTTCGCCATCAACAGGTGAGTTTTTTTAAAAAAACTGATTTTTATTATTTGAGTATTTAAAGATGTTAAGTAGGTATTATTGTCATTCTAGAACTAGGTGTTCCAGAAGACTATAATATGTACCCTTTAGAAAGATAATTGTTTGTTAACTTTCAGTTCAGTTAAGTCGCTCGATCGTGTCTGACTCTTTGCGACCCCCTGAATAGCAGCACGCCAGGCCTCCCTGTCCATCACCAATTCCCAGAGTTCACTCAAATTCATGTCCATCGAGTCGGTGATGCCATCCAGCCATCTCATCCTCTTTTGTCCCCTTCTCCTCCTGCCCCCAATCCCTCCCAGCATCAGAGTCTTTTCCAGTGAATCAACTCTTCGCATGAGGTGGCCAGAGTACTGGAGTTTCAGCTTTAGCAGCAGTCCTTCCAATGAACACCCAGGACTGATTTCTTTTAGAATGGACTGGTTGGATCTCCTTGCAGTCCAAGGGACTCTTAAGAGTCTTCTCCAACACCACAGTTCAAAAGCATCAGTTCTTCAGTGCTCAGCTTTCTTCACAGTCCCACTCTCACATCCATACATGACCACTGGAAAAGCCATAGCCTTGACTAGATGGACCTTTGTTGGCAAAGTAGTGTCTCTGCTTTTTAATATGCTATCTAGGTTGGTCATAACTTACCTTCCAAGGAGTAAGCATCTTTTAATTTCATGGAATATGGAATGAAGCAGGGCAAAGGCTAATAGAGTTTCACCAAGAGAATGCACTGGTCATAGCAAACACCCTCTTCCAAAAACACAAGAGAAGATTCTACACATGGACATCACCAGATGGTCAACACCAAAATCAAATTGATTATATTCTTTGCAGTCAAAGATGGAGAAGCTCTATGTAGTCAGCAAAAACAAGACCAGGAGCTGACTGTGGCTCAGATCATGAATTCCTTATTGCCAAATTCAGACTTAAATTGAAGAAAGTAGGGAAAACCACTAGACCATTCAGGTATGACCTAAATCAAATTCCTTGTGAATGTACAGTGGAAGTGAGAATAGATTTAAGGGACTAGATCTGATAGATAGAGTGCCTGATGAACTATGGACAGAAGTTTGTGACATTGTATAGGAGACGATCAAGACCATCCCCATGGAAAAGAAATGCAAAAAAGCAAAAAAGCTGCCTGGGGAGGCCTTACAAATAGCTGTGAAAAGAAGAGAAGCAAAAAGCAAAGGAGAAAAGGAAAGATATAAGCATCTGAATNTCAGTTTTCATTCCAATCCCAAAGAAAGGCAATGCCAAAGAATGCTCAAACTACTGCACAATTGCACTCATCTCACACGCTAGTAAAGTAATGCTCAAAATTCTCCAAGCCAGGCTTCAGCAATATGTGAACTGTGAACTTCCAAATGTTCAGGCTGGTTTTAGAAAAGGCAGAGGAACCAGAGATCAAATTGCCAACATCCCCTGGATAATGGAAAAAGCAAGAGAGTTCCAGAAAAACATCTATTTCTGCTTTATTGACTATGCCAAAGCCTTTGACTGCGTAGATCACAATAAACTGTGGAAAATTCTGAAAGAAATGGGAATACCAGACCTCCTGACCTACCGCTTGAGAAATCTGTATGCAGGTCAGGAAGCAACAGTTAGAACTGGACATGGAACAACAGACTGGTTCCAAATAGGCAAAGGAGTACGTCAAGGCTGTATATTGTCACCCTGCTTTTTTAACTTCTATGCAGAGTACATCATGAGAAACGCTGGGCTGGAAGAAGCACAAGCTGGAATCAAGATTGCCGGGAGAAATATCAGTTACCTCAGATATGCAGATGACATCAACCTTATGGCAGAGAGTGAAGAGGAACTAAAAAGCCTCTTGATGAAAGTGAAAGAGAAGAGTGAAAAAGTCAGCTTAAAGCTCAACATTCAGAAAACTGAGATCATGGCATCCGGTCCCATCACTTCATGGGAAATAGATGGGGAAACACTGCAAAATCACTGCAGATGATGATTGCAGCCAAGAAATTAAAAGATACTCCTTGAAGAAAAGTTATGACCAACCTAAATAGCATATTGTTAACTTTAAAGGTATATAAAATAATTTTCATTATTTACGAATAGAATTTAAAGTTTTGATTCCTTCATTTAACTTTGTACAATTTGAAGAAAACTCTCAAAACTAGGGTTTTCCAGTATTCTTTGCAGTATGCAAGTAATCTAAATTGACTGAAATGATAATTTAGTCAGTAATGAAAGTCTAAACTTCTAAAGACAGAAGGCAGTTTTATATCCAGGAAAATCTTGAATATTAAAACACTGAAGTTATGCATAGACTTCCCTTCATATGGTATTTTATGTACTGTAAATAAATCCAGTACATAGTTCAAACTTGTGATGGAGCCGCAAAATGATTTAGAGTTCAAATTCCTGTAGGATTCCACATCAGAGCTGCACCTTTTGTCTCTTGATGAAAAACTTCTTTGCAATCATATAATGAAAACATTTTCCTGTGTTGGCGGCAGAGACAGTGTCTTTGATCCAGACCTTTTTCTTACTAATCCTCCTAACAGTGCATTTATCTTCAAATTTTATCCTACTCTATAAACAACTGGTTAAAATGCTCTGCTGAATTTTACTATGCCATAAAAATGGGTCCAATTAAATATAGTTAGGAACAGCATAAATAAACTCATAGAACTCATTTTCCACAAGTTGAAGGTTTAATGTAGTAATTTGAATTTCCATCAGTCTGCCTTGTCTTTAATACCTTATCGTCTGTTGAACTGTCTTGTAAACCTTTCCCTGCTTTAAGCCTCTTCATAGTTTCTGAAGACTAAATATGTCCCTTCTGACTTTTTAGAATTTCTTCTTTTTTATAGAGGCATAGGGGCCTTGGAAGTTGTCTTAGCACCCCTACTCTGCCCTACATCTTTTGTCCTGTTACTTATTGCTCTGTAATGCATCTAGCTCTTTATGGGTACTTTGCTCTTTTAGGCTGACTAATCAGAGCCCTTCCTCTCTTTCTTCAGTGTTATGCTGTTACCAGTCATGATTTTGTTAGGAGATAGAAATTGCACTGGTTATTTTGCTAGAGAGATTTTAATATAAAAGTTAACTAGGCATTAGAGAACACAGAGTGCAAACCAGAATATCAAGGAGGTAGTAACTTCAGGAAGCGTTTATCATTTCTAGTTCCTAGGGGAATCAGCAGACAGGGTTGGAGCTAACCTTTTAGAACCTTGTGGGGGGCTCCTTGGAGCTTGGACCTAGGGATGTGACAGGAAGATTCTGCCTTGTTGCTTTGCCATTGAAGTTAAGAGAAGGGACTGTGGAGCTGGAGCTCAGACCTGAGAAGGGGAATGTTGTGTGGTTGGTACTGGTATCTCTGTAGGGACACTGGGAACCTGAGGTTCAGCCTTTTAAAGAGGGCATTCTATCCAGCAGTCTGGTCATGGTTGAAGCTGGTTCTGGGAGTTTTGGAAAAACTGATAATGATTATGATTACTGGAACAAATGATTTTGGCAAGATGAAATGTTGCTGGGGTGATGTTAACTAGAGAAGAAGCAAAAAGGAAAAGAACATGTGTGTTCTTCTTCTGGCCTAGACTCCTTTTATTATCTCCCTTTTGGCTGATCCTAAAAGTGAACCAGCTGTCTGAAGAAATGTGCTTTGCACAGACTTCAAACTCAGCATCACAAAGCAAAGAAGACTGGCTTAGAAGTAGAGAGGTGGCTTAACCAGCATTTCTTTTAAGCTTATTATTCAGTGATTCAAAAATGTCATATTTTGTTGAGATTAGGGATGAAAAAAATTTCAATTTTTCTGAGGAGCCTCACAAGCACTTGTCATTTGCAGTGTGTTAAAAAAACAAACAAACAACTCTGGATTAACCTTTTGGGGTGCTTACAGTTCATCATAATCAGTTGTGTCTGGTAGCACTAGTTAGTACTATGAATGAAGTAAAGATCATGGCACGTTCATGAGACTGATGATAATATGGGTGTGGTAATTAGATTTGAGGGTGTTTTTTTTTAATATATGCAGTAGAGACTGGATTAAAGGTGGTACCTAAGTGGGTGTACTTAGAATAGTTAGTTAGGAGACTATTATACTAATCTAGAAGAAATATCTCAGGACAGTGTTCTCAAAATGTGGTCCGTGCCATTTGTACCACTTGAGAATTTGTTAGAAAAGTAATTCTTGGCCCCATGTCATGTTCAGTGGGGCACAGGTACTGCTTTGAAAACTATTTGTTTAGGATAGAGGTGATAGCAGTGGATTTGGAAATAGATTCAGGAGATAATTACAGGAGCTGAAGACTACTGGACTTGGAAGTTGGTTGACTGTGACTTGCACAGGAAAGCTTCATGGAGGGAGAGAGCACTGAAAAACATCTTCATATTGCAGATTAATGCATTCATTGATCTGGGGTTGTTTAACTAAGTCATGCTTAATCTTGAGTAATGAGCCATCAGTACACAAGGATCAGGCATTCTGAAGGTTCTGAGATTTGCTTTTGTGACCTACCTTTCTTGAGGTCATAGTTTATCCCTTATCTCTCACAGCTCTTGATATGTGTATTGTGTATGGTTCATATTCAGGACAGTCTGACTATTTGAGAGTTACCTTTGTATGCTCCAGGAAGTGAAATTGGCTTTATTAGAGCAGGAGATAAATAGTTTTGACTTTCCTCTGTGACAAACTGCTATTTTTAACAAAAGCTCATGGTTTAGGTTTTTTAAATTTTCTAAATTTTACTAAATTAAATCAGTAATATCAGATAAGACAATTAATATTCCTCTTTAGTGGTGTATTCTTCCCAGGAATTTTCAATTAAAAAAGGAATAGTTTTAGAAGGATAGTTTATGTTCTTAAAGAAGCAGCTAATGTCATTCATTGAAGAAATGATTGTTTCATGATCTAATGAATTCTGGTAATTGAATGACTATCAATTAATAGGAATTTCTCTAAAATTTATCATATATTTTTAAAAATTCTACTAAATACAGTTTTCTTGATGGTAAGGTGATTTCTAAATGTTACAACTTTTTTTTTCTTTAGAAAGATTGACTGAATATTGCTTTGATGCTGAATATTTAACCAGTTCAGTTCAGTTCAGTCGCTCAAGTCGTGTCCGACTCTTTGCGACCCCATGAATCGCAGCACGCCAGGCCTCCCTGTCCATCACCAACTCCCAGAATTCACTCAGACTCACGTCCATCGTGTCCGTGATGCCATCCAGCCATCTCATCCTCGGTCGTCCCCTTCTCCTCCTGCCCCCAATCCCTCCCAGCATCAGAGTCTTTTCCAGTGAGTCAACTCTTCGCATGAGGTGGCCAAAGTACTGGAGTTTCAGCTTCAGCATCATTCCTTCCAAAGAAATCCCAGGGTTGATCTCCTTCAGAATGGACTGGTTGGATCTCCTTGCAGTCCAAGGGACTCTCAAGAGTCTTCTCCAACACCACAGTTCCAAAGCATCAATTCTTCGGTGCTCAGCTTTCTTCACAGTCCAACATGTTAGGGACCTGCAAAAAGATAGCAAAAAAGGGATAGCAAAAAGAGCCTATAAGTAGAACTTTACAATTATTAATCTTGTTTCAACTAATATAATTAGAAGTGTTAAAAGATAAACTGAGGCATACTAACATTTTTTTTTTCAGAGTTTATTTGAGCAAACATCAATTTGAATCAGCTCCAAATGGGAAGTGGTTAGGAGCACTCCATCACCCTGTTGGGGGCAGGGTTTTTATAGAGAAGACATGAAGCAAAGCAAGGAAATTATTTGATTGGCTTACTGCTTAAAGCATATTATTTGTGAGAGAATAATTGGCTTTTTGTGATTGGATGCTCTTAATCCTGAGGCCTTGGAATTGGTTTTCCCTTTGCAGCCAAGGCATTAGAGCCACTTCAGTCTCATGACCTCCTTGTGTGATTACTTTAACAGTAGACATCCTTATTCAGTCCATTCCAACTCAGAACCTTTATTGAGCATCAGTTAACTTGTAAAGGTGGAGAAGGAAATGGCACCCCACTCCAGTATTCTTGCCTGGAGAATCCCATGGATGGAGGAGCCTGGTGGGCTACAGTCCACGGGGTCGCAAAGAGTCGAAGACGACTGAGCAACTTCACTTTCACTTTCACTTGTGAAGAAGCTTGTTAAAAATTCCCTTCAAAAGATAATATGGTGGGTAAAGAGATGGTCCTGCCTGAAGAAGGTGGGAAAGGTTTCTGGAAGGAGATGGAATTGGAACTGGTGAATTGGGGAGTAAGAGTGGCATCCTAGAGAAAGGAACAACAGTGCTTGAGCAGTGGTCTCTTAAGTGAGGCGTGTTCGGGAAGACTCACAGGTGAATGCAGTTGGAGCACAAAGCGGGCTTGGAAAGGAAATAGCCGGATTGCAGAAGGCTGTTTTTAATTTTAGTTGTGTAATGTCAGTTTATTGAAGGTTTTTTAGTCAAGGGGTCACGTTTTAGGAAATTAACTGATGACAGTGAGCAAAGTGGACGACATTTGGATGAAAGGGAAGACTGGTAGGCTGCTTCTTACTTTCTCTGATGATACCAATCAGCTGAGTAATTGTATTATAAAACTGCAGATTCCCTGCCCCATTCTAGTACCACTTAACCAGAATCTCCAGGGGAAGAAGCCTAGAAAGCTGTATCTTTAATGAGTACCTCATATGATTTTTATTTTATATTTAGGAAACAGTGTTAGGCAGTTACAGGAGTCAAGGTTTTGAATTCTCTGAATTTTTATGTTTGTCAGAATACTTGAAAAATTTGCAAGTCATTATGGTGTTCAATTTTTCAGAAAGCGTTTCTGTCAAAGTTTGTGATTTAAATTTTTAGAATAGAAGAGCATTTTATATTTATCCTTTTCTCTCTATTGCTTTTATTTCACTTTTTTTTTTTTTTTTTTTTGGCCTTTTGACTCTCATTTCAATATCAGAGGTCTGGATGCTTCTTTTTTCCTGGTAGCTATTGTCCCTGGGGAATTTTCCTGCCCACTCTCTTTCCCCACTCTTCAACAAATCCAGCCATCATTTACTTCTAAAACAGTGGCCACAGTATAGATTTCTGAGTTGGATTTATGTTTGGGAGAGTGTGGGTAAACCTTCCAGGAAGAATAGCTCCTTGGAGGTAGAGTGGAAGCCTGGATTTTGACAACTTCCATTTTCTTTGTCAATATTTTCTAAGTGAAAACTGCTGATGGAAGTATCTGATTTCTTCTCTCACTTAATTTTTGATTTGTCTTAGGTTTTTCCTTACAGTTCAGAGCTATGAGAGGAAGTTGAGGAAAGTATATTTGTTACCTTTAGGCTAAACCGAATACAGTTTCAAGCACAAAATGGCCTGGTTTACATTTTTTAATACTACCACATTTTATTGTATCTAAAAAGCCATGGATTGTAAGACATACTGTTATTTTACATACCGCTTAAAAAATCAGCTGTCAATCTAAGTATTACATAATACTAAGATACCACTTGATTGTAAGATATCCCTCATTCTGAGATATTTTTATGTGAAACAGCGATTATCTTAGAAAATCTGTGAAATAGGATATTTTTCCTACCATTTAACCATGCTGACTTTATAATGGCAGTTTGTATTTTACTTGTGGAGGATGGCGGAAATGGTGATATATATACAGCATAATATATGCATTCTTGAAAAACTGCGGTCCTCAAATTTGCATACTAAAAGATAACAAAGCCTGTGGGAAAGAACAGGGTCATGACAGATCAATCAGCCTATAAAGTACTAATAAAACCAAAAATCATCTAATGAAAATACATATTTAGAAAGTTATGTTAATTTCCAAATAAAGTTACATTCAAGGAAATGTTTTTGTTAAATGTTTAAATTTAACAAAATGTATTTTTTTATATTTAACAAAATATTTTTGATAAATGTTTACATTTTGTTACATGTTTGCAAGGTGAAAGCTTGATAAACTTGTAGGAAGGGTTGAAACTAATGAATAATGTTGCAAAGGCAAAATGCTGACAGGTCTTAGAGAGCCAAGCAGGAAGCAAGCACAGAACAGGACATGGCCAAACTTGAGACAAGAGGACGTGTGGGGCTATCTAACTTTACAGGACAATTCCAATTACAGTATAATGCTCTGTGGTTGAACTTTGTATTTGCTTTACAAAGTGTTGGGGGCTGGGAGAATCTCATGAACCAAAGCATCTTGAATGTTACACCCTCATCATTCCCCTGTTGACCATTTGGTATAAACTAGTATATGTTAAGGAAACATGCATTATAGCAGAATAGGTTAAATTCTCTCAGCTGCTCTGTATTTCTCTTATTCTGTTCTTGCCTTCTTTATTATAAGTGCTCCAGTCTTCAATGATCAATTAATCTTTTGTGCTTCTGTCGCACTTGTCATCTGTACTACTCATTTGGCTTTTTAAAATATGTCACTACCTTTTCTTTTTTTGCCTTTCCTGCTAATCTGTAAGGCCATTGTTGATTTATACTATGAATAAATAGCACTTACACCATAGCCTTCTGAGTGTAGGTGTTACACTAAGCCGTAGTATTTTCTGTTGTCTATATATGCATTATCTGTAAATTTTGAATGTAGATTCCCTTACATTTATGGGTAGTGCTTTCCTGAAAACATGCCCAGAAGTCAAGTGTGGGAATGCTGAGCAGTAGAGATGCATGTTATGTGCTTTTCCAGAAAGCTAAATAATATAAAATCTCTGATGACACCTTGCCTTTAGGATACTGTGTTGATGTTTTTATCCTTCTTACTTAATACTTTAATTTCATTCCTTCACAATTGTGAACACACTCTTGAAGAATTGAGTTCAGTGGGCATCCAGTTGGTGTGAAAGAGTGAACACTTTGGGCATGCTTGATGGTTTTCTCCTTTGGTCACTTGTATTTTTGTGTATGATATTCAAACATATGTTATCACTTGGATATTTTGTCTTTTTGCCTCTTAATGAAATATATAATGCACAGTTCTGTGTTGAGCAATGACACTGCCAGTGTGCAGAGTAGCACAGACTTCTGTCTGAAAGTGAGGTAGGTGGCACCAAGATACAGTGTCAGTGTATGACTGAAGTATGAATTGCTTAAAAGTTAAGGCCTATGATTTTGGTCAGCTCTTGGGTTCAAGCAAAATTAGTAGTTCCTGGAAAGTGAAAATTGAACTAGTCTGTTTTTAGTATTCTTAATTATGCAAATGAGCAAATTTGATATGAGTTTTAAAATATTTGTACCATAGAAAAGAAAATTTCAGGGAAGCTAGAGTAGTAGGCAAGCATGAGATATTAGGAAAGATAATTTTTGAGAACTGTGGAGAAAGTAAGCTCAGTGTTTATGAGATAGGAGAAAAGAATGAAGACAATTAGAAGAGATTAGCAAGTGGTTAGTAAGGACATTTGGGCAGAATTTGGGGTATGATATGTTTTGTCTTAGTTTTTTTCTCTTTTCATCCATTATTGTGACTGTGGGCAAATGACTTTAGGTAGGAGGTCAGAATATTTAATTTTTACTTTGTATTGTTAAAAAAAAAAGTTAATGGGAAATGGTTATAGCACAGCATTCTTCCATCATTTTATATTCTAGCTGCTCAGTTTATTTACTCACGACGTGACAAACCTTCAGCTGTTGAACCCGTAGAAGAATATGATTATGAAGATTTGAAAGAATTCTCCAGTTCTCTTGTGAATCATCAGCTAAGTGGAATTGATCAAGGTATAGGAAGAATTAGTCTGTTTCTTATCTGAAAATGATTAATAATTTACTGAAATTTACCAATGTTATTTATCAGTTTTATTGTTCATAATATTAATCATGGGTAGTAATGGTAGGAACTACCATTATATCTTGTATCTTCAAGGAAAATGTACATTTTGTTAATTATGTTTTGTGAAGACTATATGGTTAACTATATGGTTGAAAAATTGTGTGGCTGTTATTCAGTAACTGGAATTTGTGATTGAAATCTCTTTAGGAGAGAAACTTCCGTGATTCGTTTTCTTTTATCAGTATTTATTGTTTTATAAGCTGTATGTAGAGCTTATGGTTAGATTACAGAAGCTCATTTCCTTGTAAAATGTTAGGTTCCAAAAGACTAGTTTTTATTAAAAATAATAATAAGTTCAGAGTAACACTATACAAATGTCCTGATTGGTCACAGTCATGTAAATTAAATTTCAAGATAGAACTTGTAAATGGTAATGGCTTTGGTTCTGAGTTTGCTTCTTTTTAGTTCTCTTAAACATTTTAACAAAGATATTTTATATTTTGGCTTTCATCTTTTATAAATAAATTTCAAATGTGACATAGTTTCAGACATACTGCTCCAGTCATAGGTTGATGAATAGTGTTGTAGAACCAAAATCACCCGGTATAAAAGTAGTGCTAACTGTTGGTGCTGAGCAGGGCTCAGCTTGTTTGCTCCTTCTCTGGAGTGTACTCTTTCTCTGGCTTTGCTCTATGAATATTTTTAAATTGAAAATTTATAACAATTTGAAAATAGGAAAGAGGGAAGTATATAAATCTGAGGGTTGATCTTTGCATAAATTGGTACAATATATGTCAGCTGCTACCCAAACCAAGAAAAATACAGAGAAAGCACAGACAGACAAAATTAGAAAGCAGAAGGGAAAACAACAGAGAATTAAAAAATTTCTATATCAATTTTGCAGATACATTTGACAAGTGAGATAAAAGTTCATAGACGAACTGCTGTATAAATTCCTCCATAGTTTTGATTATATTTTCCAAGTGTGTACAGTTGTCATTGTAGGGGGAGAGAAGGTAGGAATAAAGTAGAAGTCTTATACTTTCTCTGCTGTGCCTCAGAATGATTAAGGAGGTATGAAATTCAGAGTTATGTTTGAGATTGAAAGTTAATATTCCCACCTGACATATGTAAGTATTAATAATTGCATGAAAAAAATTGCATGGTAACAATAGTAGTGATTGTAACTAGCCTCTACTAATTGCTTTCTGGGTCCTGTTCTAAGTGCTGTTCATGTACTAGCATATTTAATATTCATGACAGCCTTATGAGATAGGCCTGCTATTGTCTTCATTTTATAGGGGAGGAAAATGAGACACCAAGTCACTTGGGGGTAGTTGTACTGCTTAGTAAGTGGCATTTGGATATGAACCAACATAGCCTGACTTCGTATCTCTACCCTTTGTGTATGTGTGGACAACAGTTGCTATAATTAATTAGAATAGACCATGATGCTAGCTATATACTAAGTATTCTGTTCCAGTTTTAGTAATTCATGTTTTTAAGAAATAGGTATAATTTTTCAAGTTTAGCTTATTAGCTTAAAATTAATTTTGGACTAAAGCAAAGCAGAATTACTCAAATATTTGAAGAATTTACTTTTAATAATTAAAAAAGAGCAATGGAGAAAGTATTATATACTTGGGGGAAAAAAGGATATTGCCAGTAGATTCTTGTTCAGTATGTAAGCATGTAAAATGTAATGTAAAATGCATTCTGTGGACTGATTTCATGGATTAGGGAATCTGAAAACTTGAGTTTAATTTTGATTACTGCTAAACTAAGTAGTGCCATAATTTTCAGTCCTCTTTATGACTGTAGTTTGATATATCTAAGTCATAGAGTTACTGTGAGGATTACAGAAGATGTATGTGTGTGTGTAAAGTATTTTAAAAATGGTCACCTGGTATACAAATATAAGTTAAGATGTTCATGCATTTTTATTCAGTAGTCTTACATACTATTTTAAGATCTAGGGATATAAAGCCTTTGTTCTCATGGAACTTCCATTATTAATGAATATTATTAGTAATTACTTTTTATAAAATAGTCATTAGAAAATAAACATCCTTAAAGATTTTAGTCACCCAGATTTAAATGTTTGTGTTTAAAATAAATGTTTATTTTACTCGTTAATCTACTGGATTTCCTAATTTTTATGGCATTTTTGTACCAAGTTATCTTGTTCATTCGCTAGTAAGTTAGAAATATTTTCAAAATTAACCCTTTCTACACATGTAAAAAATCATCAGTATGACCTCATCATCCTTACTGACTGAAATAGACTTTGTGTGTGTGTGGGTACATACTCAGTTGCTTCTGTCATGTTTGACTCTGCTACCTATGGACTGTAGCCTGCCATGCTTCTCTGTCCATGGGGTTTTCCAGGCAAGAATACTGGAGTGAGTTGCTATGCACTCCTCCAGGGGGTCTTCCTGACCCAGGGATCGAATCCGCATCTCCTGCATTGCAGGTAGATTCACAATTGACACTTTTTTCAAGCGTTAATCAGTATTAACTTTGGAGACATTTATTATAGTGGTTATTGAAACTGTTCCTCTAATCAGGGAAGCTAGGTATACTGTGGATAAAAATATCATCATTGTAATTTTTGCCAAGGCCAATTACAAGAAATGAACATCCTACTGTAATTTCAAATCCTTTGTTTCAGTTTTGAAGATTCAGGGATCTTTCATGACACCACTGAGTATACCTTTTAATTATTGCTGTCTGTTCTAGCTCGTCTTTATTCATGCCTTGATCACATGAGAGAGGTACTTGGAGATGCTGTGCCAGATGACATATTGATTGAAGCAGTTCTGAAGAACAAGTTTGATGTGCAGAAGGCTTTGTCAGTGGTTCTGGAGCAAGATAAAGTGCAGAATTTGAAAGTCAGGAGTGAGGGAGCAATATCTACAGGAAAGACAGCAAAAGGTATGCTTTTACTTGTTCTCTTTTAGCTTTACAGTTACTGCTTTAAAAGAGGCTTTGATTTTGATCAAGCTGTTAAGAAAAATGGGCAGAAATTTTTACATGTTACAATAATTCTTGATTGTTTTCAATTGATTTTGCAGTTTGTGAATTTTTGAGCTGATTGGCTGTGTTCTCTTCAGTCTGTTAAAGCCTATTTTTTGATCATTTCCCTGCTTATTTTTGCAATTGACAGAATATAAGGGACATAAAATTAGATAAAAGCAAGACAAAACATTTTTTGCTTTTTGTTAGTGTCTTGAAGATCTTTTTAATTATTGGTGTTTTTTTTTTTTTAAACTAAAGGGTTGGGAGATGGAAATTAATAGCCAGATAATGTCAAAAAGTCCCTCCTATGCTTATAGCATTTTTTGAATATAATTTAGTTTTACTTAAATATCCTAAGTATTATAATTCTACTACTCTTTCATTTCATAGCCAGATCTTTAATTTTAAATGTTTAGAATTTGAGGTTAAATTTATAACTTAGGCCACATGAGAAAGGAACTAATTATCTTAACTGGTATAATATCTGTCAGTAGAAGCATGGTGATTTGTTAACTGGTTTGATATGTCTTATAACCTGGAGTCTAGATTTTTGCCATAGTGAAATTGTGTGCAGCTTGTTACTATGAAGTAAGGGTTGTTTTATGTAAATTAAATTTTTTTTTTTTCATTTTGGGGTGTCACTGGGATTCGCTTTTAGCTGACGAATAGTATGAGAATAAGTCTATAATGTGACAACTATATTCATAGGTTACCCTAGATCACAGTAGAAGTTACATGGTATTATTTGTTTACTTGTTTTTAATACATTAAAAATATAGATGAACCTAGTTCTTTCCACTGATTTTTTAGATGTTTTGAATTTGAGAAATTTTGATTATGAATAACTTAAAACCTCACATAAATTTGTAAATATTAGCACATTTACTAACTTGGTAATTACCTTTGCATATATCAGTGAACAAAGTATGAAGGTCACATAAGATGGTTAAAGAAAGGTAAAATCCTTTATTTTTTTTTAGAATGTTAACTTTTTATTAAATAATGATCAAGTATCACTTTATTCATGTCATAATCAAAAGAAACAGTTAGTAATTAAATGCCTCATTTCATGTTTCCTTTTGGTTGCTGTGACTGTCTTCTGCATATGTCAACCTATTCATCTGAAAATTAATGGCTCTTGTAAGGTAAGGAGTCTTATTATCTTCCTCTGAAGTTTCAGCTGATAATGTTCACAGCTCTTGTCCTCAGTCTGCAAACCATTTGGATTACAGCAGCAAATCCTTTGATTTTTCTGCCCCAGTAGCAAAATATGGATTATATCATAATTCCTCTGTTATACCAAGTCACTATTTACTCCATAAAAAAAAGAAACTTGACAGACCTAAAAGTGAAAAGAAACTAGAATCATGTAAGTTAACAAAAGAGCTGTCCCTAGCTGACCTAATTGATGATATGCCAAGAGATTCTTATAAAAGTCAGCCATCAGTCAGATTACCACCCACAGATAGTGTGGAGAGTCTACCTTCAAAGAGTCTAGATGGTGATTTGTTAAGACCTCATGTGTCTGAGTGTATTTCCAAAGATGATTCTGCCTTCAAAGGCATACCAGATTTAAAATCCTTAATGATAAAAAACACAGCACCTAATAACTCATTATCTATTCAAAATGATTCAGTACCTGATTTGCAAAACATTCCAGTACAGAACAGTTTAGGAAGTTTAAATAATCCTTTGCTCTTAACCAACTCATTGGAAAATATGGCTCTTGATAATTTAAATGCTAGTAAAACGACTGAAGTTGGAATTGTTTCTTCAGTTGAACAAAGCAACAAGAATTCCATATTAAAGAATGACAACTTGCAGTTTTCTCAGTGTGAAAGTCCATCCCTAGCTGAACTGTTTCAAGAACACAAGAAAAACAATCCAAGCCATTGCTTTACTTTACCTGATTTTTGTCACCAGCCATCTGCCAGTTTCACAGATCTCAGTTTGGGATCTTTTCCCTTGTCACAACTAGCAAATCGGTATCAGTCTTCAACTGGAGTATCAGAGTTAACAGGATCTCTATCATCTTTGGCATTTTGTAAAGCTTCTCCGACAAGAGACCTTGAGAATTTGTCACTTTCTGATTTGATTGCAGAAACAATTGATATAGACAACCCTCAGATTAGGAAAGATTCCTGTATACTCAGTTTATCTGAAATGAGGTCACCTGGAATAGACTCGAATATTGATCTTAGTGTCCTCATAAAAGCCCCAGATTTTGTTCCCAAACCTGTAGTAGACCAATCAGTTGCTCTAATACCAGAAACTAAAGTTCTAAGTTCAAAATTAGGGAAAAATTCCAATTCTACTAAGGATAATAAGAAAAACAGTAAAAGCTCCCTGCCTAGGAAACCGCCTTTTTCTCTCTCTTGGACCAAGGCCCTTGCTGCCAGACCTTCAGCTTTCGCTTCAACCCTGTGTCTTCGTTACCCATTGAAAAGCTGCAAGCGACGCACCTTTGATCTCTATAAGGCTTTTCTTTATAGTAGACAAGTTCAAGACGTAAAAGACAAAGAAATAAGTCCTCTTATAGCAATAACACCATTTGACTTCAAATCAGCATCTCCTGATGACATTGTGAAAGCTAATCAGAAGAAAGCTTTTACTAGAGAATAGTAACAAAAGGAAAACTTGCTAACTGTTGTAGAGCTTTTTCTTTTAAATTAATTTAATTTTAAGCTTTTATAGGGTTACTTTATATTATGGGGTTTAAGTTGTGATTTTTATATTAAAATTTTCTTAAGTCAGTTGATAAATTTAGTTGATATATGCTTTTGCACTGAAATTTCTTTTTACTATATCTTCTTTTAGTGATAACTGGCTTTAAGTTGATAGCCTGTAATAGGTGTATGTTTACAAAGTGCTTATGGTAACTTGATATTGTGGAATCAAACCTCAGCTATTTTTGTTTAAAGCATTCAGCTTTGAAAGTTTTAATGATGAGACATTTTCTTTTATAAAGTATTTTTGTGCTTTGTTCTTAAATGAAAATGCCGCCACTTGGGATTAGTATAGTTTAGTGATGAAGATTTTTCTTGTGATATATGGCATAGCATAGCCAAGACAGTATTATATTTTGAAATACTAATGAAATCATTCCAAGTTTCATTATTTTTCTGCCAGTGAATACTAAAACTTTTCTATTAGAATTCTTAAAATTCCTAACTTTGAAGAGTACTGTTAGGTTGCTGAAATACGTTTTTCATGATAATGAAATATAAAGCCTTTTAAGGGACCATGTACATATTGAAGATGGATTAATACATAATTTATTTTTATACATTTTCAAAACCATTTGTCCTAAATGAACACTTTAAAATAAATATGTAGAAAGTCTTTTCAAGTATGGTTGCATGTTCCTTGAGTAATTTTACCAGATCTCTTTCATTTTTTTTTTTCTTTTTACTATAAGTAATGAAATGTGGAGTTTTCCTCTTTGCTACTGACAGCTCTGTGTGCTATAATGACAAAGTTTCAGCAGTAGTTGACCTAGTAAGATCTCTTCTAGTGAGTAGAACAAGTAGATAATTCATCTCTTAAAGCAGTCATCCTCAACTAGCAGTCAGAATCACGGGGGAAATTTTTTTCAAAACATAGCTATTGTGACTTCACTCCAGACATAGCGAGTCATTTCTGAGGGATGACATTTGGAAATGTGTATTTTCAGGATGGTCCCCAGTTAATTCTGATGGGTTACTTCTACTTGAGAATCGCTCCCTTAAAGAAATCAGTAGAATGAAAGGAATTACTAATGCTAGGAATAATACCTGGCCAACTTGAATTTTTAATTTGTATTTTCTAGTAATTAGGAATACCAAGGAATATTGCTGATTAGAAATTAGCACCTTTTTTTGTTAGAAGATAATGTTATTAGTTATTTCTTGCAGGAAAAAAGTAGTCTATAAAATGTTGTTTTTAATGAGAACAAAATAGCTGTATTTTCCCAGTAAAAAATAATTTTCTCTGACTACTACTTTAGTCTGCATTTGATAATTTTTAAAAATATTTCTTGTTTCTGTTTATTTTCAGAATGACATCCCAGTATCCTAATATTTTTAGTTGTATATGATGTTTTTATATCCAGTGTTTTCGTGGGAAAGCTTAAGCCAGCCTTATGTCCTTGTAATTCTTGACTAAACACTGTGACATCTTCATTTTTTGTTTCTAACTGCAGATTTCAGTGCGTATCCTACTGATGCTTAGATCATATAAATTACAAGTTATATTTTGTGATCACTTTTTAAGTTTGAATTACCCCAACTGCTGATTTTGTTTTGAACTTTAATTGGCTATTTTAGTTATTTTGAACTATTAGTCTATGACTCATCAACTAGATTTATATACTGTGGACAGTCTCCAGTTTAGAAGTGAATTGTATTCTAAGTGTTTGTTTAGAACTGACAATAATTCTTGATAGATTAAATGCTGCCCAAGTAGTCCCTTTGCACATAAATCCACAAATACGTATTTAATCCATATTGAAATGGAACAGCGTTACTGTTATATTATCTTTTATAAGAAACTAATTTTCAAGTGGAAATACAATACTTTTAAAGCCATATAGTAGACCTTGTAGAGTGAACTCGATCTCCCTTTGTTGGATGATCAGGATTGTGACTTCTATTTATAATGTTATGATTTTAGGGGAAAAATATTTTATATTACAAGGTGATAGGGAAGGTAATAATTTTTAAATAGGTCTCCGTATTTCTGTTGTGATAGCTACTGGTCCATCAGGCGCATAACTGACAGGCACTTGCCCCATTGACTAAGGAAGTGTCACAGTCTCTGAGATGCAGAGAGTGGAACCAGGAAGACCCACTGTCCCTTCTGCCTTTGGCCATTGGCCTTTGGTAAAGAGACCCCATGGACTGTAGCCTACCAGACTTCTCTGTCCATGGGATTTTCCAGGCAAGAATACTGGAGTGGGTTGCCATTTCCTTCTCTGGGGGGTAGAGAGACTAATGCCTGCTTACTCATGGATATTTTCCTGGTGAGGACAGTTGCTTGCACTAAGTGCATCTTCTGCACCAGCTGCTGTTTACTGATTGACTGCTGTCTTGGTAGCTCAGGTATGCTAAGTGTTTTTGGTCTATTTTCCAGTTCAGATGTCGACTTTGAAGTGCAGAGCCATTTTTATTTGTGTTA
This sequence comes from Redunca redunca, assembly GCA_006410935.1. Classification (NCBI taxonomy): domain Eukaryota; kingdom Metazoa; phylum Chordata; class Mammalia; order Artiodactyla; family Bovidae; genus Redunca; species Redunca redunca. Next base: position 410,025 of record SJYQ01091778.1, on the reverse strand, counting down.
TGCTCAAATGTTAGTAGTATACCTTAAGAATAGAAATAATGTTGTAGTTTTATTCTAAATGATACAAAATACAAGATGTTGAAAGTGACCATTTTTCCTTTTCACTTTTTTTGATTTTTTAAAAAAGCTGTTGTTCACATGTTTTTCTGTCTTGCATTTGGCTGGTCTTTTTGGTTATGGTTCTTCCCATTAATTGCAAAGAACAAGATATCACTTCTGTACAGAACACTTTGCTTATCATTTCTTTCTTAGTTGTTCTTTTTCCTATTTCCTGGTTACTGAACTGGTATTCTAACCTCTCCCCCTCCCCGCCGCCCCCCACTCCCGCCTTAGCTTTGAATCTTTCTTTCTTGAACTTTTCTTTCAGCCTTTTTCCCCCTCATATAAATAGTAATAACTGTTCCCAGTGTACTATATTTAATTTCTTGCGGTCAGTGGGAGATCATACAATTAATTGTCATACCAAGGGTAAAACTAGTGTAGTGCTTTTAAATATGTGGACCATTGCAAATTAGCAAGTACACAGTTACACACTGAGGAATAACTGTGTATCAAGTTTCTGTTTGGTGTTCATACAAGTGTATATTTACTTGTAAAATCAGTTTAGTAGTAGCCTAGAAATTGTTTTCTGTTACTTTTATAAATGAAGGTAATGCTGACTAGATAGGGAGGGATTGATACAAATCCTTTATTAATTTTCTTTTGTAATTATATAAAGCTCAGTGTATGCAGTTGTATATTGTAATTTTAATTTTTAGGATGCAAAAGATTTGTCACATTTTGAATGTATGTATACATTTTTGTAAAAGCCACATCGGAATAAATTATAATTCTGGGGTTTTCTAAAATCAGGTGTGAAAACATCACAATTTATCCATTAGGATTTTTAATATAAGCTTAATATTTCAGAGTGATATTTTAATAGTTTATCATGAAGGTTTCTGTAAACAAGCTGAAAAATGCACTACCTGGTTGTGTAGACTTTCTTTGAAGATATTTGTTATTTAGAATTCTTATTTTCCAAAAGGTAGAATTTATATTTTTACTTTTGAGGACTCATATAGAAACGTTCTTAAAGTATAGATTATGGTGAATATGGATAATATAATTGCAAAGATGGCAGTGGAAAATAAAACATTTGATAAAGTACACATTTCTGATGTTGACATGCCTGGTTTATATGACTTAAAGGAAAGCATCCTTCTAGTTATAGGACATAGCTGGAGATGGTCAAAGATGTGATTCTCAGATGGGATGGGAAAATGGGTACTTAAACACATTGTTACATTTATTACAGTGTGTATGGGATGCATGACATTACACTCTCCGAAGCTGACATCTTTGTCTTCCTGACCCAAGCTGCGACCTCCTCCTGTTTCCTCTCTTTATTAGCAATATCAGCATCTTCCCAGTTGCTCAAGCCAGAAACCTAGGTAGCATCATCGTTGATTTTGCTCCCTCATTTACTTCTTATAATTGATTGTTGTTGTTTAGTTGCTAAATTGTGTCCAACTCTTTTGTGACCCCATGGACTGTATAGCCTGCCAGGCTCTTCTGTCCATGGGATTTTCCAGGCAAGAATTCTGGAGTGGGTTGCTATTTCCTTTTCTGGGGGATTTTCCCGACCCAGAGATTGAATCCAAGTCTCCTGCCTTACCAGGCAGATTCTTTACCACTGAGGCCCCTGAGAAGCCCTGTAATTGATTCCAGTCTTATTATTTCTTCTTTTTGCTAAGTCACTTCATTTGTGTCTGACTCTGTGTGACCCCATAGACAGCAGCCCACCAGGCTCCCCTGTCCCTGGGATTCTCCAGGCAAGAACACCGGAGTGGGTTGCCACTTCCTTCTCCAATGCATGGAAGTGAAAAGTGAAAGGGAAGTCACTCAGTCATGTCTTGACTCTTAGCGACCCCATGGACTGCAGCCCACCAGGTTCCTCCATCCATGGGATTTTCCAGGCAAGAGTACCGGAGTGGGGTGCCATCGCCTTCTTCTTTACGAATAAGTAATTACATGTGTGTACATATACAGTTGCTTGTTCTTGTTTGTGGTAGTTATATTTTATAAAGTCATAAATGAGTGAACACTGAATGAAATAGGCAGATACTGACTTAGCAAAAACTGAACCATTGCTCCCATAAGAAATACGAGGTTAGGTTCCTGTGATCCTCTGGTCACAACATTTTTGTCAAACAATCAGTACATGACCTTGTTTTATGTATGTTTAAAGACACTTTATTTAATATATATTATTGATTCATTGAAATTGAACTCATAGCCAGTAGCACTATAATTTAATGCCTAACACTAACATTATCTAATATGCATCTTTTTAATTTGTAAGGTGTGTCACAGCTGCTTTGTGCTTAACACTAGACAGTGCTTCAGACTACTCTTGGGGACCATTTTAAACAGCAAAATCACCAACTAGTATTACAGGGTGAGAAATGTGGCATTTAAGAGGTCATTGAAAAGGATACTGCTTTATGAGAGTTGAAACAAGAAGGCAGAATGCATCTTATTTGACCTCAGTTGGCAACATGCATGTTGGGCTACTAAAATTTTTTACTGTTCTACACTGTCCACAAGAGACTGCAAAGTGCTGAAAGTCATGGTTTTTAGTGACTAGCTGAATCCATGAAAATGGAATCCTCAAGTACGGATTGATTGTCCATTTTTCGATCCATTTTCTTTGTTCTTATTACTGCTTTTTCTCTTAAAGACTATTAGCTTTGGGCAGAATTCCTAAAATATTTAACTGGCTTCTTTACTTTCTCTCAGACACTTTCTACAATACAGGTAGAGTGAATTTTCCAAAATGTAGCTCTAATTTTCTGTTGCCCTGTTCAAACCCTTCATTTTATTGTAAGACCTTTTGTCATCTGGTTTCTCTTTGTGTTACCCACTACCCAAATCCACCCAAGAACACCTACCTGAGTTTCCTCTGCTTCTACAGTGCTTTGCCCTTTCCCCTCCGTTTCTCCTCCTTGAGGCTGTAGTTTATGTATCACTTTACTCCTAATCCTGGGATAGGGGAACCGTCTTGTGTACCTGTAATTCACTGTATTCCTTTTAATTGCCACCTCATGTAAAATCATACCTCTGTCATACATTTAGCCCCTTTCTCTGGTAAGCCTGCCTTATTGTTCCTCACAACCCTTACATCGTCTGTCATGGTGTGTGTGCACAGTTTTATTTCCCTCCTCTTCTTTGTGATCCCCTTACCCTCTCCCCCCCCCCCCACAATGCAACTTCCATGAATGTAAGGTCTTTATTGCTATATTCCCAGCTTAGAATATATCTGGCACGTACATGTAGGAAAGAATTTAAAGTTAAAAGTGAGTTTCACTCTTAAATACTGTTCCACATCTTATTCCCTAGAGGAACCTGTAAAGCAAATCTGTAAAAAAATATTTTATATTTCTCTGGAAACTATTTGTGTGTTACTCATATCAGATTTGTATACATATCATTATACAAATGGGAGGATACTGTGACACTTCAATATCTGTATCACTTAGCATGCTAAGTATATTGCAGGTTTTTCCTTACCAGCATATAGTCATCAATCTCATTCTTTTTAAAAGCCACGTAGAATTCCATATGTTTATGCATTAAATAGCCCATGTTAACATTTTAACTTATTATCACTATTGACTCCTGAATGAACACCCTATGCTTCTACTGATTGATTTTCTAGGCCCATAGGTATGTACTTTAAAATTTTTGATAGATATTGTCTAATTGTCCTTAATAGAACCTGTGCTAATTTTCTTCCCACACAAGTTTATGAGTGTGTTTTGTTCAAATTCTCACAGATGCTCTTTTGGGTATTATGCCAACCTGATAATTGGAAAGTATTCTTATCATTTGTTTATATGTCTTAAATGAGTGAAACTGACTNTTTACTACAAGATAATTAAAATTGTATCTTCTCTGTGTTTAGCAGGTTCTCTCTCTTTTTTTAAAAAAGCATTTGAGTGTTTGATTTAGCTGCTACAGGGGGTAAGGAAGAAACACAGTTTCCAACATTTTTTCTTTTTCGATAGCTCAGTTTTTCACAGTTACTTTTTATTGTATTACATGTCCTTTTTCTTTTTTAACCTGATTTGAAACGCCATCTTTGATGTATGCTAAATTTTCCTCTCTCCATCTGTCTTACATTTTTTGAGACTCTGTGCTGTTCTATTTTTTGTCTTGTTCTGGGCCAGTATCAAATTTTCAATTACTGTAGCTTTATATTACTGTTAATTTTTAAACATCTTACAGCCTGTCTTGTTTTTTTAGTCATCTTTTTCATTTAGTGTTGTTCACTTGCTAAGTCATGTCCGACTCTTTGTCACCCCATGGACTGCAGCATGCCAGGCTTCCCTGTCCATCACCATCTCCCAGAGTTTACTTAAACTCATGTCCATTTAATCAGTGATGGCATCCAACCATTTCATCCTCTGTCGTCCCCTTCTCCTCCTGCCTTCAGTCTTTTCCAGCATCAGAGTCTTTTCCAGTGAATTGGCTCTTCACGTCATGTAGCCAAAGTATTGGAGATAACCTCAACATCAATCCTTCCAGTAAATATTCAAGGTTGATTTCTTTTAGGATTGACTGGTTTAGTCTCCTTGCTGTCCAAGGAACTCTTGAGAGTTCTTTCCAGCAGCACAGTTCGAAGATATCAATTCTTGGCCACTCAGCCTTCTTCATGGTCTAACTTTCATATCAGTACATGACTCCTGGAGAGACCATACCTTTCACCATATGGACCTCTATTGGCAAAGTGAAGTCTCTGCTTTTTAATACATTGTCTTAGTTTGTTATAGCTTTTCTTCCAAGGAGCAAGTGTCTTTTAATTTCATGACCACAGTCACCATCCGCAGTGATTTTGGAGCCCAAGAAAATAAAGTCTGTCCCAGTTTCCATTTTTTCCCCGTCTATTTGCCAAGAAGTGATTGGACTAGGTGCTGTGATATTCCTTTTTTCAATGTTGACTTATAAAAGCCAGTTTTTTCACTCTCCTTTTTCACCTTCATTAAGAGGCTCTTTAGTTCCTCTTTGCTTTCTGCCATAGGGTGGTATCATCTGCATATCTGAGGTTGCTGAAATTTTTCCCAGCAATCTTGATTCCAGCTTGTGATTCATCCAGCCTGGCATTCCACATGATGTACTCTGCATAGGAGTTAAATAAGGGTGACAAATAGAGCCTTGACATGCTCCTTTCCCAATTTTGAACCAGTCAGTTATTTCATGTCCAGTTCCAACTGTTGCCCCTTGACCTGCATACAGGAGGCAGGCCATCTCTTTAAGAATTTTCCACAGTTTATTGTGATCCACACAGTCAAAGGTGAGAAAAAAATAAGCTGTCTTCATTTAGGCAGTAAACATTACATTATTAAATGGAGTTTCTAGTATTGGCCTAGTCTTGTAATATTGGAGCATTCCTATTTGGTTGTGGTAATTTTTTTTTTTTAATGGAATGGATTTTATTTGAAAATGTTTTATTGAAAATTGTTTTGTCTATTTATCAGTTCAGTTCAGTCGCTCAGTCGCGTCTGACTCTTTGCGACCCCATGAATCGCAGCATGCCAGGCCTCCCTGTCCATCACCAACTCCCGGAGTTCACTCAGATTCACATCCATCGAGTCAGTGATGCCATCCAGCCATCTCATCCTCGGTCGTCCCCTTCTCCTCCTGCCCCCAATCCCTCCCAGCATCAGAGTCTTTTCCAATGAGTCAACTCTTCGCATGAGGTGGCCAGAGTACTGGAGTCTCAGCTTTAGCATCATTCCTTCCAAAGAAATCCCAGGGTTGATCTCCTTCAGAATGGACTGGGTGGATCTCCTTGCAGTCCAAGGGACTCTCAAGAGTCTTCTCCAACACCACAGTTCAAAAGCATCAATTCTTCAGCGCTCAGCCTTCTTCACAGTCCAGGTCTCACATCCATACATGACTACTGGAAAATTGTCTGTTCATAAAATTATACAATTGTGCGTATGTGTTCTTTGTCATGTTTTGGTTTTTCTTGTGATAGTTTTTTAGAGAATTTAGAATTTTCTTTATTCTTATAATTTGAAAGGCAGTGAAATTATTTGTTTTATGATAGAAAATTATCTTTCTCAATATTCTAAGGTCAGCTTGGGAAGTTTTAATTTTCTGAGTAAATGATCTATTTCATCTGGTTGACAGATGATTTTGTTTTGCATTGTAGCAAACTGACTATTAGTAGTAGTAGTAGTATGAAATGTCAAACACAGAGAATAATGTATCAAGTACTTATGAACTTGCCATTTAGATTCAACAGAAGATAGCATTTTGCATTACAAATTTCTGGTATTTGTTTGTCTTTGTTTTAAGAAATATATTGTTAGATTGAAATCCGAGTTCTACACTTTTCTTGTTTCTCCCTATTCCCTTGAAGTTGATATGCATTGTTCCCATTCTCTCTTTCTTAACTTTTGTCTCTGTAGCTAGTGTATGAAAACTGTATTTGCTGTAACATGTGGGTTCTTTTAGTTACTATTTTTTGTATTCTTTTAGAGCTATTGTTATTTTCTGGATAATCCCCATTTTAGTTTTGATTTTCTTTTTAAGCCAAGAATCAAAGTGTTCTTTTTTTCTTAAATCCCAGTTTGCTGTGGGATTTTTATTTGCTATTTTTGTTATAATTTTTGATTTCATTGTGCTGTCATCAGAGAATGTGGTCAGTACATTTTACTTTTTGAAGTTTATTCAGTTTTTCTTTGTTGTCCAATGTAGTTTTATAGTTATTTCATAGGTTAATGTCAGTAATATAAATTCTGTCTGACTAATCCAAAATATATTTGTTACTTTTCAAATTTTACAGAATAAGTTTTTAGGGGAAGTATTTATACCTCTTTTTAAAACCTTATTAACTGAATTACTGACTTTAATCCGTTCTTTGATGAGTCCTCACTTTAAAAGTTGAGCTCATCAGAGTTAACACTTTTTCATACTTGACCTCTTCTTTCCCTTTATCTCCTGATGATTTTAGTCATATTATTCAATGTAGTGCCAAAAATTTTAACACTTTCCTTAGATTTTATACTCAATTTTTCCTTAGTTTTCAACCAGCTGTAGTTATATTAAGCTTGATTGGTTTCTCGTGATTAGGCCTCTATTTATCACTTGTTTGACATCTTTTCCATCTCTCATCTTCCCCTCCCCCCAAAATATACATTTGAAATTTTCCCTAAGTTGTTGAATATATAAAAATGATTCTGTGACCTATATCTGCATTAAAATAATTGTCCTTGGTTTGTCTTTTTTTTCTGGAGGGTCTTGTAGACATTGCTCTACAGTTTTCTATCATATATACTTCTAGCATGGCTTTTTAAATTTCTGAAAGTAGTTGTATTTTTTGTTTGTTTTGATTTTTTCAAACTGTATTTCTTGTAAGCTCAGCTGGCTTATTTTTCACTTTTTTCTTCTGTTTGTTTTTTATCTTTTATTGTGTGTGTGTGTGTGTGTTTGTGTGTGTGTGTGTGTCTAGGGATGTTATGTTTTTTGAGGGGAAAGTGAGATAGAAACATCTTTACTTTGTCTTTTTAACTGGATATATTTTTCCAGCAAACCCACTCCAGTATTCTTGCCTGGGAAATCCCATAGACAGAGGAGCCTGGTGGGATACAGTCCATGGGGTCTCAGAAGAGTCAAACTTAGGAACTAAATAACAACAGTTTTCCCAGCAACACTTGATTAGATTAAATGCCCCAAACAGCGGTGAAGCTAGATAACTTGAGACGTTTGTGAATAATTTCTTTTTGGGTATGTGATACGACAGACCTTGTTCCAAAACCTTAGATGCTTAGGTATAATAATTCCCCTGACTATAGCATCCTGTCTCTGTGGTAACATACCACTGAAGTCTAGGAGAAAGCTTTTTTCATTATGCTTATTTGGGAGTATATATACAGATACATATGTTTTGGCTGTCCTGGGCCCTCTGAGATGTGAGGGCGCTTTGTTGTGGCACACCAGGCCTTCTCTAGTTGTAGCACTTGAGCTCTAGGTGCTCGGGCTCAGTGGTTGTATGAGTCTGATGGACTTAGTTGCCCAATCAGGGATCAAACCCACATCCCTTGCATTGGAAGGTGGATTCTTAACCACTCTACTAAAAGGCAAATCCCTCAGTGTATTTGTATTCTTAGAATTTTGGAATGAGAATTTAATGTCTATGTGAAAATTAACCTTTTATCTTGTCATAAGTTAGAACTCTTCAATTTCTAAGGTGATGTATTAAATATTTATGTTTCTCCTTAACTTAGACAACATTTGAGTTCATTTTATAAGCATATGTAATATTGAACCATTAAAGCAAATATAAATAACCTTAGACTAGGTTATCATAATTTTGCTATACATTTGTATGGGTGAACTGCTAAAGGAGTATATATTTAGGGATTAAAATCATGGGACAATCTGTTTTCTGTTGATAGTTTTTTGTCACCTTAAACCTACCAGGAGGGGAGGGATTCACTATCAAAACTATAAAACTAAGTAGCATTTTTTTTTCCACAAAGAAATCCAGAAATTGAAATGTACATATTATTATTATTTGAAAGGAAAATTCTGGGAAGAAGAATCTTACTATTTATGCTCTAAAATTTTATAATTAGTCAACCTTAGAAAGTTTTCGACAGAATGAATGCTTCTTTTGATCGCTGTTGAGGCTTTTTCTAACACTGGGTTTATTTAGATTCTTTTAGAAAAATACTTGATCTAAAAAAAAGTAAACATTAAAGAAAAAGTAGTTGGTCCACAAGTATGGAAGAAGGAGTCACATATAATTTAAATTTAACATTTTAAGGACTTCCCTGGCCAAGCAGTGGTTAAGACTCCACATTTCCACTGCAGGGGCATAGGTTTGATTCCTGGTCACAGACGTAAGAGCCTACATTCCATGTGGTGTGGCCAAAAAAAATACATTTAGCATTTTATATGGTTCTTAGAATTGGTATGTCTATTGCATTAATCATAGCTTTAAGAAAAGTCATTGTTTATAAGTGTTGGAGGCTTTGGAGGAATATATTTAATTTTCTTATTTGGAGAAATATACTTGAATACTAAAATTTGTCTTGAGTAGAATTGGTTTGCTCATATGGTTTAGAAACCTGTTATGCATCATTTTCCTTTCCCTTTTGAATTTATTCTGGTTTTACCTTTCAAGTGAAGTTTTCATTTACAAAATAGAGCCTAATTTTACATGAGGATATAGTTAATTTGCAGGCATTGTTTTGCTAGTTTTGTAGTATTAATAGTCTCTTAAACAAATGTCATATAGTGGATATCTACTATAGTGTATACTACTATTTGAATATCTATGAAGTATTATTTGTAACTGTACTCAGATGATGATTATTATAGTCTAGTCTTGCTTCTCAATGGCAAATTGTTCCCTAGAGATTACAAGAAATTAAAGATAAAGCAGAGCTGTAGACACTTGCAATAAGGCTTTTTTTTTTTTTTAAACTTAGCGCGCTGTATTTCTCTCTCTCTTCAGCATAACCTAAGTAACTAAGTAGACATAATAGTGATATTAACTTTTTAGAAGGATATGTAACCTCTTTTTCTCCCTTCTCAGGTCAAATATATTATGAGATTTTTGTCCTTGAAGTAAAGATTATGATTAATTTGAAAAGTACCTTACAAAGAAAAATTATTAATACAGCATGTTATGAACAGTTCTGAATCTATATGAACTTTTCACTAATGTACTTAAATATATATTTTATTTTGCTTTAATCTTTTCATAGGGAGTTATATTTAGCTGGAATTTTTTGATTTCCTCTTTTAAGTATATTTTTCTTTGAAAAGTCTTCTCATTAATTTTTCACTGAGTTAATTTTATTGAAGCAGTTTAGAAGAATTTTATACTTGCACAGAAAGCTTCAGAACTAATTGGCTTTCTGCTTTAAAATTATGTGGGCTTTTAAAGGAAGTGGTTTATTTCAGTTAAAAAACTTAAGTAGTTCAGAATGTTCTCAGATATGTCTTAAGATTCTCTTTGTGTATACACCTACACTGGAAAAACTGAAGCACTAATTGCTTAATTTAAAAATAATTTGCTTTAGACTCTCAAAACAGCCTGTCTTCTTCGTATAGCCAGTACCATGTAAAAATTGCATGAATGTTAAATAGAGTTTTCTTTTCATCCTAATTACCTTGCTTTTTTTAAACCATAGAAATTATAATCAGATTATGTATATTTGTATATACTTTCTTGTTTCATTCCAAGGCAATTATAAATCCTTTTAAATATTTTTTGGGGTGAAAGAATTGCTAAGTATTTAGCTAGGGATTAGGATGGATTAGAATGGAAACTGATAAATATAGTTCAATTTAGCTAGCATTTATTGCATGTTCACTTTTTGTCAGAAAAATATGGTAGCCTTTGGGGACATAGATTTATACCCCAGACTTTCCCCTAGAATTTTATAGTAGCCCCTCAGGAGCTAAGTCTGATTTAATAGAAGCACCAAATATAGCCAAGGTGTTTTCCCTTGGCTATGTGTAAAAGTGTTCTGTTCTGGAAACTACCACTTCTCAAGGGGAGATAGGGGACTGAATTAATGCATTGAAGGTAAACTTTGTGTCAGGCTTTGTAGATATTTTTTTTAGTTTTTATAAGAATCTGTGAGGTAGGTGGAAGAAACTGAGGCGCATGTGAAATAAATTATTTGCCACACTTCACAGCTATTAAGAGCAAATTGTAACTCAAATTGAGTTCTTTTGGACTTGGACATCCTTTAAAATTTTTTTAAAATTTTGATTTATTTAAAGTTGAAGTATAGTTAATTTACAGTATTGTGTTAATTGAACACACTTTTCATTGTTATATATTACTTGCAACAAGTTTTATATTGTAAACTTAATCTTGTTTTGTGGTTCTTTGTGTAACTTAAGGATAAAATTAAATCTCTTGTTGGGGGAATCAGCTTTATCGTTAGTGAGGTACTTCAAAATTATTTTCAACTATTTTTTCTACTATATTACTTAGAGGTTTTGGCATAGCTATATAGAGAATTGGTATCAGTTTCTAAATCCTTGTAAATTAGTGGTCATATAATATGAAGTCCTTTTGTAGTTCATTAAATTTTAAGTCACTGTGTGGTCTTTGATTCCTTACTTAAGCAAACCAACAATTCTGTTTGATTTAGAAATCTTGAAGAATTTTATTTTTTTTAATAGTTGTTAGCTTAGTGCCATCTTTAAGCACATGCTCAAATAATAAATGATAGTGTTTATTGAGTAAAACTAGAAAGTCCAAATGAGCCAGTGGATACTTAATCCCTTTATTCAGAATTCAGGACTATTCTTATTTTGATGCATTTACACAGTAATGGTAGGCAAGATTGATGAACACTTCAGTTCAGTTCAGTCGCTCAGTCCGACTCTTTGTGACCCCATGAACCACAGCAACCCCAGGTCTCCCTGTCCATCACCAACTCCCGGAGTCCACCCAGACCCATGTCCATCAAGTCGATGATGCCATCCAACCATCTCATCCTCTGTCATCCCCTTCTCCTGCCCTCAATCTTTCCCAGCATCAGGGTCTTTTCCAGTGAGTCAGCTGTTCGCATCAGGTGACCAGAGTATTGGAGTTTCAGCTTCAACATCAGTCCTTCCAGTGAACACCCAGGACTGATCTCCTTTAGGATGGACTGGTTGGATCTCCTTGCAGTTCAAGGGACTCTCAAGAGTCTTCTCCAACACCACAGTTCAAAAGCATCAATTCTGTGCTCAGCTTTCTTTATAGTCTAACTCTCACATCCATACATGACCACTGAAAAACACTTACTACTCACCAAATATTGTACTAAACTCTTTATATTTATTCATTTATCACATTTAGTGTAGTCAATATTTAATAAATCTTGTCGAGTAGGGGTTTTCTTTTTTTTTTTAATCCTAGTGTCACCAGGAGGCTCTGAGGCTGAAAAATGGCTAAACACCTTATCCAGGGCCATACAACTAGTAAATGGTGGAGCCAAAATTCAGAATAAAATGCTTCTAATATAGTAAAATCCTCTTTTATAGTTTGTATATGTTTTTTTTCATATAGGAAATATTAGTTCTTTTTTTAAAAAATGGGGCCACTTCATTTTTTAACTCATTTAACTTAATCATATACTATAGACTTTTAAATTTTTTTTACTTTGGTAAATTCTGTTTTCAGTTGTGGTAAAATACAGATAGTGTGAAATTTATTCACTGTTTTTAAGCATATAGTTCAGTAGTGTTAAGTATATTCCCATTGTTATGCCATCAATTTCCAGAACTTTTCCATCTTATAAACTGAAACTCAGTACTCATTTAACAACTCTACATTTTCCCCTTCTCAAGTCCCTAGCAACCACTCAGACCTTTGTTGGTATGCCAATAAATTTAGGCTGCATAATATCATTATTTTATCTAACTAAACACCTATTGTAGGACTTGTTTTTCAATGTAATTTTACCAAAAATGCTTCAGTAAACATTTTTGTGCTTTTTTTCCAATTATTTTATAAAAGATTTTTTAAGAGTAATATTGCTGGATAAAAAAGTACAGACAGTTTCAATGCTTTTAGTACATATTGTGAAGTTACTTTCAGGAAGATTATACTAATTTCTTTCTTTCATTTAATTGTTAATCATAATAGCATTGATAGCATTATTGTATAAAGGAAGGATTTTATATTCTTATTGATGTTTTCATTCATTAATAGAGCAGGTAAGAGAGAGAGAGATCATTCCTTTGGTGGGAGGGGGGAGTTGTGATGAGAGTCATTTTTGTGTCCCTAAAAATTGTATCCATGGTGCATTGTGCATGTTTATAAGTTGGCAGTGTCTAAAATGTCATTTATTGCCTGTTGGCTCAGATGGTAAAGACTCTGCCTGCAATGCAGGAGAGCCAGGTTTGATCCCTGAGTCAGGATCATCCCCTGGAGAAGGAACTTAAGTATTCTTGCCTGGAGAATTCCAGAGGAGCCTGGCGGGCTACAATCCATGGGGTCACAAAGAGTGGGACACGACTGAGTGACTAACACTTGCACTTCACTTTCATTCATGAGAAGACAGTACCTAACTAGAAGTTCAGATGGTGCCAGTGGTAGAGAATCTGCCTGCCAGTGGAGGAGATGCAAGAGATGCAGCTACAATCCTTGGTTTGGGAAGATCCCCTGGAGTAGGAAATGGCACTCCACTCCCGTATTCTTGCCTGGAAAGTTCCACAGGCAGAGGAACCTGGCGGGTCACAGTGCATTGGGCTGCAAAGAGTCAGACATGACTGAGCGAGCACGCACTCATAAGTAAAATAACCTATGCAATAAAGTTGGCACAGTGTCTGGCACATAGAGAATGCTCAACAAGTGATAATTGAACTTGGTTCAAAGAAATAAAGTGTTTTCCTACTACTATCTAAGGAACAAGTGCCTTAAAAAGTGATTATATATGAAAGTCTAATTCATTCATGACTTTATGTAAAGCCCTTACTTTTTATGTAAGCCCTTTTGGGGAGATGACTTATCTTCTCTCTTAGCCATTTTTAATAGCCTATTATAAATTCTTCCATGTATTTCTTTATTTTCACATAATCATATATAAAAATAAATATGTATACATAGAGGGATTTTTCATTACTATTATAAAAAAGAAAAGTACTATAATTTTCATTTTCCTTGTAATACACTGGTGACTGGAGTATTTCCAATGTAGTCTTTTGTTGTTGTTTAGTTGCCAAGTCATGTCAGACTCTTTCGTGACTCCATAGACTGTAGCCCTTCAAGCTTGCTTGTCTTTGGGATTTCCCAGGCAATAATACGAGAGTGGGTTGACATTTCCTTCTCCAGGGTTTCTTCCCTACCCAGGAATCAAACCTGGGTCTCCTGCATTGGTAGGTGGATTCTTTATCACTAAGCCACCAGGGTAGCCCTTCTTTTTGGTAATTACATCATATTCTGTGGGATGGCTGTGCTATCATTTAGTCAGTATATTGCATACTGAAGGATATTAATTTTATTTCCAGTTTTTGTTTCTGGGAATTATTCTGTTTATAGAACATCTGTGTACATATCCTTAAAAACTGGGGCTCGCTTTTGATTCTGTGAGGTAGATCCCTATGGTAGAATTGCTGGGTTTAAAGGTATACTGCTTGATTTCCAGTAGATACAGCCTTTGCTATAGGAGTGGTATTATGGTGCATCCCTCCCCCAGCAGTTAGTGTCATTATTTATCTTGATTTTGGACAGTCTAACAGGTAAGAAATTAATGTCTCATTGCTTTGTTAATGAAGTTGAATATGTTTTCATATATTCACTTGCCATTAAACTTGTTCTGTGAGTTGCTAATTTTGTATATTTTACCCATTTTTAATTAGGTTGTCTTTTTCTTATTAATTAAAATATTTTTGTATTATAGATATTAATCTTTTATTAGCATATACATTGTAAATGTTTCCAATCTTTTCATTTTCTTTATTTATGGTCTCTTTCTACAGAAAAATTTAAAAACTTCATATGATTCTGTTTAAACAGGTTTCGGTCTTGGATTAAAAAATAAAAATCAAGCCTAAGGTGTTTATATTCTGTTTTCTTTCGGGAAAATTATATGAGTTTAAGACTTAATTCCTCTAAACTTTGTGTGAAGTGTTAAAAAAATAGTCAAACTGATATTTTCTTTCAGATTTTCATTAGAATTGAAAAGATTCATCAGATTGTATGCTCTGACTGGTCACATGGGATATAGCAGAAAAGGATGATAGCGCTTGAATTAAATTAATACTGCTTTGTAACCTAGCTCTTTCATTTGCTATCTGCATGACCTTAGTAAAATTACTGGATTTCTCTGAGACTTGAATTTTTCTTTGAAATGGTAAAAATATTCTCTGTCTCGAAGTATTAAGATGATTCATCTTTAACCCAGCTTGTTCCATGTAGCAGTCTCTTAAAACAGTATTAGTTTCCCTTTCCTTTCCTTTGCTAATTGCTTGAAAGTTCATTACATTCGTTATTATGGAGTTATTTCTGGATATTGGATAATATTGGATTTTACCAAGTTTTTGTAAGTTATTTAGGAATGACTGCCCCACTTTTGGATTCACGATGATGTTTGGAGATGGTTATGACTCATTGTGTATCTTTTTTAAAAAAAATTATAGTTAATTTACAATGTTGCATTGGTTTCAGGTGTACAGCAAAGCAATTCAGTTTTATATATATATATGTGTATATATATTCATTTTCAGATTACTTTTTCTTGTAGATTATTACAAGATATTGAGTATAGTTCCCTGTACTGTACAGTGATGTTCCAGGCAAGAATACTGGAGTGGGTTGCCATTTTCTCTTCCAGGGGGTAGAACTGTGATTGCTCCTAATATAATTTAAATTAATTATATATATTAGATTATAAAATTTTGTGGATACTACTTCAAAGCATATAATCCATCCTAACATAAAGTTGAAATCTATTCTTCAAAAGTTTTTAATTTTTAAGATTGCTGGCTCAATGACACTTATAGAAAATTGAAAGCTGATCCCAATGAATATTTTTTAGGATAAACATTTTTTTCTTCTGTATCATAGGAGATGGATACAGAGTGATGGATTTGATGAGGCAGGTTATGCTATATGAAGGATATCTTAAAATGAAAAAATAATTTATATTGAACAAATCACAGTGTGGTTGTAATATTGAAGAAAGTGGTTTAGTTATGCTGTAGCTTAGTTATGCATTCTAAATGTATATATAGTAACTAGAATTTATATGTGTACTCAGATTCAACGAAATGATCTTCTATTTGAAGTAATTTTTCATTGAAAATTTAACACTGTTTCTTTGAAAATCTTTTTTTTGGCATGTGTTCCTGTATTGAAACACTTATAGGAACTATAATGATTCATGGCAAAAAATGTATTTACCTGGAAAACCTCA
>SJYQ01091778.1:338324-393816 GCA_006410935.1 Redunca redunca | reverse complement strand
AGTTTGATTCAGAGAATACTTATATTTATTAAAAATTATAAAATTTAAAACAAATTAATGTTACAGTGTTTTCACATCTTTATAGGTCCTGTTTAAATTTGAAATTACTTAACACAATCAGCAGATAAATAAGCTTATTTTCTTAAAATGTCCCTGGTAATGCCTCTCGTGTTTAGTTATCAATTTTATATGAAACAAATAAACTTTGGTTATTTTTATTTTAAGAATATTACTTCCTAGAGAACAGTTTTTCATTACCTAGTATCCTATTTGATATGGCTAATAGTATTAAAATGTTTAAACATTTTAGAGGTTTAATGATATATATATGTGGGGAAGAGATTCTCACTGAACAGGCTAAATAGTTATTTTTAAAAATAGTATGAGGGCCACACTAAAAGGTCATCTGAACTAATTTCCTGACTTGAAACGTCTTCAAACATTTTTAGTTATGAACCTGAAACTAGTCAACAAAAGGTAAATCGATATAATCTGCAAAAAATGTTAACCAGGGTTGGACAAATCTGAACCTCACTTCTTCATCTGTAAAATTAGTTTTACATTAGACAAGTCATTCACAGTAATTTTTTTTTTTGCCCCAGGACACCTGAGATGTACCACTTTCTTGTCAGGATCGGTACCTGTCAGTGACAATGCTTGTCAAAGGGGAAGAGGGCAAGGATGTGCTTGCACCTACCTTCCCTCGCAAGCTGAGAATCACTGAGGCAGGGAACCTATTACTTCTTACCATATATAAGATTATGTAATCTTAGTGAATATTCAAGTGCTTAGTATATATTAGGCCACTGGACTTGCTCTTGTGGAAAAGAAATTTAAAAATACCCTTCTGGAGCTCAGAGGTTAGTTGGACAGGTAATGCACATACTGATAGACAGATGAGAAATGATATATGCTATATGAAGATTTACAATAAAGGTTTTCTTATTTCAAGTCATATCATTTTGGTCTGGAATTTTTAAGAATTTGGGATTATTGTATGTGACCTAAATTTGGTAGCATTAGGCTATAATGTATGTTTTAGACCCTGAATATCCCATTCCCCACCTAAAATGAGCATAAGCAAAAGGTTAAGAAGATTGTATCCAGATGTTTGTTATTAGAGGCACACTAGTGTACCCTTATAGTTTCCCACTGAAAATTAAAATTCTACTAATTGGAAACGTCTATGTTAAGCTGAGAATGATTTAACTTCTAGGCTCTATATTAGCAGATTTTGAAATGCAAATATTAAATGAAATCAGAATTACTAATTTAACATGATCAGAAGTATCTAAAGTAGATAACTAAAATCAGAAAATTGTAATCTAGACAGAGCATTAAGATTTTATCAAGGTGCTTGACTTAGCAAGTTTTATATACTTTTTAACTTCAAAACAGGTCTGATTTGGTTACCTTGGGAAATGTACTTCCATGAAGTTCTGAGTATGTGCAATCAGAAACAGGGTGGAAAGGAGAGGGTGCCTGTGAAATATCCTGAAGGAAAAAAATTCATTTATCAGGCATATGGTCTTTCAAAATCCACTTAAGGTTAAAATGATGGACAGCACCAAATGATCTCTAATAAAACAACCAGCAAATTTGCATGATTGTATGAACCTTAATTCACGTAAGGACTGTACAAGGAATGTGAGTGTTTATTTTCTGCCTTTATTAGCGTACATTCATTGGACCTTCACTACCTTCTCATTTCATTTTCTGTAAGTTATTTCATCTATTTCCAGGTCTCAAGTGACTTGTGTTTTAATAGTGCTCTCATTCAGCTTTGCAAACTTGATTATCGAGCTTTCTATCCAATTTCCATTTGTCTTGAAAGAAAATATCAGATCCAGTGTGTTCTATATTCATATCTAATTTAGAGTTATAGGGATTAACATCTGTATTTTCTGTCTCCCTAACATTTAATTCATCACCATATTTTGTTAATGTATTATCTTCCATGCTTGTCCCCTCTTATTTATTTCATGTGCTCTGGTACTCACTTAGCTATAGTCATAGCACTTGTGATCACCTGCAATATTCTCTTAATTTCTTTGTTTATATTTTCTGTCAGTCTTGTCATTTTACATCTAGAATGAAAGCTACCTGAAAACAGAGACTGTTAATCATCTTTATGTCTCCAGTGCCAAGTACATGTTACAATTTAACTAGGAAAAACTCTAAAGACCTGAGATGGTGTCTAAGCAGTGTTTAAAAAAAAACATGGAATAGACAATCTCTCCATTTAGGAGGCAGCAATTCCTGAATGGACTGCTCTTAATTTTGCACTTGAATAAGAGACCATCCAAGAGAAGCAAGATCCTGACTAGTAGACTTCTTTTAGTTCTCTGTAATATATTTATTTGGTAATAACAATCTACTTTTTCTTGCTAGAAAATTTGGCAGCTGTTCTTTCTCTTACTTTCTTACATACATTCAGGCAGCAAATGTCCCTAATTTTATCTTGTAATAACTTTTAAATAACTCTTTCTCCATCTCCATCATTCTTAGGTCAATTAATAGAATTTCTTATGCATGTCAGTACGACAGTTTTCTAACTGCTCTTCCTCAGTCTTTTCCTCCACAATTCATTTTAATTCACAATATGGTATGTCTTACCAATGTTGAAATTCTTTTCGTGGCTCTTATATTTCAAAATCAAGTTAAATACCTAAATGTTACATGTGGTCTTAATGAGTTGCCAGTTTTTCTGTCCTCATTCAGTTAATCTCTTATTTCCCAACCATGCTGATCTGCTGTCAGTTGTATGCATTGTCAGGTTCTGAGTCCCTATTCCTTATTTTTCCCTCCAAGATTCACTAGGAGTCTTTTGAAGGAAACTTGTCTAATTCTTCCAGTATAGTGGGTTAGGACCTTTCCTATGCATTATCTTTGTGTCTGTTTTATAGCAGTTCATATTGTAATAATGTTTGTGTGGTATCTCTGTTAGACATAAAGTTTCTTGAGGCTATACGTATGTGCATGCTGAGTCACTTCAGTCGTGTCTGACTTTTTACGAACCTGTGGACCTACTGGAGTGGGCTGCCATGCCCTCTTCCAGGGGATCTTTCCAACACAAGGATCAAACTCACCTCTCTTACATGTACCTGCATGAACAGGCAGGTTCTTGATAATAGCGCCACCTAAGTATCATGTCTTTGATCTCTCTATTCTAGTACCTAGCAGAGAGAGTCACCCATTTCCCTCCTTTCTGTCGTGAATTAATACATGATTGTTAGAGATTAATTTGTGTCTGTTAGATTCAGTGTGGTATGAATCATTGAGGACTTAATATATGCCAGGTATTGCTCTAAACCCTTTACATGTGTTAACTCATTACAGTCTCTTAATCTGTTAGGTAGGTTTTAATATTGTTAGCACTTTGTAGACGAGGAAACTAGGCACACAGAGAAGTGAAGTGATTGACTTGTGGTCAGTCAGTAAAGTTTCAGGGTCTGGATTCAACCCAGACTACCTGGCAGCAGGCAGACTTACCTCCTTTACTATACTCTCAAGTGAGAGTCGACAAGGATTTTGACATGGGATGGTTATTGGGTGTATCATAAGTATTTAATTCTTCTGCTACTAAGTCTTTAGAGCAGTACTCAACCGGAGGTGATTTTGCCTCACAGCAGACATTTGGCTCTGTAGACATTTGGGGGATGCTGTTAAGCATCCTGAAATACACCACTTCACCTTCAACAAAAAAATATCCTGTCCAAAATGTCAGTAGTTAAGAGTGAGAAATCCTGCTTTAGAAAATTTAAGAGTGTAGGATAGATTTTACCATGATTTTTTTTCCCCCAATAAAAGATTCCATGTTCAAAGATGTCCCATTTATAATTCCCTTTAGTTTTCACCTTCATTCCTTTAGGAATTTACTAGGAAATGATTTTGTTTGTTCAGTTCAGCATTAAGCAAACATGTATAAATGATGTGCATTGTATCAAATACTTCAGTTGCAGAAATAGAAAAATTCAAAAGGTTCAGTCCTTGCTGTCAGGAAGCCTTGGAACCTAACAAGGGGTTACTTAACACAAAAAGACAAAACTCTTTAGAATGTTACTTTCAGCCTTACTAGAGCATTCTGAATATAAAGTAATCATTGGATGATTGATTGGGTGAATTTTGTACCTTTGTTTCAAAACATGAAATAATAATCAAGAGCATCTCTGAAGAATAGTATAGAAATGAGTTTTTAATGTTTTGAATGTTTTAATATATATGCTTTTCACTTAAACATTTTTAATTATAAAAGTATATGTAGTCATTGTAGCATAGATGTACATAAATTTTGAGATGAAAAGTCCTTCCTGTTTCCTAGTATCAGTTTCTCGAAGTAATCACTTTAAAAGTTCACTTACATTCTTGTAGACATTTTAATGCCAATAGCATAGTGATATAGTATCTTTGCTGTATAATATTACAGTTGCTTTTCCCATTTAATGTGTCATGTTTTTCTTTCCATACATATGGGTTTACAATTTTTTCTGAAGCAAATTTTTTCTTTGTTTGGATGCATCATAATTTGTTAACCATTTCCTCATTGAGGTACATGTACAATCATTTTGCCATTACAAACAGCACCACAGTAAATAATCTTGTTCATATATTGTTTGCACAGTATCGTTAGTATTTCTGTAGGACACATTTCCAGAAACACAGTGTATATATAGTAAACTTTTTAATTTTTATCAAATACCCTGCCAAAGGCTGTTCTCTTGCCAGTGGTGTCAGATAGTGCTCTTTTCCCATGTTCCTTTGCAATGCTGGATGCTAATAAAAAAAGTAAAATTCCTACTTATTCCTCTGCTCCCTTTAACCCTATGCCCCCCTTCTTTTACCGTCTCCTCTTTTCAGTCCTCCTCTCCCTTCTGCTCATCCCTCCCTACTCCATTTCCTCTGCCACACCTTTCTTTGAGTTGTGTATTTTGAACTGGTCTATTTATTGGTTTGTAGGAGCTTTTTATGTATATTAACCCCTTCTGTGTATTTCCTCACATACACTTATGGTTGCTTGTGGTATCTTTTGGAAACATTTTTAAATTTTTATGTAAAATTTGTCAGTCTTCCTTACCTGAAAATTAAATATATTTTTATATTTTCTTTATGTTCATAGTTTTAGTCATTAAGGAATTTATATATGATACACTGTAAACCTATGATTGGGTCTTTTTCCCATATGGATAGGCAGTATTCCCAATACAATATTGAATATAACCCATTCTTTTCCTGCTGATTTGAAACATTTCTTTGCATATGTTCCTACTTTTTTAGAGGACTGTGTATAACCTGTATTTTTGTTGTTGAGTTACTTAAGTCGTGTCTGACTTGTGACCCATGGACTATAGTCCACCAGTCTCCACTATCCATGGGATTTTTCCAGGCAAAAATGCTGGAGCGTGTTTCCATTTCCTTCTCCAGGGGATCTTACTGACCTGGGGATTGAACCTGTGTCTCTTGCATTGGCAGCTGGATTCTTTACTGCTGAGCCATGAGGGAAGCCCCTTGTAACCTATATATTCCTATGTATTTTCCCATACATTTAATTCTTATTTTTATGTATCTTGAACATAAACATATTCCTGTTGGTTCATTTGCAGATGCTTTATTCTAATTCAACAGGCTGTTTTTGTGCCATTACCACATTTTAATTATTTCAGCTTTATGATTGATATCTGGTAGTTCCAGTCAACTATCATTATCCTTAATTTAAAAAATTTTATTGGTCATTCTCTCACATTACTCTTTCAGGTGAACATTAGCTTAGCATGTTTCCCCCCACAGCAGTCCCATTGGATTTTGTAATAGCATATCATTTTTTTTTAATGTACTCTTTCAGCTTACTTGTATGTGCTATGTGCTGTCACTTCAGTCATGTCCGACTCTTTGCAATCCTGTGGACTGTAGCCATTCAGGCTCCTCTGTTCATGGGGTTCTCTAGGCAAGAATACTGGAATCAGTTGCCATGCCATCCTCCAGGGGGTCGTCCTGACCTAGGGATCAAACCCAGGTCTCTTATGTCTCCTGCGTTGGCAGGTGGGTTCTTTACTAATGGCACCACCTGGGAAGACACTTAAGCAAATAAAAAAAAATATACTAAGTTCAAGCCAAGTTGAGGTATAATTTTTGTGTTCCTGTTTATGACAAGGTGCATGTTTATTCCAGCACTTTTTGATCCTATAATTAGCTAAAATCACTTAAAAATATAAAAGGTTAATGAGTACAGCAGTATCCAGTGAAACTAAAGATACTTGATGGTAAATATGTATTGACCACGAATTTCAGCAGTTGTTTTTGATTTAGTTTTCTGGCAAGGATGTTCTATGAACGATGATGAGATAATTCCAAAGAATAAGATCTGACAATTTTTTTTTTAGTTGACAGTATTTTAAAATAGTTGGTGTGCTTTTACAAATACAATATTTATTACAAAATTGTTGTCAGGTAGAGGGTTTAGGTAGTGATATCCTTATTTTGCCCACGGGATAAACTCAGTCTTTGGAGTATTTGATGACTCAGTCTAGGCTCAAGTTGATGAATTTTCTGGCGGCAGAGCCTTAGATTTCTAGCCAACTTGCTAGAATTGATTACTGCAAGGTGGAAGATACCTATAGAGTGTAAAGCGTCCTAGGAATGAAGAAGAGGATGCCTTATGAATGGTTAGGGAAAAGTTAAGGAATTATAAACAAATGAGACATGGCACCATATTTTACGGAGAAATCATTATTACCTATGTTTTTATGGTTTTGTTTTACCTCTTCTTAATTTAGCTTTTCCCATTTTAAACAGTAATTATCCTCCCTAATTTAATATATTTAATATTATTTGTTTTAATCTCTACTTATTGAATGAGAAAATAGCCCTTGAAAATAAATCTATGAAAGATCTTTTTCTTTTAAAGAACTCTTTCCTTCAAAGCTTCAGTGTTATGTAGTCTTTAAAAATGTCTTTTGTCACTGCCCATTTTTTTCAGAACTTTTGCCCCATTAACACTTAAAAATGACTTTTGTGTTATTTTCCAGGTGCATGTCAAATCTTATTTCATTTGTTAAGTTGTTCCTAATTACTCAGATGCATTCTCAGAATTCTGTTGCTTACTGTTTCTACAACTTAATCTCTACAGCTTTTATAATTGTCTCAGAATAGTGTATAAGCTCTTTAATCACCATGTGATACATCTTTTTTTTTTTTTAATCTAGCTGTGTTACTGCCTAAGGTTGTATAATCTTGACAAAGCAACTGTTTTGAACCTTAGTTTCTCTAAAGTAGGAATAATTATACTCACTTTGCATGGTTGTTGTGAAGGTAAAAGAGCATATGCAACCCCTGGCAGAAGAGCCTACATGAGCACACATAGCAAGTCACATTGGCTCCTAGAGCCCAGATCTCTCTCTAGGCATTAGGATGTGGCTGGTATTAAGTGCAAGAGGTAGGTAGAAAGTAAACTGAGGTTATTGCCTGAAGAAGAGAACTAAGATAACTTGCAAAAGCAATAGGGATGAACTCGTGGTTTGAAATTTTA
Organism: Redunca redunca; assembly: GCA_006410935.1. NCBI lineage: Eukaryota > Metazoa > Chordata > Mammalia > Artiodactyla > Bovidae > Redunca > Redunca redunca. Next base: position 386,294 of record SJYQ01091778.1, on the reverse strand, counting down.
AACCCTCATGGGTTTATCATTAAACTATTTTTTTCTTGACTGCTAGTTGTGAGCAGAGCACTGTGTTATGTGCTGGGTACTATGTGAACAGGTGTATAAGGCAGTTCCTACCCTCAAAGAGGTGTAGTATTCTAATACTGATCGTGTTTTAAAGACCAAAGGAATGAATCAGGAGAGGGTAGATCTTGTGGATAGGTAAATGGCAAGTTTCATTAAGTTTAGCAAATCTGTTACAGTTGCCTAGAGCTAGGGAGATTTAGCTTTGAAACCTTTACAAAGGAATATACATTGAAAAAAGTCTTCAGGATGAGAGACCTGGGTAATTGCTTGTTCAAGAGACAGATCTAAATGGTTCCTGCTACTTAGATTTTAGCAGCCTAAAATCTACTAGGAAGGGAGGAAGTAGAAGCAGTCAAGTTCTGGAGGAAGCAGCCCAGCAAGGGGTAACCACTAGGAACAGAAGAAGGCTTTGCTTTAGAGATAAAGGTGAACTGGACAAGTAGGTGGGCTGATTAAGTACAGACCTTGCCACTAAGGTGGTCACTTCTTTGTTCCTTGTTTTTGTTTTGGGGACTTTTTTTTTTTTTTGGTCTATGTGACAAGCAGGTTGGTGTTGATTAACTTGATAGCTGTTACTTTCATCGAAAAGAAAAATCTAAAAGGTGGTCAGTTCTTCATCCTGCTAGAGACCAAACACTAATCACTAATATATGAATCTTCAGAATATGTTTCTTTTTGGTGAGCATGATTTGGTGGGTGGGTTTTACATGACTTGGGGGAGGAATTTGATACTTTTTCTTTGGAGTGGTACATTTTTCTTTACCCCCTAAGGAGCTGTTTGATTTAAGGGATATCTTAATGGTTTGGGAATGATAAGACGCATTCACAGAACTAGAAACCTTTTAATTTACTTCATTGTGTAGATGGGAAAACTGAAGCTCGTGAAATTAAACAAACTGTTTAAGCTGTAAGGTAGACAACACTTAATTCGTGGCAGAGTGGTACAGAATCCAAGCTCCTTTTTTCCATCGAGGACTCATTCCATGCTGCCATTATTTTAGCACTTCTTGAAAATGTAATGCTCAATTTCTTGAGGTGGTTATACAGAAAATGAATTTCTAGTTGGTTGGGGAAGATGAGGGAATACAGTAAACATTTTACTTTTATATGTGATGGATATATGTATCTCTTACTGATCCATGACTGGCTATTTTAGTTATTAGTTCATTTCTGACCTGTGTCAGATTTTACTTGTCATCAGCTTGATGCTAGTTATGAAGGGAACTGTGTAATGTAGTTGGATAAATGGAACCACATCACACTGCTGTTAATAATGGCTTAATAGAAAATGTATTGAGCGTATGGTTTTATCGATTATGGATAACATCAAATTGAATTAGCGTATTTCCAAAATAGGCTGAAGCAAGGTTCTCTCTCAGGGAGAGGTCTAGGGTTGGAATTACTGAACCTGCTGAAATAGCATGCAGAATTTTGTGTGCTGTGTATTTTTCTGTCAAAAGCGTTCCCATTATTCTCATTAGCTTTTTCAAAGGGGTGTCTGGCCGAAATAAAAAGGTTTATGAACCATTGCTTTAGTGGTTGATATTCAGATTCATGTTTTTTTTTTTTTCCTAAATAAGACTTTCATTTACATAACCAAATTTTTGAAATACTGCATCTTTGGTTTGAGGTTTGATATCCTGTAGATAGAAATTGCCAGAAATGAAGAATATTTACTGCATTCCCAGGAATAGCCCTGGTAGCTCAGATGGTAAGGAATCTATGTGCAATGCAGGAGACGTGGGTGATTCCTGGGTTGGGAAGATCCCCTGGAGGAAGGCATGGAAACCCACTCCAGTATTCTTACCTGGAGAATCCCCATGGATAGAAGAGTCTGGCAGGCTACAGTCCATGGGGTCGCAAAGAGTTGGACATGAGTCGATGGACGTGAGTCTGAGTGAACTCCGGGAGTTGGTGATGGACAGGGAGGCCTGGCGTGCTGCGATTCATGGGGTCGCAAAGAGTCAGACGCGACTGAGCGACTGAACTGAACTGAGTGACTAAGCACAGCCAGAAATAGTATGAGTTCATATTGTGACTTTTCTTTATGCTTAAAGACCTTTTATTTCGTTTTATGACCCAACTAATTTTTATAAAAGTCACCATCAAAGTATTTCAATGTAATAAATGTGTAAGTGAGTCAAGGGATTTTTTTTACAGACAAAATAGAAGGTATTAAAATTAGTTTTAATTATCTTAAGTTTTATATTCACTATATTCCCTAAAATATACCTTAATAAGTATTTTATAACTGGGGGGAAAAAAGGCAGGAGAAGTGGGAATTGACCTTGTCTTACTTGGATTGAGACATTTTAATGTTTTCTGAGTCTTTTGTTCTATTTTGACAGAGTCCAAAATCTGCCATGCCTCTTTATCAGTCAGGGTGTTCTCCTCACCTACACACACCACTCCCTCATCCCCTCATCCCTCCTTCCCCCACCCCCAACATCATCATCATCATCATGATGTTCTCAGTTTCCTCCCTTTCCAATCACTCACCCCTAGAATTTTGAAACTGCTTTTATCATGGAAATCAAACCCCTCCAGAATTCTCAACCTGTTTTCCTAGTGTTTTTTCCACTTCCTTGCTTAGTTCATGTATATCCTCTCAAACTCCAAGGTCTAGAAAGTAAACTTTCTTTTCTTTTCTGCCCTTTCCAACCATATTCCTTCACTCTCTCTTTCCCCCCTTAAATCCCGTCTCCTTGAAGCTTCTGTCTCTTGCCCTAACCAGCCTTTTGTTTGTCTTCACTGCTGTCATCTCCTGAACATCATAGTTACTGTTCCTTGATCACTAAGACTTTGGCAGCTGATTTACAGTTTTCTTTTATGCCCTGAGCTTTTCCTGATCATAGCTTGTGCATCCACGTGGGAAAACAAGTCCAGTGCTCTGAACTTGGCAGTTCCTTGACCAGCTCATTTCCAGTGACCTTCACCTTTCATCAGAAATTCACTGATGAATTCCCTCCCTTCAACTTCCTCTCCTCTCAAATCATGAAATCACTTGTTCCATTCTGACCACAACCACTTCATTGTATTTCTTACATCATGAACTCTTCTTGACCTTTGGACCCCAACTTTCAGTGCATCAGCACTCTTCCTTTATCATTTTGTTTAACCCAGTTTAGAGTTCATGATTTATAATTTCAATAACTCCCCCTTTTTGTTGCCATTACCTTCAACCACCTTTTTTTCTTTGCCCGTTTTTTGTATCTGTTGAGTAGAAACCTGCCTCTGAATGACGCAGTCTGTATCTTCTCTGTGCCTCTTCCTGAATGACTGAACATTGCTAGAAAAAGTCATATGGACAGGCAGATTGATTCCACTGCACATTCATTATTGCAAATCTTAAATGGGCAAATCTCAATTTTAAATACTGTAAATCTCAGTACTGTCCAACAGTTCCCCTGTTTTGGTGTGTGTTCAACTCATTTTTTGTGCAAAAATTATTGAAAGCCTTATTTGCTTCACTAGTCTTTTAACTTTTCTCAGTCACCCTCAGTCTCACCAGATAACTACTTGCTATGTTATGGAGAAAATAGGAACTAACTATTAGGAGTTTTCATCTTCTAGCTTCTCAACATACCAACCTGGTTTCTATTGTAGTAAAAGTGCTTTTCTCCTATTTTAGTTCAGTTTCTACCTGTGCTTTATGTCCCATCCCTTTCTGCATTGTCAGAAATTCTAAAACACCTGACATGATCTTTTTTCTTCCTGATACTTTGAACCAGGCCTTCTCAGTTTTACTTTCTCCATCAGATGATCCCATATAACATTTTTGCTACCATTCTACTACATTCCTCCTGTTTCCAGTCAGATTTTTTTTAAGAGTTATTGGTCCATATATCTACACAATTGCTTATCTAAGCCCTTGGGACCAGATTTGACTCAGAAATCAGAAGTTTTTGGATTTCAGAAAGCATTAACACCTGTGGTGTGATAGCCCGATGGGATTTGGGGCAGCACCCTATGATCATCACATTGTTATTTCTGCACTGGAATGTGTGGCTTTTCACTTTAAGTGGAGTAAGTAAGGGCTGTAAAAAGCTTTCAGTTCAGGTCAGGTTTTACTTCCAAATGAGTTAAAAAAAAAACAACAAAAACTTGATTTTTTTAGAGCTTTTGGACTTTGTAATCATGCATAAGAGACAGTGGACATGCACTTGCAGCTACTTCTGTTTTCTCACCTTCATTTTCTTTTTAACCCATTCTGACATTTCCTCTCCTCATGTCTCTCAAATGATTCTTGCTAACTCTACGAATGACCTTTATCTAAAGGGCTCGCGTCACTAGTGAATGTTTTCATTCGTCTCACTTGATTGAACAGCAGCCTCAGACTCTGGTGATGCCAAATCCCCTTAGCTTTGGGCACCATTCTTCCCTAGCCTTCCTCTGTCACCTTTTTGCAGGCCTTGTCCTCTTTCTTACTGTCCTCTGTTTCAGTGATTAAAGGTTGCATTTCTTCCAAGGCTTTGTCCTCGGACCACTTACTTGTTTTCTTCCTTGGTATTCTCTGCTGTGGTCATCTCACTTGTGTCAGTGCCTTCAGCAACTAATTATGTGCTGATGAGTCAGAAATCTGTACTCCACCCAGACTTCTTCTTTGAGAGTGACCATTTATTTTATCTTTTCCTCTATTTCCCTTCCCCCTCACATTCTTACATCATTTTCTGGGCTTCCGGTTGTGTTAGAGCGAACATTGGGATCTTTGCTGGGACTTAAAGGTCCTGCATTGCCTGACCATCGCCGCCTCCTTCAGCTTCATTTAACTCTGCTCCCTCTCCCCTCTACTTTCACTCTCTCTGAAGGCCACGTTGCCTCCTACAGTAGGGCCTTTATATACAAGCTGCTCTCTGTTTGAAATGCTCTTCTTTGTAGTTTATTCTATTCATTTTTTTTTGCATCTTAACTCTTGTTTTCATGTGCCTTGTCACCAAATCATATATGGATTATAACACTAGGGACAGTTTTAATTTTACTTATATTTTTGTGATCAGTTAGTACATTTTCTCCACTAGACTATAAGCTTTCTCAGTACAAGGATTATGTCTGCTTTTGTTCAACATTATATTTCCAGCATAATGCTTGGCATACAGTAGGCAGATGACAGATGTTTTGAATGAATTATATACATTAATTTACCTTTTCTAATTTTTAAACATAATTTCTATATATACACTTACCAGTGCAGCAGTGCAGTTTCCATAGTTTTATGTGGGCAAAATCCTGATGGTACTCTTACTGAAAATAATAAAAGTTCTTTCTAAAGAATTCCATGAATTAAATATATATATATATTTAAAGGTTCATATGCATAAAAGTCTTACTTTGACCTAGCTCATAATTTTATCTTCCTTCATGTTCTTAATTTTTCAATTTTGATGTCTTCCCCCGTGTTCTATATAGATATCAAGTATCTAATCTTGCGTGCTGCAGTCCATGGGGTCGCAAAGAGTCAGACTCGACTGAGTGACTGAACAACAAATCAAGTATCTTAACTAAGTCTAGTATTATGACAAGTGAAATATATGCAGTGTCTAGTACAATTCAGCAGACTCTCAACTTGCTCATCAGTTTGTAGGTATCATGATTAAAAATAGTTTAACCATCTGCTAACTGACTGAACAATTTTAGTAGTGTGAAAGGGCGTGGTAGGGGAGAGAGAGAGAGGCTCTAGGTATAATGTCAGAACGAGGCTCAGTGCAGAAACCACCTTGTGACCTCTTAATATTGAAACTTAAGAGTCAGTTCAAAATTAGGAAGAGATTTGGTGGAGGGTTAAGCATAGAAGAGTCCTGACAAGAGGGGATTTCCCAGAACAGGGTGACAGAAGAATTTCTTTCAGCATTTTAATATTTCACTGAATTTTTTTAGAGAACAAAATATGTTTACAGATGTGATTCTGTGAAAATTGTCATAATATGTATTTAATATATAATAAATGTTTCTAGGAATCAACTTGAATTAATGAGATTTTTATATTTTACTCTTTAATTAGGAAAATCAATAGATTCCCAGTCATCTCAAAGTGAATCTGAAATTGTGCCAAAAGTTACTAAGATGACTGTATCTGGAAAGAAGCAAACTATGGGATTTGAAGTGCCCAGGTAAGGTTTTTAACCCTTCCTGTTTTTTTAGAAATGAGTATTGTTTCCTTGTTAGACTGTAAGAATTTATTTCAACTTTGTATAATATAATCATTGAAGTACAATAGGTCCTCAGTATGGCATAATGCAAAGAAAAGGGTATGAGGAATTAGGCTTGATTCTGAATTTACCTATGTTAATCTACCTCATTGTCAGTTTCCTCATACAAATTAGCTATAGCTACGTTAATGTGAAAAGCCTATGATTTTGTGAAACTAGCGCTGTGAGGAGAAGGCAGTGGCACCCCACTCCAGTGTTCTTGCCTGGAAAATCCTATGGACGGGGGAGCCTGGAAGGCTGCAGTCCATGGGGTCGCTGAGGGTCAGACACGACTGAGCAACTTCACTTTCACTTTTCACTTTCATGCATTGGAGAAGGAAATGGCAACCCACTCCAGTGTTCTTGCCTGGAGAATCCCAGGGACGGGGGAGCCTGATGGGCTGCTGTCTATGGGATTGCACAGAGTTGGACATGACTGAAGTGACTTAGCAGCAGCAGCACTGTGAGGTAGGGCATCTTTATGCCACTAGATGGCATAAACAAGCAGTGTTTGGGAATTAAATGTAGCTGGTGAATCATGCAATCATTAATTACATTTTTTTACTATTTAAACTCTTTTAGACTTTGGTACTGAATAACATGGATCGGTATAACAAAGACAAAATATAAAATAAAGCATTCCTAGACTCGCAGATATCTAATGAGAAAGGATAATAAGTCATACTTAGGTATTACTCATTTATTCTTTCTTTTCACAATCTTTAGAATTCTCTCAAGAGTTTCTATAGATGAGTAAAGTGGGTTGCTTAAGATATAACAGCAGAATCATAACTTTAATTATATATATTTTGTCTACCAGTTAGACAAGAAATACTTATCAAATATAAACTATATATTTTTTTCAATTTCAGGAAATACAAACTCAGCAGCCATTTTTTTCTCCTTTATAGCCTTTCTTTATGTAAATTAATAGAAATATCCATGAGTGTTGGGACGAATGTTAATGATTATTTTGTTCATTTTATTTATTTTTATTTTTTATTTTATAGAAGCCAGATTTATTCATTAGACTTCAAATTTAGTGAGGGAAAGAACTCCATATCTAGGACATAGTAGGCATTCAGTATATGTTAGTTGAATGAATGGATGACTGAAAAAGTTAGTTTTTAGTTTGAATAACTTTAGCCCATTAAAATAATTTTGCATCCTGATTCAGTAACAAAAAGCTTAGTGTATGTCTTTTCTCTCTGAATTAGGCTTGGGTTGTCAGAATCATAAATACCTTTTTATTCTCCTGTCTTGAGTTCCATTTAATCCTATTATGGAATAATTTCCATTGAGCAAGGAAAAAATAAATAGAATATGCAGTTCCTTGTTCTAAGGATTTTAAAATCTTATGCAAAAGGTTTTAGAGGCTTAGAAAGCAACATGCAACTGAGCCTAGTACAAAGAAAAGAGAATGAGAAAATGGGCTTGATTCTAGACTTGTCTATGTATATTTGTCTATATGTTACAGCCCATGGGGTACTATATATTAGAAGTAAATACATAGTTATGTTTGTGAGTATTTATAACAGTAATACTCAATAATTAATTAAAATTATTGTTAAATTATTATTAATTGAAATTATTAATATAGTAATTAATGATCAAGAAAAAATGCTTAATTCAGGTAGTAATTCTTAGACTACTGCCTTTATGCTTTACAAGTATAATGCAAGCTTTTCAGAATTTATAAGACTGTATGCCTCATGAGGACAGGGACCATTAATGTTAATCATTATTTTCTTTTCATAGAATAAATTTAAATTTAAATATTTACTGGTCAGAATCCTTGGGAAAATACATTTTAAAAAAAAACACCTGGAAATAGTAAGAAGCAGACCTGTGAGCCAGTATTTTGATGTGGCTCTGTCGGAGAAGTCATCAGAATGTGAAAGGTCTACAGGTACAGATGGGAAATACTCAGAAATGCATAACTATTGCTCAAGGACCAAGCTATATTTACATCAAATACTTTTATAAGATTTTGGGGAAATTTGTAATAAAGATAATACTTAGGCTGTTTTTATTTAGTCTCAAGAAGGCACAGAGAAATATAATTAAACACTTTTGAGTCAAGATTTCAGCATCATAGCTCTCTATATAATGTGATTCCCAGTGACTGCTTGTTAAAAAAAAAGGGTAATGCATTCTTAGAATAAAGTGAAAGAGCAAACTTTCTCTTCACTGTTAGTAAAGATAGTAAATACCTCTCTCGAAAAAGCAGTGAGTAAAAATCATTAGAACGTTGCGTAGAGAACAAATAACTCTGTGGTTAACCTCTTTAATTTAAATTATTAACTTTCCAGTATCATTTAAAGAACTCACAAAGAAACATGAAGCCTCTCAATACATGTGGAAATATTCCCAATTTTGGAAAGATGGTTTAAAAAAGCAGACCAGTCATTTCATAGTAATAGATACGATTACACAATTGTATGATAAAGCACCTGAAAAAATATTCACAAACTTATTCTTCCATACTTTCTTTCTTTCAGTCAGTAATTATAGCTCTGAACTTATAATAGTTACTTTACCTCATCTTAAGAGATATTTCAAAATCTTAATAACTTTTACTTTATAATATGCAGAAGTTTTTATTAAGTACAGACTTACCTAGAATGCTTTTCTAACTACTTTGGCCCTTTCCTCTAACACTGCATGGGTTAGTGAATTAAAATGCAGTTTTCCTAAAATTTACTTGAAGAGAATGTTGTGAAAGTTAGAGAAAAGCAAATCTTTCATGTTACTGAACTGTAAATGAAGTAATCAAGACAGACCATGTTTTGTGATGCTCTTCCTATCCTGAATAGGACTGCCTAATTTGTGGGTGAGCCCAGCTTCAGCCCTCACTGTGTCAGTCATAGCTGTTGTGCTTTTGTCTGTTTTCTGTGTTGGAGTTACCATGAGTTTTCCTTTGAAGAAAAGCCTCACTGAAAACAGAAAGATCTGAAGCCAGAGATTGTGATTTTTTTCCCAGGTCTGATCAGAACCAGAGTCTATGACTAGTTATTCTGGTTGAATACTTTGACTGTAATTTGTAGGGCTTGTTTTTTTTCTTTACTCCTCTAAATACAGAGTTGTCATGTTTTTGTTTTTGAGAAATAATTGTGGACATTCAAATAAATGTTTGAAAATTTCAGTTTAAATTTGATTTACTTAGCTTGGTTTGTTGGACTCAAATTTTAAGAGTGGGAACAGTTTCCACATACTTAAATTTTTTCCCTGTAGTTCGAGATGAAGCCAGTCTGTCTAAGCAGTGAGTACTCAAGTTGGTTAGTAGAGATTTGCTAAAGCAAAATAAAACAGGAATGGATAAGAGGCTTTAAATAAAGTTGAAAATATAACTAATGTGATTCTTTCCTGAGGCGTGGGATGAGAATCAGTGTTGAGCATTTAAAAAATACCAAGAGTGAGAACAGTGAGTCTGTTTTTGTTACTCTGGGTAGGAAGAAAAGAGATTTACTGTTCGTACACATCTCCCATCATACTACAATCCTTAAGTGATGTTTGTAAACTTCTTTTTATATGTGATTCTTTTCTGCCACCTCCACATTAAGATGGGTATAATTGGCTTCATTCTGACTCTTTGTGACCCCGTGGACTGTAGCCTACCAGGCTCCTCTGTCCATGGGATTTTCCAGGCAATAGTACTGGAGTGGATTGCCATTTCCTTTTCCAGGGGATATTCCCAACCCAGGGATCGAACCCGGGTATCCCGCATTGTAGACAGACGCTTTACTGTCTGAGCCACCAGGGAAGTCCATTCTAATAACTTGCAATTTAACCTGTTCTTTGTCCTAAGTCTGTTTATTTGTGTCACTGAAGGAAAGGTAAGGCACATCATAGTCTGTGATTACATTACATCTTTCATAGCTATCCACAGGATAGCACTGGTATGATTTCCGTGGAGCACAAAGAGCTAATGAAGAACTAAGTAAGATCAGTGTTTACTTTTGAAGGCACTGTCATTGTCAAGGAGGAAATAAGCCAAATGGTCTTATTTCTATTTTATATATCTGAGTTCCTCACTAGATATAAACTTTTGGGATCAATTGATAAAACTTTCATTTCTGTATCTTTTCTTCTCAGCATCAGTGACTAGTGTATGTTACAGTTTTTAGTAAATCAAGTATTTATTGAATTAATGAATTAAAACTCCTTTGCCAAAAGTAATAAAAATGTAGACATTTAGAGATACTTCCTTTAAGGACAGTGTTTGAGCAAAAAAAGATTGTAAGTCTCTGTGCTGTTGGAGGAATGAGTTAGGGATTAAAAACTGATAAAGCTATTGTTTTTTAATTTTTTTTAGTATGAATTTATCTGTTGGAACACATTTGGTACCAATTTTTACAAAATATCTCCTTTATGCCACCTGTTTTGATAGGAATGTATGGCTAAGCTATGGGCTTAGACATTGAATTTCAGTTACTTTATGGGATATTTTCTTCTTATCTTAGTTTTTAGTAGTCTGTTTTTCTCCTGGAATCTTCTAAGTCTGTATGTGTGTGGTTTGGGTCTAACTGCTTATCATTTCCACCTTAACAGACTCTAGCCACTTAGCTGCTGCTGCTGCTAAGTCGCTTCAGTCGTGTCCGACTCTGTGCGACCCCATAGATGGCAGCCCACCAGGCTCCTCCGTCCTTGGGATTCTCCAGGCAAGAACACTGGAGTGGGTTGCCATTTCCTTCTCCAGTGCATGAAAGAGCCACTTAGCAGAGATCATTGTTTGGTCTGCAGATGTAAGAATGTAAAGAGATGTCTCTGCCCTTCTGACATTATAGGATGTCAGTCAAATTGGTTTAAATATTCTTTTTTTTAATTTATTTTTTTATTGAAGGATAATTGCTTTACAGAATTTTGTTTTCTATCAAACCTCAACATGAGTCAGTCATAGGTATACATATATATATATATCCCCTCGCTTTTGAACCTCCCTTCCATCTCCCTCCCCATCCTACCCCTCTAGGTTGAAACAGCCCCTGTTTGAGTTTCCTGAGCCATACAGCAAATTCCTCTTGGCTCTCTATTTCACATATGGTAATGTAAGTTTCCATGTTACTATTTACATACATCTCACCCTCTGCTCCCCTCTCCCCATGTCCATAAGTCTGATCTGTCTGTTTCTCCATTGCTGCCCTGTAAATAAATTCTTGAGTACCATTTTTCTAGATTCCATATGTGTGCATTAGAATATGATATTTATCTTTCTTTCTGACTCACTTCACTCTGTATAATAGGTTCTAGGTTCATCCACCTCATCAGAACTGACTGAAATGTGTTCCTTTTTTATGGCTGAGTAATATTATCCATTCATCTGCCAGTAGACATCTAGATTGCTTCCATCTTCTAACTATTGTAAATAGTGCTACAATGAACAGTGGGATACATGTGTCTTTTTCAACCCTGGTTTCCTCAGAGTATATGCCTAGGAGTGGGATTGTTGGGTCATATGGTGATTTTATTTCTAGGTTTTTAAGGAATCTCCATACCATCTTCCATAGTGGCTGTATCAGTTTACATTCCCAGTAGTACAAGAGCAGTCCCTTTTCTCCACACCCTCCCCAGCATTTATTGTTTGTAGACTTTTTGATGGTGGCCATTCTGACCAGCGTGAGGTGATATCTCATTGTGGTTTTGATTTGCATTTCTCTAGTAATGAGCGATGTTGAGCATCTTTTCATGTGTCTGTCAGCCATCTGTGTGTCTTCTTTGGAGAAATGTCTGTTTAGGTCTTTTTCCCACTTTTTGATTGGGTGGTTTGTTTTTCTGTCATTGAGTTGTATGAGCTACTTGTATATTTTGGAAATGAATCCTTTGTCAGTTGTTTCATTTGCTATTATTTTTCTCCCATTCTGAGAGTTGTCTTTTCACCTTGCTTATAGTTTCCTTTGCTGTGCGAAAGCTTTTAAGTTTAATCAGGTCCCACTTGTTTACTTTTGTTTTATTTCCAGTACTGTAGGATGTGGGTCATAGAGGATCTTAATTTGATTTGTGTCATCGAATGTTCTGCTTATGTTTTTCTCTAAGAGTTTTATAGTTTCTGGTCTTACATTTAGGTCTTTAATCCATTTTGAGTTTATCTTTGTGTATGGTGTTAGGAAGTGTTCTAATTTCATTCTTTTACATGTTGCTCTCCAGTTTTCCTAGCACCATTTATTGAAGAGGCTCTCTTTGCCCCATTTAATATTTTTTCTCCTTTGTCAAAAATAAGGTAGCCATAGGTGCCTGGGTTTATTTCTGTGCTTTTATCTTGTTTCATTGGTCAATATTTCTGTTTTTGTGCCAGTACCATGCTGTCTTGATGACTGTAGCTTTGTAGTATAATCTGAAGTCAGGAAAGTTGATTCCTCCAGTGCTATTCTTTTTTCTCAAGACTGCTTTGACTGTTTGGGGTCTTTTGTATTTCCATATGAATTTTGAAATTTTTAGTTCTAGTTCTGTGAAAAATGCCATTGGTAATTTGATAGGGATCGCATTGAATCTATAGATTGCATTTGGTAGTATAGTCATTTTCACAATATTGATTCTTCCTACCCAGGAACATGGAATATCTCTCCATCTGTTTACGTCATCTTTGATTTCTTTCATCAGTGTCTTATAACTTTCTGTGTACAGTTCTTTTGTCTCCTTAGGTAAGTTTATTCCTGGATATTCTTTTTGTTGCAGTGATGAATGGGATTGATTCCTTAATTTCTCTTTCTGAGTTTTCATTATTAGTATATAGAAATATAAGGGATTTCTGTCTATTAATTTTGTATCCTGCAACTTTGCTAAATTCACTGATTAGCTCTAGTAATTTTCTGATACTATCTTTAGGGTTTTCCATGTACAGTATCATGTCATCTGCAAACAGTGAGAGTTTCACTTCTTCTTTTTCAATCTGGATTCCTTTTATTTCTTTTTCTTCTCTGATTGCTGTAGCTAGGACTTCCAGAACTCTGTTGAATAATAGTGGCAAAAGTAGACACCCTTGTCTTGTTCCTGATCTTAGGGGGAATGATTTCAAGGTGCTACTGGTGGTTGGGTGATGCTGGGTCTTGTATTCAAGTGGTTTCCTTTTTGTGAGCTCTCACTATTTGATACTCCTTAGGGTTATTTCTCTGGTAGTCTAGGGTCTTGGAATCAGTGCTACCACTCCAAAGGCTCGGGGCTTGATCTTGGATTATTCTCTATGTCGGCGTGTGACTTCACTACTTAGATTCTCTGCCAGCACTCCCAAGAAATATCCTAGCACCTCTGGGAAAGCAGCAGCTCTTCAAGGTGGTTGCCAGACTTGGTTTAAATTTTCTTTATTCCTGTCTCTGCCTTCTGTAGAGTAACTGCTGAAGAAAATGGTCATAGTTTCCACACACCTCAAAAAGGACATTCTAGTGAAGATACCAACCTTGTTTCTTCTGATGTACTTGAGAGTGCTTCTAAATCAGCTCTTCCGTCCCACACCATTCAAGCATCAGAAGAGCAGAGTTCAACACCAACACCAGTGAAAAAGTCTAGCAAGCTGAGGCAACAAATAGATATCAAGGCGGAACTGGAGAAGCGGCAAGGAGGAAAGCAGCTCCTCAACCTAGTGGTCATTGGTAATGCCTTCTGTTCCTCTGGATTGCCAGTCAGCTGCTCAAGCCCAGTAATTGCCTAGTTGCAGCATGGGAGTACGCTCCACTCTGAGTTTCCGTGTAGGTGTGAATAGACATGAAGCAAGAGGGCATTGTACCATAATGTTGAGTTGTCAAGGTCACTTGGGGTGAAATAACACCAAGTTGCCAAAGAGGTCATTAGACTTGGTTGTGGCCTTTTCATTTTGTGAATATTGGAAAATTGCATCTCTTGTTGATCATTTTGATTTCCAGAAATCAAGGAAACTTTCTCCCCTCTAAAGAAATATGCTCTTTTTTCTCCATTATTTGGCAAACTATTATTTGATAAAAATTGGTGTTTATTGCTCTAAACTATTGAATTACAAATTCATGCTATGCCTCAATGTGAACAACATCTGGAAAATGTACCTAGTATTAAATCTTGAATCAATTTTCTTTAGGTCATGTTGATGCTGGGAAAAGTACTCTGATGGGACATTTGCTTTATCTTCTGGGTGACGTAAACAAAAGAACTATGCATAAGTATGAACAAGAGTCTAAAAAGGCTGGCAAAGCTTCGTTTGCATATGCGTGGGTCTTGGATGAGACTGGCGAAGAAAGGGAAAGGTAGTCACTATATATAAAATTTTCATTCTGAAATTGTATATAGTATTTAAATAATTGCATATATGTGTTGAGTATGGATGAAACAAATCATGAAATATTTTAGATACTATTTTTAGAAAACAGTTATCAGGGAAATATTTTTATTGTCATTTTGGTTGTAGTCTACATACAGTGTTTTACTCCTTTAAACTCTATGGAAATAGTTTAAAAGTGTGTTTATTTAAAAAACTGAAAGAAAAATACATACACATAGCAAAAGGCAGTAAAATCTCATACACAGTTAATTATTCTGTGGGAGAAGCTTTGCTTGTCAGTTCCCTGAGTATATGTCAAATTGTCTTGATTTTGAATTAACATTATGAGAAAGACTCAACTTAAAATTAGTATACATGGTGTTATATGTATATATATTCTTTATATATATGTAGAGTTATTACAATATCAGTTTATAAAGGAAAAGTAACTTTTTGTAGTATACTATCTTCTTTCTGAAATCAAAATGACTAGTAAATTCAATTACAAGATTTAATTCATCTTTATACTTTCTTACTATGTTTTTATGAGACACAGTCAACAAACAGTTAGTTAAACCTATCTCCTGCTATGCAGATCTAATCCAGTGGATTACTCCTGAATGTGTAACTATGTTCAATGCTGACTTTGGAAAGATTCTAGGAGAATATAGCCACTCATATCCCTCTGATCAAAGTATTTCTTTTGAGGTCTTTTTAGGGTGGTAATATATTCCATGTTAGAACTGTTAAGAATGGGGGACCCAATGGCACCTTTGTCTGGAAAGAAAGAGGATACCTTATAATTAAGTGAAATGGCAATTATACCTATCATCTCAAACTAATACTCTACAGCCTTCTGAAAGTCGTAAATCAGCTAAGAAATTACTCTGTGTCCTGTGATGTCTTCATTTTGAACATGATTAGAGAGTATTAAAAATATGTGTGTTTATTTTCTTGGAGTATTGGGTAATCTACATTATAATATATAATAATATAATATAATATATGTATAATTCTGATAAGTAGAATTTTACATCATAGTGGTTTGAATTTTGTTTTGTTTTTTCTTGTGTCTCTTTTATACTTGCAGTATCACAAGCTTGTTTTCCAACTTAAAAAAAATAGTTGGACAGTTACAGATTTTTAGAAAATGAATATTGGAAAACAGTGGAATTTTGTATGATATCTGCATTAGGAGACTAAATAAATTTTACCTGTCAGCACATCAAGTAGATTATTGAAGTATATATATATAGCTTTTTAGTTTTCTTTATATCATCTATCAAGTAGGTAGAGAGATTGAGAATTGTATCGTTTAAGTGAGAAGTGGCTTGTTTTAATTTATTTCATATGTGAGTTGAGCAGACAAGTGAGGTAATAATTTTTCTCTTTATTAGAATAATTAATAATTTTAATGTTTTAAAATAATAAACCTGCTGGTTGGCTGTTATACTTCTGCTACTGGTAGTTCTCTGTTGCTCAGCATGCTACAATATTTAGAACATTCCTTTTTCCTGTAGATCGTAGAAGCTTCCGTATACATAATGGGAGTTTTAACTTACCACTATATTCCTTAGTAACATTTTGAAAATGCAGTTAATTGCATATCCCATCATGTTAAATGCTTGTGAATCCTCTGTTCTGCTCATGTGTTGAACAGAAATTAGTAGCCTGAGTGACATTTTCACATTCTTTTGGTTACACATGCAGAGTAAAGATAGGTCTAAAGCGTGTGGTCAAAGTGATCCAAGGAGGAGCTTGGGCTCAGTCTTGGTTCATCACTATTCTCAGATAATTATTTGGGGATTATTAAAGAGAATTAAGTATCATTTTTACAAGTTTAAGTGGCCCATGGTTTCAGATTAAACTAGAATAATATGACTAAGGAGACCCACAGTTACCTTACTGCTAAGATGAACATGTAATTTACCAGCATAATTGTTGGGATACTGGTAGTAAAAGAGTGCTCATTCCTTATTGTGGAGTTTTCAGGGCAAACCAGGATGAATAATTACCTAATTTATTGTCCTCTTGATTTCGCTTTCTAAACTCCTAAAGTTTAGAAAGATTTGCTACTTTTGTAGACACTCCTGGACTTTCTTATAGTCTGACTCTGTGTTTGTGGCTAAGAAGAGTACTGTGTTGGACTCCAAGAAGATTACATGGGATGCAAAACCTCTGCTCTTTGTCTCTCTCAATTTTTAAGAAATCGTGCATCTCCTTTGTTATGTCTTGTTTGATATATGTGTACCATGCTGACCAGCCTTGCAAAGGAAAGTTTCACAAGTTTATTTCTATAATTAATGAAACATAAATGTAAGAAGATAAGGAAAAGTTCCTCTTGATAGTACCTCATTCTTCATTTTTATCTTTTTTCCTGTGTAGTATTTGTTTCCCACTTCAGAGATGTCCCTATATTCTTTCTTCCTTCGCAATTTATACTGCTTCTTACTGAACAAAAAAGAAAGAAAATGGGAAACATCAATCATTTTGATTAAGCTCTTGTTATGTCCACAACCTTGTTTTGAAGCCATACCAGCAGAAATTCCAGATAGCCTAATTATTCAAAATAACAGACTGTATAATAGAATTCTCAGTATTACTTAAGAATTAAGACTGTTATTTTTCCTATATTATTAAATAACTTAATCTCTAAAACTTGATTATTTCTATAGTTGTTCTAACCATTTTATGTTTTCTTTAAGGGGGGTAACAATGGATGTTGGTATGACAAAGTTTGAGACCAAAACCAAAGTTATTACATTAATGGATGCTCCAGGCCATAAGGATTTCATTCCAAATATGATTACAGGAGCAGCCCAGGTACCAGATATTTCCTTAACCAAAGTACAGTGAATGTAAATAAATTTCCTGATGCTGAGGTTATAATTTTAGAATTATAACTTAAAATACTAAAGTTCTAGCCTTTTAAAAATATGAGAAATACTATATTTTTCATTGTCTATTTATTGGTACTTTATAAAACCTTAGAATTCTAATTTATTGCAAAGTAGCAAATGTATAAAAGCCATGAGTTTCTTTAGTAAAAATAATGGTAGGGGCTTGATAAGGCATAGCTTTGTATTTCATTTATTAATAAATTGGAGTGAATATTTTAACATAAGCCTTTTTGTTACATTTATATTCAAATTCGAGTCCTATATCTTTTTAAAGAGCTTATTTATGCAGAAATAGGGAACCTTGGGACTTTTCCCCCTGTCTGGTCTTAATGGGATTAGAAAACAACTGTAGTTTGTAAATGTACATGATTCTTAATAAGGATACTGAAAAAAAAATTCAAAGATAATAACTTTAAATA
This sequence comes from Redunca redunca, assembly GCA_006410935.1. Classification (NCBI taxonomy): domain Eukaryota; kingdom Metazoa; phylum Chordata; class Mammalia; order Artiodactyla; family Bovidae; genus Redunca; species Redunca redunca. Next base: position 368,509 of record SJYQ01091778.1, on the reverse strand, counting down.
ATTAAAACAATGAAAATAGCATTAGACATATGGAACATTGATTTCTTCTATAATAGATGATTATTAGAAAATATGGAGAGTTCATAACACAATTATTTTTCCCTGTTTACTTAGGTTTTAATTTTATGTTTTTCTTCTTTTGCCCAGTTATCATAATTGTTATGTAATCAAACATGGGAAGGTTTTGTTCTTTACGACATTATTTTTTTGATCACATGCTAGTACTTTCTTCTATTTAAAATTTTAATCCATCTGTGTGACTCCTTTGATTTGCTTGTGTTTGGTGTCAAGTTAGTCTTCCTTTAGAATCTGACCTACACAATTACTTCAGTAGTCTGTCCTTTGAATTAAAATGCTGTGACATTGTTTCTAGCTTAGATTTTTTTTTTTTTTTTTTTTTAGGCAGATGTAGCCGTTTTAGTTGTAGATGCCAGCAGGGGAGAGTTTGAAGCTGGATTTGAGACTGGGGGACAGACACGAGAGCATGGACTCTTGGTTCGTTCTCTTGGAGTGACCCAACTCGTAGTTGCAGTCAATAAAATGGATCAGGTATTTAAAAGCTTTTTGAGTATTCATTTTAGATGCTGAATAAGATGATGTTCTGCCATGTTGATGACCTCAGATGTAACTAGTATACATTTTCTTAGCCCAGTTGTCATATTTTAAAGAATAAATATATGATGCTGATACTAAATGAGGTATTAGTAGTATTAAGCAAGAAGATAAATTTTTACTTTATCTTCTAATTCTATAAGAATTAACTTATAAATCTTAAAATCATTTTTAGTTATAAAAATACTTATTTATTCTGGTATGAGGAAAACCTGAAATAAATATTTCTAGCCTCCCACTCCTGCACATTTTTAACTTTTCATTTTATAATTCCATTCAGTTTATTTTTGCACATAAAAATCTTTTTCTGTACAACATTGGGTTCTAGTCTGCTTCATTATCTACTTTTTTCAAAAAATTGGCAATATTCTTATTTTTGTTTCTAAGTAACTAATAATTTTTATGTGAAGAGGTTTTTACAGCTTTATTCTAGTATATTTTGAAGATATACTTTATTCAGACAGCCCCCTACTTTTGAATATTTTCAGTTTTGTACGTGTATTTAGAAATAGTTTATTCTGTGGAAATTTCTGGGCCTAAGGATAAATATGTTTTTTAAGTCTTGCTGTACATGATCAGAAGGAGTTCCCAGGTGGTGCTAGTGCTAAAGAACCCGCCTGTCCATGCAGGAGACATAGGAGATGTGAGTTTTATCCCTGGGTTTGGAAGATCCCCTGGAGGAGGGCATGGCAGCCCACTCCAGTTTTCTTGCCTGGGGAATCCCATGGACAGAGGAGCGTGGCAGGCTACAGTCCTCATGGTTGCAAAAAGTTGGATATGACTGAAGTGACTTAGCACACACACATGGATGCACATTCTTTGCGTATTTATTTATCATTTATATTTTTTTGAATTTATATAATTTGATTTTTTTAAGTTTTAAAGCTGAGTAATATGTAAGCATAATTTATTTATTAAATACACTATCATTTCCTTTTATTTCTTTATGCTTAGGTATTTTCTTATCCTGGTATCAAATACATATTCACCTAAATTTTCTACATGTTTCTTTTGTGGTATTATCATTACATATACCTTTTATTTTTTCCCCAACATTTTAGTATGAAAATATTCAGACATAAAGTTGGAAGAATTTTACAGTCGACACCCAAATTATACCTCCTACATAATATTCTTCCACTTGCTTGATCTCATTTTTGTCTGTCTACCCCTGTATCCATCCATTAATCCATCTTATTTTGACACGACTTTCCATGTAACTTACAAGTTATAGTCATTTTTACATTTACCCTTGAATACTATAGCATGGGAATAGTTATCTAGAATTCATATCACATATGAACATTACATATACTAAGAAGTCTAGTTGACTTGAGTAGGTGTCAATACTTTTGTCTTATTTCAGTTGGTCAAGCAGTTGGTCCAAGCACAAATTTAATAAGTATCTCACTTTTTCTGCTCACTTTTGAATTCACTTTTAGGGGCAGCCCATTCCAGTATTCTTGCCTAGAATATCTCATGGACAGAGGAGCCTCTTGGGCTACAGTCCATAGGTTACAGAGTTGGACATGACTTAGCAACTGAAAACAAAAACAAAATTAGCATACACAAAAAATTCTATGTTTTGGTGTTTATTTCTAGGCTTTCTGTTGTAGGAAAAGCTACTTTTAGATCATTTTAATAGTAAGATCTGACATTCTGAGCTTTAATTTTAAATAGATTTCATATTTTCATAGATTTTATAATTACATTTCATAGTCTTAGTTACTTATTTTATTTTAGAAATTAAAAAATTTTAATACAGTGTGGTCTTAAGCACAGTTTTAAAAATAAATTGGATCTTTGTCAGGTTAATTGGCAACAAGAAAGGTTTCAAGAGATTACTGGAAAACTTGGGCACTTTCTTAAGCAAGCAGGTTTTAAGGTAAGATCATTTTAAATTTATTTGGTTACTTTTCCTTAGTCTCATCTTACTGATATGAGAGAAAAAACTACTTTGGTATTCTTGTCTTGTTCAGTATATTTAATTCTTTTTGTTTTTATTTCTCCCTGGTATTATATGTATATTATGTTCTTTGGATTACTTTGTTTTAGAAAATTGCATAAATTGGCTTGGATTTAGTGTAAGTAGAAGACTTTTTCTGCACTTATTAGATGTATAGGTTTAGGGAGGTCACCGAGGAGTGTAGAAACTAGTAGAGAGAAATTTCTCCAGCAAAAGTGTGAAATATACCTATGTTACTAGGTAAAAATGCTTGAATGCTTTGGAACAGACTTGTAAGTTTCCCACAAAATAAAAAAGGTTGGAAACTGTTGGATCAGATAACATCAGGGCAGTAGTTCTGTGATTTAAGTTACTTTTTGAAAAGTACATTGTTACTTTTGCAAACTTGGTACAGTTATGGTAATAGTGAACCTTTTAGCTTTTTAAAAATAATGTTGTGTTGGGAATTCTCTGGCTGTCTGGTGGTTAGAACTCCTTGCTTCCAGTGTAGGGGACATGGGTTCAATCCTTGGTTGTGAAACTAAGATCCCACATGCCTAGGGCACAGCCAAATAAAAAAAAAAAGAAACAATGTTGTGTTGAGTTTCACATGTTCAATCCTTTTTTATAGGAAAGTGATGTAGCTTTTATCCCTACAAGTGGTCTCAGTGGTGAAAATCTAATCACAAGATCTCAATCAAGTGAACTTACAGGATGGTATAAAGGACTGTGTTTATTAGAACAAATTGGTAAGACTACTACCATATTAATTTTAATACATTATAAACTTGATAGTAATTATTATTTAGAGTTCTTTATAGAGGACAGGGATTTATGTGAAAATGGAAAGCATTTATACTCAGGAGTGAGATTACCAGTTTTAGAATTATATGAATATTCAAATTGGTGCCAAATTTTTCTTGTTTAATTAATGCCCACTCCACTTACCTCACAGACTGTTGTGACATTAAATAAGAAATGTGTGAAAACATTTCATAAACTACAAAGTATTATATGAATCACAGTCAATTTGCTATTAGTATTAAAAATATTTTCTAGGAGACATAGGAGTATAGTGGACTCCATTGGACATGAATCAAAAATTACTCTTAAAGTAAACCTTTCTTTTTTTACCGTTTTTTCCCCAGATTCCTTCAAGCCTCCTCAAAGATCTATAGATAAGCCCTTTAGATTATGTGTATCTGATGTTTTCAAAGGTAAGTGCTACCTCTGCTGTCCTTCTTCAGTATGGCCCCTGGCTTTTCGTTCTCTCTGACCTCTGTTGTTGGACAAAATTATTATGTTGTCTTCAGATTCTCCCTTCTTTATGCTGCTGCTGCCAAGTCGCTTCAGTAGTGTCTGACTCTTTGTGACTCCATAGACAGCAGCCCACCAGGCTCCCCCGTCTCTGGGATTCTCCAGGCAAGAATACCAGAGTGGGTTGCCATTTCCTTCTCCAATGCCCGAAAGTGCAAGTGAAAGGGAAGTCGCTCAGTCCTGTCCGACTCTTAGTGACTCCATGGACTGCAGCCCACCAGGCTCTTCCGCCCATGGGATTTTCCAGGCAAGAGTGGTACATAATTCTAGTTACTTAATGACCCTGCCCAGAAAAATCTTCAATTTACTTACCATTTCCTCATATCTTTACTCAGGCTTCCCTTGTGGCTCAGCTGGTAAAGAATCTGCCCACAATGCGGGAGACTTGGGTTCAATCCCTGGTTTAGGAAGATCCCCTGGAGAAGGGAAAGGCTGCCCACTCCAGTATTCTGACCTGGAGAATTAGTCCATGGGGTTGCAATGAGTCAGACACGACTGAGTGACTTTCACTTTCACTTTTATATTTTACTCATCTTCCAAGTGTTAAAAAAAACCTAGTCTTTTATCTTTCTAGCCTTGTAGTTTTGTTTTTTCTCCCATTAGATTCCTTTAGTTTCTGTATCTTTCAGCCAAACTGGATCATTCAGTGTTTCTTAATCATATAGGGTTTTTATTGCCACTGTGTCTACCCATCTTGTGCTCTTTTCTCTCTTCACTTGTTTATTTCCTACCCATATGTAACATTTTCCGTCAGGAAATAGATATGACATATAGGTAAAATAGGAAGTTTAATATAGAGAATTATTAATATGATCAAAAAAGAGTGTCTATAAGATACCAGGGACTATATGGCACCCTAGGACTGATGAAGTAAACCCAAGGAAGGACAATCTTAGAAGAGATGTTAGAGGAGATATTGTATTAAATATCTGAGAATACATATAATTTAATGTTTACAAGACATTATATTAACAAAATATAACATGGAAATGAAATAAAAGGTCTTAATAAATAAAAGAATATAATGTACTTAATGTATTGGAATAATCAGTATGGTAAAGATGTCAGCTGTTGCCCAGATTTTCATTACCACAGAGTGGGCAGTAAAGAGTAGATTTGGAACTGAGCAGCAGTAAGTTGATAATCTGGAGGTGGTAAGTGCGGTCATCCACACACACACCCGAAGGTGCTCCTCCGCGGTCTCTGTGCTCTTGTTGCATTTTCCATGCAGTGTTATACTTGTTTCTGTGCTGATTGTTTCCTTTAGATTGTGAACTCCTCGAGAGCAAGTACTGTCACTTCTATTTCCATATTTGCAGGACCTAACTCAGTGGTTGGCACATAACACATACTTAATAAATGTTTAATGAATAAATGAAGGTGCTTCACAAAAATCATTCCATGAAATTGAAATTTATTATTATCATCTTCCAGCATTCTAGTAGAAGAGAAATGATGGTAATGCTTTTCAAAATGCTACTATTATCTATTTTAAAAATAAGATGTGCTTAATTCTTTTTTTGACTAACAGCATTTGCTGACTCTACTTTTTTACCTCCTCTTCTTTCTTCAGGCTGCTTCCTGGCTTCTGCCTGCATTGCTCTCCTCAGTGTTCCCACTGAGATTATCAAGTGACTTCTTGGTTGCCAACGTCAGTATGCATTTTTCACTTCTGTCTTACTTCCATCTCACTTGAGTTTGGCATTTCTTCTGAGGCTGCTAGCCACATCCACCCTGAAACTTTTCCCCCTTGGTTTCTGTGGCCCACTTTCTCTCGCTCCACTGTTCCGCCTCTCTCTGTCTCCTCTGGCCTCCTCTTTCTCTGTCCTTTTACTTGTGTTCTGTCACTTCACTTCTCTTACTCTACACGCTTCCTTTTGACCACCATCCATGGTTTCTATCTCCTACATCTTGATGCACCCCCGATCTTCAACCCAAACCTGTTCTCACCCTGCAGATACATCTGCTAACTGCTGCTGGGCATCTGCACAGAGAATGTGCTCCCAGGGTTCCATTCTCATGGATTTGGTATGATTGGGGCCCCCTTGAATGCGTCTTCTTCACCTGTCTGCCTTGCAGACACTTCAAATTCACCAAGGCTAAAATGAATCTTGTTCTTTAATTTTCTATCTCACGGTTAATACACATCATCTCAGATTTCTCTTATTTTTGCCATTATTCCCCACTTACCTTATCACGTTATATCTGTCATACCTTATTCTCAAATTCTTGAGTTTCTTCTCTTTTTGCAGTCAACATGTGCATTTCAGTCAACCTCTCCACTCTAATACAGAAATACCATCATATCACTTCTCCATTTCATAATTCTTTACTAGTTTCCAGTTACTTAACTGAGGATGAAATTCAAACCCTAAGCATGATTTATGAGGCACCAGTATTGTTTGCTCCGTGTCTGCATCCTTTGCTTCATCTCTTGGCTTTCCCTCATTATTCCATATGTTCCCATAGAAATTCCATATAAATGACACATGGGTCTTAGCACACCCCACATTCGTTTATGACTATGCCTTTGCACATGCATACAGGCTGCCTGGTAAACTCCTGGTTCTTTTTCTTCTAAATGCCTGGCTTAAGTGTAGTCATTGCCCATGAATTCTTTGATGCATCTTGTTTTGTTTCTGTTACACATTATAAATAACTTTTGTCTTGGGACAGTGTAATTGTTTTTGCCTTTCTCTCCACTGGGTAAACTCCTTCTAGGTAGAGGCTTATATTTTCATCTCTTTATTTCCAGAGTTTAGCACAATGCCTGGTATTTAGTAAGCATTAATAAATATTTGAAGAAGGAATTCCTACTTTTTCTAATATAAATATTTTTATTTATAAGAAAATAGAATGTGGTGTGCCATATTTAGTAGATACATTAAAAATTCTGAAATGATCATTGCTTAATGTTCATTGAGCTGCTGCTTTCATATAACTAGTAGGAAATGGTGGCACTAGTGGTAAAGAACCCACCTGCCAATTCAGGAGACGTAAGAGAGGTGGGTTCGACCCTTGGGTCAGGAAGATCCCCCCGGAGGAGGGCGTGGCAACCCACTCCAGTATTCTTGCCTGGAGAATCCCATGGACGGAGGAGCCTGGTGGGCTACAGTCCATAGGGTCACAAAGAAGCAGACACGACTGAAGTGACTTAGCACAGCATACAGGGCACTAAGTGTAGCTAGCAGTGTTAAGCATCAGATGATACTGTTAAGTAAACCATGACAAAATTTTGGCATTTTTTGCAGATCAAGGATCTGGATTTTGTGTAACTGGTAAAATTGAAGCTGGTTATATCCAAACTGGCGACCGACTACTAGCAATGCCTCCTAATGAAACTTGTACTGCAAAAGGTATTCCTCTGCAAAATTTTTTTGTTAAACAACCCTATATTGAGACAGCAGATTTTTAAAAGTAGTTTAGTTATTAACTCCAGAGTAAATAACCTCTTACTGAAATTGTAACTGACTGTCAGAATGATACTAACTGTTGAAGATAAAAATGTGAAAACATTAAACGATTTTTTTCAGTTGTGACTATGTGTGTATAAATGTACATATAACATTCTTACTGTGGAAGCATTTTTCTTTTTTCTTGACATTGATTTGAAAAGCCTGGATAGGACTGAACCAGATGTATAGACACCTGTCAGATACATTTTAGTATTCAGTAGCAGAATTAAGTCTGACCCCATCCTGGTACTGAATAGTCAAGTGGCAAAGCAGACTGCTACAGTCTGTTGTTCTGAAATGTGTATTTCAAAATTACTATGTTATCAACCTATATCATGTTTATACCCCCAAAAGTTTTTTACAGAAAGACCTAAGTAATAAAATAAGATGCAAGTGCAGAGAATCCTGATGTTGAAAAGAGAAATTGAGCTAGTTTTAAATGCCACAATTATTGCTTTTGCATGCATGACCTTTCATGATAGCTAGTAACTGTTTCTTTCTTCTAATCATTTGACCATGGGTACATATTCTTCTTTTTTGAATTCTGCTTTTAAGTTTATAATTCTGTTTTACCTTAATCTAGCTTCCAACTAAATCTCTGACTTCAACATTAAACTGAAGATCTTTATACGTAAATATTTGTAACAATTTTAAGCTAATTATTACCTACTGGTAATGTTAAAATTAAAAAATTTTTTTCTACTTTTCCTTCTGTTTGTTGTTGTTCAGTTGCTGAGTCATGTCCTTCTGTTACTCTTATTTATAGTTTATAACCAGAGTTGTACCTAACTAGCTCATGAATTCAAATGTATATTTTTTGAATTGCTCTGTTTACTTTAAAAACTGCTTCCTTAGGATTAGAAGAAATTAATGAATATCTGCTAGGTAACAGAGTTTAATCTAAATTTAAAGATGAATAAGGGAATGAAAGCCAAAGTTATTTTACACTTTTTAAAAATGAATCATTTTTCATAATCCTGTTATTTGCAAATTTAAATCTCTGCTTTTCTCTCTTAAAGTGATCAAGAGCTGAAATACTTTTGAAATACTGATTTCTTTATATGTTAAGGAGCTTTTTAAGAACAGAAAATTTTTTTATATAATCGTTTAGACATGAATTCACACCATGATCATAAACCATGGTCATGGACCTTACAGATTGGCTCCTTTTTGAACTCCAGAATTATAATTTGATCACTTCTGAGAGTTCCATGCTCTTTCCATCCTGTTTCTACTCCACCAGAAAAGTTCCAACCACTTATCTTTAATCTAGTGGTTCTTAAAGGCAAGCCATGGCAGAAGCACCACTTCACTTTGTGAGAATCACCCTTCTCACCCAATTTCTCACTCTAATGCTTTAGCTTGATTTACTTGATTGTTTAATGCACCTTCTATCTGAGCACTTTAGGTACAGCTGTGGCTCACTAACCAGTAGTATCCTAAAAAAGAGAACTGACTGAATCTGCTACTAACAAATAGAAATTCTAAATTACATTTTCACCTAGAGTGTTAAAAAAGAACTTAACTTACTCCAATTAAAAATATTCTTAAGAAAGTAAATATCATGGTATAGGACAGTATAACATGTTTGGGGGAAGGAAATCAGATTATATATTATCTTGAGAAAATTTTATAATTGAACTTCTAGTATGAAAACTCCTAAATCCTAAGCTGAATGCAATCTTTAGTCTATATGAGTAGCTCCTGATTTCAATTCCACATTTCAAACCAAAAATCACATATGGTCATTTTAAATTTACATGAAAAAAACTAAATTTAATTAGTTTAAATTGTAACCAACATTTAAAAATATCATAATTGTTAACATTTTTGGAGTCAGGAACCTCTTTGATACCTTGATGAAAGTTATGGCCCCTCTTCTCAGATTAATGCAGATGTACACCTACATGAAATTTTGAATAAAGCTTTAGGTTGTCTCAGAGCCCTTAAAGTTCTCCTTGAACTCCCAGAGAGTCTCAAAGAAACTCACTTAAGAGGATGCTGCATGGGAAAGGTAAGTACTTAGAGGAATAGATGGGTGAATTGTAATTTACTAAAAACATGTCATGTCAATCAAGAACTATTCTGCAGTGGTTGACCTACATACTTTTTCCCACAGAAGACTCAAGTTACAATGGAAAGGAATTTACCCCACAGAATCAGAAAATATGAACAACTTTTTAAAAGCCTTTTTTAAATACCTGAGTATTATTGCCCTTTGCATTTGTACTCCAGGATTTTCCCTAGGTAATAAAGGCATATAGCAACAACTGGGATCATTTAAAAATTTTTTTATACTATGAATCTCCTTTTCATATAACTTTATTGCTGTGGATCTCTCTCTGAGAAGCAGTTCTCTTGAGCTGGGAGTAGTGAAGGGGCGTGCTAAGGGCACCATCTGACTGAGTACTGACGCCCTATACGTTACTCAGAGAACACAGGAGATTGTTGACGTGGTTGTCTAATTAAAGCAGTGCTCAAGAGAATAAAATACTGTTAAGCATCTCCCCCAGTCTCATCTTTGATGTTATTAAAAATAATTGGAACTGTACTTTTACGCCTGCATCCCTTAATGTAAGAGAAGTATTGCAGTGGGGCCTGTGTAATGAGTATACTAGTTGTGTAAATGAGTTTTTAAAATTTTGGTTAAATAAGTAGAAATCAGCCTTTTATGGACAAATACAAGTCACTCTTATGTTTAGGGTGGTGGTCCAGAAGAGTCAAGTCTGGAGGAAGTGTGTTTTCCTCAACGCTCACAGTTAACACTTCTCACTCTCAATCCATTCATATTGAAAATGATGAGTAGTGACTGATGAGGTACAGATCAGCCAGACTCCTTGGTTGTTATGGTTTGATATTGAGGTGTTTCACTGTATGCTTCAGTTCTTACTCATTTCCAGGAATCACTCTACACGATGAACCTGTCGACTGGGCGGCAGCAGGGGATCATGTTAGTCTTACGTTGGTTGGAATGGATATCATCAAAATCAAGTGAGTGACAAAATGAGTTTAAGCAATCATTGTTTTGAATATAGAACCTCAAAACACTTAAAGTTTGCAGTTCACCGGCTCAAATGAAAGAATGAGTGTTGATTCTCAATCTCCTTTGGCCCAAAATAGGCACTTGTGGAAGTATAAGAATAAGTAAAACCTACTAAAATTTAAATTAATACACGTCAGCATATATACCTGACATGTTCTTTGAGGGGAAACTGTAGTGTGTGAAAATGATATAAGGTTAATAACAGTGTAAAGCCATGCTTTAACCTAGAAGGGAATATTTAAAAGTCCCTACTTTACTTGATTGTTTTACTTTGTAAATGGTTTTAGAGGTATTCGATATGTATTTAATTATTCACCCAACTTCCTACTCTCCTTTTTTTGTTTCGTTTTGTTGTTGTTACAGTGTTGGCTGCATATTTTGTGTCCCCAAAGAACCCATTAAGGTGTGCACTCGTTTCAGAGCCCGAATCCTCATCTTTAATATTGAAATTCCTATCACTAAAGGATTTCCCGTAAGTTTCAAAATGTTTGTTACTGTTTTTATAAATTCACTGTAACTTTGTCCTAAGAAGTGGTAACTGTCTTTATAACTGATGATGCTATTGTTATTTCCAGCTACCATTGTATTACTCTAATCCAGAAAAACAAGAAATTAGAATTTGAAAATCATGTTTTGCTTTTTATTTTGATCCATAAGTCTGGCATTTATTTTCAAAGAGGAAGTGAGAAGAAATTTAATAATCAATAGTATACAAACTGATGATAGTAAAAAAAATTCATTTAAGGAAATTAGTAGATACTTTTTTGCTGAGTTCTAAAGATTATTTCTTAGATTGTGTCTTTGTTTTTTTGAAATTTTGGAAAACACAAAAATAAAAACAATAATGTTCTATAATTGCATAACCTATAAATATCTACTCTCTATATTTCAGAGTATTTTTTTGTGTACATTGGTATCTGGTATATTCTGGGGATACTTGACATAAGGTAAACTTCGTGCTGAAGCTGTGAGGTTGGTTTGCAGGTCATCATTGACTAGCACCATCTGAACATACACGTTTATGGGGAGAGGGATGGTGGTGGTGGTGTGGTTGCTAAGTCGTGTCCAACTCTTGCGACCCCATAGACTGTAGTCTGTCAGGCTCCTCTGTCCATGGGATTCTCCAGGCAAGAATACTGGAGTAGGTTGCCATTTCTTTCTCCAAAATCAGATCTTCCTATGGATCTATATATTATATTGATGAATCTATAAATTATGTATATATGGATCTGTGTATGTATAGATGGATCTATATATGTGTGTGTATGTATATATAGGGTTTCCATGGGGTCACAAAGAGTCGGACACGACTGAGCGACTTTCACTCACTCGTGTGTGTGTGTGTGTTTATAAAACCATGGATCAATATACTATATTGTTACTTATCCAGGAAAGGTCTTTGTTTTATGTGTAATTTTTTTATTTTTCAGATATTTGGGACCATGCTCTGTTTATAGTTTGGTACCTTGCTTTTGCTGTTTAACAAATGGGCATTTTTCCCACTAGACTTATCTTTCTTTTCTTGATCAGCTTATATAGTACAGGTCCTCCACGACAATAAAAAATGTTTCTCGGTGGAATTAAATGGCTTGCCTTTGAAAATGTAGACAGATCATTTTCTCCATTTGATGCATCTCTGAAATAAAAGTAAGGCAGTAATAGTAATTGACCTTTAAACATTATTTAAATTAGTGATATATTTTAAAGATTGGGAATAAATTTATTTAGCTCATTTAATCTATTTTATACCTCTGCACCTTTATTTGAGATAAATATATGCTTTGCTGTAATTCTTTATAATGATTTCTTTTTAAATTTGATCTTATGAAAGTATATTTGTAAGGTATCATTTAAGCATTTTAGTTTTATAATCATATTTCATTTCTCCCATGCTAAAAAAAAAAAAAGATAGGAAAAAGTTTCTTTCCAAATACTTGATTTTTAAATATTCAGAATTCACATGTTGATAGGAAAGAAATTGCTATGAGTGACTTGTACTCATTCTTAGAAAGCACCATGCCCAGTGAGGAGAAGCTGGAGAGGTTGGTTACTGTGTTTTTACTCATGCAGCAATGATCTTTGCCAATGGAGAGGTAGAGCGGTCAGGAAGTCGGTAATTACTTTGAATAGTAATACTGTCTTCCTGTGTGCTGTAGCTTTTTTTATGAATTAAACGTTTTTCAATGCCGCTTTATGAGATTCCACTCACATATGTTGATTCACGAATACCGGGATAAAATTTGTCTCACAAAACAATGGTCACGTTTTGTCATTTAATCCATTCTCTGTGGGAAGAAACTCAAAATTTTTAAAAGTTTAACCAAGAAAAGGCTTCCTGAGCAATTAAAATATCACTGTTTAGGGACTAGTTCTTTAATACATATTTTTTGTTTCTCTTGTTTATATGGTAAACTCTATATATTTAAGAAGGGAAAATCATACGAATGGATTAGACTTTAAATCTCATGTTTTTATTTTAATTTTTTTATTGTGATAAAATATTCATAATGGAAAATTTACCATTTTGTCATTTTTAATACAGTTCAGTGTCGTTAGAGTACTTTCACCTTGTTGTGTAACCATCGACATTATCCACCCTTAGAACTTTTTCCTTATCCCAAACTCTGTAACCCATTAAATAGTCACTCCTGCTATTATACTTTCTCCCATCCTCTGGTAACCACAGTTCTGTTTTGTTTCTCTGTGAATTTGCCTGTTCTACATCCCTCGTGTAAGTGGAATTATACAATATTTGGCCTTTTGTGTCAGACTTGTTTCACTTAACATAATGCTTTTGAGGTTCATCCATGCTGTTGCATGTATCAGAATTTTGTTTCTTTTTAAGACTGAATAATATTTCATTGTAAGTATTATCACTTTTTGTTTATCCATTCATCTGTTGATGCATGTTTGGGCTGTTTCCATCTGTTGACAGGTGTAAATGATGCTTCTGTGAACATTGGCATACAAGTATCTGTTTGAGCCCCTGCTTTCAGTTCTTTTCGGTATATATCTAGGAGTGGAATTGCTTGATCATGTGGAAATTCTGTGTTTAACTCTTGAGGAGCCACTAAACTTTTCCACAGCAGCTATACCAATTTTGCATTCCTACCAGTGGTACACAGGGGTTCTAACTTCTCTGCCTCGTCAACATTTATTTTCCTTTCTTGTGCGTGGGGGGATGACTTTTTGTTTGTTGTTTATAATAGGTAAACTAATGATTTTGAAGGGTTGTATCATTGTGGTATTTGATTTGTCTTTCCCTAATGGCTATTGATGTTGAGCATCTTTTCATTTTTTTAAAATATATTTTAGGTTTTAATTCCATATCAGTGTATCATTTGCAGATACCCTCTTCCATTCTGTGGGTTTACTTTTTACTCTTATATCCTTTGATTCACAAAAACCTTAAACTTTGCTGATGTCCAGTTTGTTAACATTCTCTTTTTCTTTTTTTGCTTTACTTTTGGTGTCATATCCAAAAAGTCATTGCCAGATTCAACACTAAGAAGATTTCCCCTTCTGTTTTCTTCTAAGAGTCTCATAGTTCTAGTCCTTTTATTTAGGTCTTTGCACTATTTTGAGTTAATTTTTGTATATGGTATAAAGCTTCATCTTCATTCTGTTGGATCTCAATATCCCATTTTCCCAGCTCTATTTGTTGAAAAGACTGTTCTTTCTCTATTAGTGGTTTTGGCACCATTGTTGCTGCTTAACCTATTTGATACTAATTTCCTTACATGTGAAACATGAGAAATAATAGCTAATATGTAAGGCCATCAGTTAACTTCAGCTTTACCATGTATTGGGCACCACTTTGAAATAACATTGTCTGGTTTTCCTCACTTAGTGACAAGGGCCCTGAGGCTGGAGATATTGGGGGTGGAGGGGTGGGAAGGGTTTTTACAGGACTTGTCCCAGCTCACATGCCTAGAAAGTGTGGAGTAAGGATTCAAATTCAGGTCTGCCTGACTTCAAAGCCTGTCTAAACATCCATTTAATACTTTAGTCTCATTATCCAACAATGAATAATATTACTGCTGAATGTTACACAGTTTCCCTTCCCTCGTTTTTATGATGAAATAGTCCACATTTGCTGAACATCTACTGTACCAGGCACTGTCTCTGATGTTATTTCATTCTCATCATAACCATGTAAGGAAGGTTATGTAATTTACCCACGTTTACACGGTAGTGGTGGAGGAACGATTGGAATTGCTTCCCATGAACTTACCCCTCGTGGGTTAAGGGACAGCCTGATGAGAGTGGTGGGGCTTCAGGGAAACAGCGGGAGATCCCGTGACTCCAGGCAGTAGTTCTGAGGCTGATGTGATGCAGTGTGAGTACCAGAGTAGACGGCCAGAGATGCTGCAGCCAACAACTTTTTTGTGTTACAATTCTTTTTTTAGGTGCTGTTACACTACCAAACTGTCAGTGAACCCGCTGTTATTAAAAGATTGATTAGTGTCTTAAACAAAAGCACTGGTGAAGTCACAAAGAAAAAGCCTAAGTAAGTGTTTTAATGTGTAAGTAACAAACACAATATAAGTACATTTCTTATAGATGAATTCATTTGTATAATATTTCTTTTTGTGATAAGTGAATTCTCTTTGTGATAAGTCTATTTTAACTTGTTCCAGAAATCATTTTTTTAAAGGACTGGATGAAAACACAAAAACAAATATTTAAGCTCCTATTTTAGGTTGGAATGCTTGATATAATTTCTGTTACATATGATAGTGATGGGTGTGAATTGTAAATAAAAATGTAAATATAAGTTTTTATTTAACTATCAAGCCCTAGATACCGATGATGTAAAAATGAAGGCATTTTAAAAAATCAGTCTTACATTTTTGAAGATGAGTTTGATTTATGCCTAGCCACTTGTCCCAAATTCCAACTGATTGTTCTTCTATACTATCTTGTTACCCCCTCGTGAGAACCTTGCCCTGTGCTAAGAATGCCTCAAGGAGAGAGTGACCTACACACTGTTTTTTTTCCCACCTGGGAACTATCCTTTTTTCCTCCTTAAAGTTGCCTGGTGCCTCGGGGTGAGGTGATCACAAGTCGGTCCCCTCTGATTACCGTTAGCATCTGTGTCTGCGTGTGGACAATTCCCCTTTGGCTGGGATAGGCTTGGGATTTTTCAGAAGTGCTTCCTGAGAACCTTGAGTTTCTTACTCTAATTCAACTAAAGACTGACCACAGTTTGGCTTGGCTGCTTCAGCATTGGGGTTTTCCTTACTTCAGCCCTATGGGGAATCCCACCCAAAATCCCCTTTTTTAAGTCCTGGGGTATTCCTCCTTATTTGCACCTGTGTAAGAGGCCAAGGTGGTTAGAGGGTTAATTTAGGGTTGGTTGCAAGTAGAAGACAGAACTTCACACTACTCTAACACCCATGTTTGTTCTCAGTTAGTTAGAAAAAGGAGGCTACTTAACCCCTCTTTTAAAGATAGTTCTTTATTTTTAACCTGAGTCTCTAGCTTCTAGCATGAGTGCCTGCCATAACATACTGAGAATTGTCATAGAACTAATCATGAGTGATGTTTCTTGAGGACCACTTTTTTCTTGGTTCTGTCATAAGTGCTTTTGTGTGGTTTACATTCTCAGCTACAATATGAATCAAGCTTACTATATTTCCCATTTTTCAGATAAGGAAACTGAGGCTTAGAGAGATTGTATAAGGTGTTCAAGATCACAGAGCTAGCAAGTGGCAGGCTCAAGATTCTAATCCAGTCAGTTTGTTCACATAAATTATATTTTTTGGCAGGAAGTAGGCTGTTGGACTGAGATAAAAGTGATTTGGAAAGTTCTCAATCTGATACTGACTCATCAGATCTAATCCTGAATTTTCCTCTCCCTGCTCCTGCTGCAGAGTCCTAGCTCAGTGATGCTGACCCTAGGTCTTAATATATTATCATGCTAGTTTTTTCCAATCACCATATCTGTAGCTTTGTCCTTTTATTTTGTACCAACATCATTTAGCCTTTCTGCTTTTCTTCCACTTCAGGCATGTTGTAGACTCAACTGATTTATATGGGATGGAGTCAGACTTTCTAGAACCAAACTTAACTGCAAATTATGAATATGTTAAATGTTCACCATCCTAACAAATGGGACCTTAAGCTGAAATTGCCCAAAACCAGTGCTTAGAATTTTTGGCATACTTTTTTTGATACCTTGGTTTATTCTATCTTTCTGTCCCTAAAGCTATCTTTCAGAAGGGGATTTGATTGCTGCCCTTTAGCCTTCTAGAATACATCAAAATTGAATTAGAGAATGTTTCAGAATGTCCCCTTTGGGTTCTACTTCTTTTAGTAAGCTGGTGGGGGCCGTGCACAAGGATTTTTATTTGTTTGCTTATTTGTGTGGAGCTGTTTGCGGTCAGGCCCATGCCTCATCTGCCTTCATTTCCTACAAACAGCATGTTGTAGGAAAATCTAATGTGTTTTTATCTTGAACCTCTGTTAAAGAACCACTGTTCCCAGGTGAGAAAAGAGAGGAGGGAAGGAGAGAGAACGCTCAGGTAGTGTGTTGGCACTAGGAAAGTGTCCTCTTTAAAGATAACTTTTTAACACATAATTTACCAATTAGGACTTTACTGGGGAAGACATAGGACATTGCATTCCACTTTTAAAATGCAAATGCATCATTGTCTTTAATTTCAAGAGGGAATGAAAGAGAAGGCTTTTGTGCAGAGGTCCTGAGTATTTTAGATTATAGGATCCTTGAAGGGGTAGAGTTGTATTTGGAGGATTGTTTAAAAAAAATGTGTATATGTATGTATGTGTGTATATATATATGTGCATACACATGTATGAACTAGCTAATATTTCTTAAATCTAGAACTGCTCTTCTCATTTCTTTCAGTTAACCACCCCAAATTTAAAAGCATATATTTTCATTTAAAGAAAATGAATAAATCCCTTTTTTCTTTTCAAGTTTTTTTAAAAACTAAGTTGATTTAGAGATGGAATGTGAAATGTTTATTTTGCAGGTTTTAATTACATTTTTTACCTCTATTAGCTATCCATTGGTTTCTTTTATTTTTCATAATAGATTGTTGACCAAAGGCCAGAATGCATTAGTGGAGCTACAGACACAAAGACCAGTGGCTCTTGAGCTGTACAAAGACTTTAAAGAGCTGGGGAGATTTATGCTGCGCTACAGTGGTTCTACCGTAGCTGCTGGTGTAGTGACTGAGGTATTTTAAAGTGACTGATTATGTGTGCATGGTTATTGTCTTTTCTTTTTCTACTTTTAAGAATGATTCCTGAGATTTTGTGGCTTTAAGGGGAACAGTTATGATATTATAACAGCATTTAAAAAATTATATTAAAAAATTAAAAGAATGATGAAAATGTTTGGTCTTAGATCTTCTCATAATAAGACTTCCAGATTATCTTCTCCACCAGTAATATTGTTCAAAATTAAAGGAAATCCATTGAAAAGTAGATCTGTAAGTATGCAATACAAATCATGAAAATATAGACTTTAAGAGTCAATGAATTGGGGGCAGTGGTTTTGTTTAACAGAAGCACCCTCGTTACTCTTTTCTTTAAATAACTAGCTCTTAATGCGTTCATTCAGAAAGTTCATTTAACAACCAGTAGTGTTCCTGAAACATACCTAATCTGTAAGGATAAGGTAGGTACAGCTGAGTTTTGGAGAAGATAACCAGAAATGAACCAGAATTTCATTAATTTTAATTTTCTTCCACAGTATGATATGTTAATATAGATCTTATGAATACGAGCATGCCTCATTTTATTACACTTTGCAGATAAAGGTTTATGGCAACTTTGCTTCAAACAAGTCTATACGCGCCATTTTCCCAACAGCATTTGCTCACTTCGTGTCTCGTTTCACATTTTGGTAATTCTTGAGATGTTTCAGACTTTTGCATTATTTGTTATCTTTGTTGAGCTTCCCTCATGGCTCAGATGGTAAAGAATCTGCCTTAATGCAGGAGACCTGAATTCAATCCCTGGGTTGGGAAGATCCTCTGGAGAAGGAAATAGCTACCCACTCCAGTATTCTTGCCTGGAGAATTCCATGGACAGAGGAGCCTGGTGGGCTACAGTCCATGGAATCACAAAGAGCTGGACACAACAGTGACTTTGATACTCACTTGCATTATATTTGTTATGGGTGTCTGTGATCAATAATCTTTGATGTTGCTGTTACAAAAAAAAATTATGACTACCCAAGGCTCAGATGATGATTAGCAATTTTTAGCAATGAAGTGTTTTTAAGTTAAGGTATGTACATGTTTTTTAAAACATAATGCTATTACATTCTTAATAGACTATAGTATAGTATAAATGTAACTTTTCGATGCAGTGGGAAACCAAAAAAAAAATTCCTATGACTCACTTTATTGTGATTCTCACTTTATTGAAGTGGTCTGGGATCAAACCCACAATATCTCTGAGGTATGCATGTATTTTTAAAAGGGGCTTCATTACTTCTTATGATTGTTTTCTGCATAAAAACTACTCACTTTATTTAACTGGATGGATACTTTTGACATGGGCTTCATGTTGCGTCAAAATTCAGTTATACATACCTGTGTCATAGAAGGCTCTGGAGTTCAACATAAGCCCAAGTTTGAGTTATTGCTCCACTAATTCCTAGCTGCAGAAGCATAGCATTTCTCCTGTCATTGATTCATCTATGAAAACAGGGTAATAGAATCCACTTTCTCGAGTTGTGAAATGAAATGATCTGTATAAAGCACTTGGCACAGTGATTGGCATTTAGAAAGAATTCAGTAAATGTTACCTAATATCTTTGTCAGTAGCCTTGCATTTTATTTGTCAAAATATTCTTTATAAAAGAGCATTCTAAAAATAAGATGCAGCTTCTTGTGGAAAATTATGGAGAGATTATAGAAAATCTCAAATAACATGACTAGGAAAGGAGAAAAGTTTCAGGAAAAACAAAAAGTTCTATCTGATACAATGATTACTCCACTGCCGTTTTCCTTTTGTTTGTTGTTGGTGGTTCCTTTTGTGTAATGTGATTGGTTAAATTGTAGCAAATGATTTTTTTTTCTTTTACAGATAAAAGGTTGATGGATCAGAATTTCTACCATGTTTCTAAATGTAATGAGATAGCTAACCTCCCTTTTGAAAGACTCCAGTGACTTCAGTTAAAGCACCAATGTGCAACTGATATTTTTTTTAAGTGAGAGAGAAAATTAAAGCTATGATCAACCACAAAGAAGTATTCATCAGCCCTACAAAAATTTCAAGTTGCCAACTGACAAAGAAAGGCTAATACTGCACTTTGATTTTAAAAACTAGCTTTTTCCTTTGAAATATTAGTAATGGATTTACCTTACTGAGATTTATGGAAGCTATCAGAAATATGTTAGAAGACATTGAATCATCATGAAGTGAACTCTACTTCCAGCCAAACTACAAATGTTTACAGTTTTCTCTTTTGATTTCAACTCTACAAGACACATTTTTAAGGAAAAATAGCTAAAATGGATTATTGAGGTAGTTAATATTTGAGCTGAATAGTTTTTTAGTTAACTCTAAGAAAAGATTTGTTGAAGGTTATAATTAAGGTATTTGGTGTTGAGCATAAGAGTATTCTTCCTTCAGCAAGCAACCATTTGAAAGCTTAGTTTGGAATTAGTGGAAATTGTTCCTTTGGTAACAGAGATAATATTTAAGATGTAAAGCTAGCTAATAAAATGTCTTAGTTTGAGCATAACAACAAAACGTGTTGTGGTTTCATTGATGTTTATGAGATTTCCAAGTAGGACTTGGGTTTTATGGAATCTTTTTCGCCTACGAGTTTCCCGACTCTTTCATGTGAATTCTTGCTTTTTATCCTAACAGAGCAAATTTAATCTCATCCATTTCTAACCATAACTTTATTTTTCCCATTCTCACTTCCATAATTCCATGTATAATGACTTCATCTTGTATACTTGATTGTAAGTCCCCTAGGAGTAAGAGTCATGTTTTTCTTTAAAGTTTGAGCAGACTCCAAGATGTATTTAGTGAGCAAGTATTCATTGAGCTCCCTCCTGGGTACAATTGCTTTGGGGTAGATTTTGTCCTTAACTGAGCCTGGGACCCTGATCTGATGGACGATATGATAGAATATTTTTTTTTTCAACTGGGAAGTGATGTAATTTGTATATTGATGGCTAACCATATTCAATAGCATTTCTTCTTAATTAAGTCTAGTAAGATGTACAGACCATAAATGTGCTGCTTGGGGGACCATCATAAGATGAGCACATTTTTTTACTGAAAAATATATGTGTAGCTGTCACGAGAGTAAACTTAACTAAGGCAAGAAAGTGTTTTGTTTATACACTCTGTTAATCAGAAATTTAACAGATACATCTGTCAGAATGGCTCAGCAGGTAAAGCATCTGCCTGCAATGTAGGAGACACTGGAGATGTGGGAAAGATCCCCTGGAGAAGGAAATTGCTGCCCACTCCAGTATTTTTGCCTGAAAAATCCCATGACAGAGGAACCTGGCAAGCTACAGTCCAAAGGGTCGCAAAGAGTCAGACAACTGAGTGACTAAGCACACTACGGATAATCTGATGGAAACCTAACTTTAAGTGAATCAAGCAAAACAGAGACTAGCAGAGCCCTGGTTTTTCAGCAGTAGCCCTGGCTTTCAGCCTTGGCCTTGCTTGAGTCACAGAGTCATACAAAAACTTAGCTGTACTCTCCCTTTTCCAGTGTGGGTTTTACCCTCAGACTCCATACGGAACCCCTGTAGTTCCACATTTAGATCCTCAGACCCTCCATCAAGCACACAGACAGGCTAAAACATGTCTTTTCCAGAAGGCCTAAAAACATCTTACCATTGACTGTAATTATGTTTAATTTCTTTCCTTGGAGAATCCTTTGGATATGATGTAAAGCTCATCCAAAGCACATAGCTGAGGATTGTGGAAGGGATGGAAGGAAATTCAGGATGCTATGAGGAAGGGGAAATGGATTGGGGAGCGGGGGGAGGGGTGGGATGCAAAAACAGACATCTGCTCTGTATCATATATAAGGGCACAATAGTATAGCATTAAGAATTTTAAGTAAAAATTTAGCATAAAACAAGTAATAGTAGCAGTAGTAGAAATGAGTTTATTTCTTCATTCAATTGTGATAGAGTGATCCTTTTAGTCACATTATGTTTATATGAATTGTTGTTGAGGGGGTGGTGATATTAAGAGGACCCACTGTGACAGGTTAGTGACAGGGTATCCAGCAAGCATGCCCAAGCTTGGTTTGATCTGAAATCCTTCCCCTGAGACTTACCCATACAAAACAGTACATTCATTTTGGGTCATTTTGCTTCAGGTACTTCTTGTCTCTGCTCCTCCTTCCTATTTATGGTCACGCTTTCTTCACACAAGCGGCTTTGTCGTCTTATCTCAACTCTTCACGGGTCTCCACTGGATCAGTTGCCTGTTTGGTAACTGGGCTTGAAAAGATTTCGGATCCACAGTTTGACTTGATAGTGTTTTTCCACACATTCATTCTTGAATTTTAGAATCTCGAATATTGGTTTAGAAAACAACTTCTGGACATAGTCCTTTTTTTCTCCCGTGAGTACACAAACTAGTAATTTTAACCATTGCTAAAATGTAATCATTCACTCTGGAAAATCTGGAAAATAGAGGAAAGTGGAAGGAAGAATAAAATTGACCCATGGTAGTACTGCCTAAATATTACTGCTGCTGATGTTTCGATGTATTTCTTTTCTCTCTCTCATGCGTACTTTTTTTGGAGTTGTGATCATTAGTCAGGCTCTTTTCATTTTATAATGTAATCAAGATTTTTTGATAGAAATATAGCTTTAAAATTATTTAAAAATATAAAATTACAAACATCAATGTATAGGAGTTAGTCAAGATTATGGTCTTGTTGAGTTACTAAGTCGTGTCTGATTCTTTGCAACCTCATGGACTGTAGCATGCCAGGCTCCTCTGTTCTCCACTATCTCCCAGAGTTTGCTCAAATGCATGTCCGTTCAGTTGCTAAGGCTATCTAACTATCTCATCCTCTGCCACCCCCTTCTCCTTCCCTTAATCTTTTCCCAACGTCAGGGTCTTTTCCAATGAGGAAGCTCTTCACATCAGGTGCCAAAGTATTGGAGCTTCAGCAACAGTCAAGAGTTATAAAAAGCTTCTAGATAAGAAGACTCAATAAAAATTACTGGGTCATTGTTTTCCAGCTTCCCTCTAAAACATCCAGAGAAATCTGTAAATACAAAAACATTCCTTCTTTCCTCCCTAGTGTGAGTTTGCCTTATTCCAGGCACAGAAGAGAGCTCTGCAGCTTAGGTCTTTGTGGGGCTGACAGTTCAGCCAGGGGGTCTTGGTACTACAAACTGCAAGTGAGAATTAATGTATGAAGGCATTTAGGAGGAATGCACCCTAAAAACAGGGCAGGAGGGACTAGGTGAAGAGGGGAGCCCATTGTCATTAAAGTAAGATTGTATTTAACATAAGAGAGCCTCTTGTGTTAAAGTAATCCAACCTGTAAACCACAATCTCCGACCAGTTCAGAATTAGTGGAGGGAGACAGGTCATGTTTTGCATCGGCAAAATCATCCACGAGGGCAGCTTTTGGACACAACAGCAGCAACTTAAGATCGCACCAACGCTGGAAACCATCCTTTAGAACCCACCCACCTCCAGGAACAAGAGCCACACCAGTGAGAATCTTAGCAGTGGGGCCACAGCTGGCACAAGTCAGCAAAACGACACTGACGTGAGGGCTGGTCCAAGTGGCAAGACGACGAGGCCAGCAGCGACCCTCGTTGAAGATACTTAGAGCTCTTCTTAGAGGGCCTAGGATCTTGCTGGCAGAGCAAAAGTAGAACGGATCAAGTAATTTACAGCCTGGTTCTTTGAAAATTCCAAAGGTATTCAAAACTTTTAAAAGGAAAAAAATATAGACTCACTAGGGATGAGATGAACCATGTAACCATATGTGATAATAATCAGAGCACTGTGGAACATTAGGTCCTGATCCTGTGTTCCAGCTCATTGCCCCTTTCTCAGGGAGCCCCTGGCCTCTGACTAGTGTAAGGAAAATGGGTTACTATTAATATGTGCTTCCATGGGACCTCTCTCCTTGGGATACTTTCAGGGTTCAATTGTATATTGATTTGTATGATTAGTTATTGTTTTCTCCTTCCACTGAAATGTAAATTCCAAGAGGAAAGAGACCTGTTTTCCTTCTGATTCTGTTTCAGCAACTGGTGTGGTCCTTCTTATGTGCAATTGTTAAATGAATGAAAGAATTAATCCTGGTGGTAGTGTTGTCAATGATTCTCATTTCTTTGCATCTGTATTGTCAGAGGATTACAAGCTTTTATTTCTATTATAATACTGTGTGTGAAGGGGCTATTTTTTTATAGTGAAGGAAGAAGAAAATCTGGTAGAAGCAAACTTGAAAGCTGCTCTTGTCTGCCATCTTGTCTGGTGAACCACAGCCCAAATTTGATGTCTTTCCTAAACTGGGGTGACCCTCTTGAGCCTGGAATGTTCTAATGTGCTTGCACTTCAGAAAGGTAATGAGCAATCAACTGGCTGCTGGGGATTCTCTTAGCTCTCAGGTGGACTCTGAGATGGGGTGTGTAACTGACAGGTACGGAACGGGAACAGGAAGTCGCTCAGTCGTGTCTGACTCTTGGCGACCCCATGGACTGTAGCCCACCAGGCTCCTCTGTCCATGGGATTCTCCAGGCAGAAATACTGGAGTGGGTTGCCATTTCCTTCTCCAGGGGATCTTCTCGACCCAGGGATTGAACCTGGGTCTCCTGCATTGCAGGCAGATGCTTTACCCTCTGAGCCACCAGGGACCAGGGAAGAAGGTTAGTACTTCCCAATTCTGGGCCTGGGTGTATTTCTGTTTATTTAAAGATGGTTCAAAAATCATATTTAATATATAACAGACCTGCAGTTAAAATCTGTAGTAACTGAGCACATGCAGACAAAAACCTTTCAGGTGGATTGCAAGACTCAAAAGTTTCTTTCAATAATTGGTACATGGTATCTATAAGATGTAAGGAGACACTGATGAGTTGAGAAAAGGATCAGGACAGGTTAGAAGAGACTACATGGAGCCTAAATCATAATAGCAAAATTTAAATATTCAATGAAGCCTGTAAAATAGATAATGGTTGCAGGAAAATTGATAGTACAGAAGTTGTCCTTGAAAACCACCCCTAGAATGCAGATAAGTGAAAATAATGTACAGGAAAACCCAAGATTGCACCATATTTTATGTAAAACATCACAAAAGAATTATAACCAGATTAAACAAGTCTTGGGAACAATACAAAATTCTCCCAAAATTCATCTTCAAAGAAATAAAAAATTAGCCTTAGACTTTGCTACAATACTAAATTCCAAAATACAAAAGGACACAGAAGCTAAATACATAAAACTTAAAGGGACTGTAACCTACACATTGATTATTCAGCTATGAGATTATTTATAGGTTGGGGTAAGAATCTCAAAAGATGTCCTGGGAGAGGGGTGAGGGATTGGGGAGGCAGGATTTAAAATGCTGAGGTCATAAAGAGGTAGCCCACAACTTAGATTGGGGATATTATGGTAGACAGTTCCTTAGCAAGCATGTGTTGATGCCCATCATTTATGGATGTCATCAAAGGCCACAGGACACAACTATAGTCAAAATTATTTTATTGACAGTTGCCACAGAGACCACACGCCGTGGAGTCTAGGTTCTTCACAATAAGGTGTAAAGAATTGAGCACATGTAGGTAATTAGAAGGGAGGGCTCAAGTGAACAATGGTTTCTTCTGGATTGGGCACTGTCAGAAAGGGGAGTAATTCTGTAGTTGATCAACTTTCATCTAGGAAGTAGAAGAAAGGAATAAGATAAAGCAGCAGCAGTCATCCGTGTTAGCCTTAGAGGGCGATGTTAATCTGCTCAGGCGTGTCTAGTGTTCCTTAACTCACTTCATCAGGAGCACAGAATAACCTTGTCTGATGTCCCAGATTTAAGAATTAGCAGTGTCCAATAGGAGAACACCATAGCCCAGCTGTGAGTGCCAGGCAGGTCAGCTTTTAGCTTTCAGAAGATCCCACTTCTCTTATATTGAAACCAGTTAAGTTAATAGTGAAATAAATATGGTAACACTGTTTACAAAAGCCAAGACATGGAAACAACCTAAATGCCCATTGACTGATGAATGAATAAAAATGTGGTATGCATACATGATGGAATATCACTCCACCATAGAAAAGAGTGAAATAATGCCCTTTGCAGCAATACGGATGGACCTAGAGAATATCACACTGAGTGAAGTATTAAATAAGGCAGCAAAAGACAAATGTCCTATCACTCATGTGAAATCTAAAAAAGGGATACAAATGAATTTATTTACAAACAGACTCACAAACTATGATTACCAAAGGGGAAGCGGGGGAGGGATGAATTGGAAATTAACAGATACACACTTAAGTCGCTCAGTCATGCCCGACACTTTGTGACCCCATGGACTACAGCACACCAGGCCTCCCTGTCCATCACCAACTCCCGGAGTCCACCCAAACTCACGTCCATTGAGTCGGTGATGCCATCCAACCATCTCATCCTCTGTCGTCCGCTTCTGTCGCTTTCAATCTTTCCCAGCATCAGGGTCTTTTCCAGTGAGTCAGCTCTTCAAATCAGGTGGCCAGAGTACTGGAGTTTCAGCTTCAACATCAGTCCTTCCAATGAATATTCAGTACTGATTTCCTTTAGGATGGACTGGTTGGATCTCCTTGCAGTCCAAGGGACTCTCAAGAGTCTTCAACACCACATTTCAGAAGCATCAATTCTTCAGTGCTCAGCTTTCTTTATAGTCCAACTCTCATATCCATACATGGTTATTGGAAAAACCATAGCCTTGAGTAGCCAGACCTTTGTTGGCAAAGTAATGTCTCTGCTTTTTAATATGCTGTCTAGGTTGGTCATAACTTTCCTTCCAAGGAGTAAGCGCCTTTTAATTTCATGGCTGCAGTCACCATCTGCAATGATTTTGGAGCCCCCAAAAATAAAGTCTGACACTGGTTCCACTGTTTCTGCATCTATTTCCCATGAAGTGATGAGACGAGATGCCATGATCTCAGTTTTCTGAATGTTGAGCTTTAAGCCAACTTTTTCACTCTCCTCTTTCACTTTTATCAAGAGGCTCTTTAGTTCTTCTTCACTTTCTGCCATAAGGGTGGTGCCTGAGGTTATTGATATGTCTCCTAGCAATCTTGATTCCAGCTTGAGCTTCATCCAGCCCAGCATTTCTCATTATGTACTCTGCATATGAGTTAAATAAGCAGGGTGACAATATACAGCCTTGACATACTCCTTTTCCTATTTGGATCCAGTCTGTTGTTCCATGTCCAGTTCTAACTGTTGCTTTCTGACCTGCATACAGATTTCTCAAAAGTCAGGTCAGGTGGTCTGGTATCCCCATCTGTTTCAGAATTTTCCAGAGATTGTTATGATCAAGGGCTTTGGCATAGTCAAGAAAGCAGAAATAGATGTTTTTCTGGAATTCTTTTGCTTTTTTGATGATCCAGCAGATGTTGGCAATTAGATCATAAGAGCCTTCCCACGTGGCGTTAGTGGTAAAGAACCTGCCTGCTAATGCAGGAGATGCAAGAGATGTGAGAGACAGGTTCCATCCCTGGGTTGGGAAGATCCCCTGGAGGAGGGCATGGCAAACCGCTCCAGTGTTCTTGCCTGGAGAATCCCATATACAAGAGGGGTGGTCCATGGTCCACAGGGACACAGAAACAACTGAAGCTACTTAACAGCATGTATAAAATAGATAAGGAGCAAGGTCATGCTGTGTAGCACAGGGAACTCTATTCAGTATCTTATAATAATCTATAAGGGAAAAGAATCTTAAAAAGAGTAGACATCTGAAACTAACACAATGTTGTAAAGCAACTATACTTCAACATAAAAAGAAACTGTTTTGGGGCTTCCCTGGTTCTACAATGAATAAGAATCTGCCTGCCACTGCAGGGGACATGGGCTTGATCCCTGATCGCGGAAGATTCCACATGCCATGGGGGAACGAAGGCTGAGAGCTGCAACTGCTGTAGCACGTGTGCCTAGAGCCTGTGCTCCACAATAAGAGAAGCCACTGATGCCAGAAGGCAACGCACTGCAACCAGAGAAAGCCTGCATGCAGCAACAAAGACCCAGCAACCAAAAGTCAAATAAATAAGGAAGACAAATGCCATATTAAAAAATTAAAAAAGAAACTGTTCTCTGGTCGGCTTGGCAACATAGCTCCTCTTAGTCTGTCACATTCCCTGCTTAACAGTGACATGTAGCATCTTTTCACACCCTCATTAGCCTGCTCTGTTAGCTTTGCTGTGAATTGCTTTTTCCTTTCCTTTGCTTGGGGCTTCTCTGGTGGCTCAGAAGGTAAAGGATCTGCCTGAAATGCAGGAGACCTGGGTTTGATCTCTGCATCAGGAAGATCCCGGGGAGAAGGAAATGGCAACCCACTCCAGTATTCTTGCCTGGAGGATTCCATGGACAGAGGAGCCTGGCAGGCTAAAGTACACAGGGTCCTAAGGATTTGGACACAACTGAGAGACTAACACTTTCACACTATCCTTTGCTTATCTTTTCTATGGGGTTGTTCATTTCTCTTACGACTTGCAGAAATTCTTACATCATGGACATGAATCCTGGTTGTGTTATACACATCATACATAGTTTTGGCTGATGTCATTGTCTTCATAGCGTGTCTGGGAAGATGTCGCTGCAGCGACCACCCTGGTTTCAGGATGGGCAGTGTGGCGACAAGACAGTCAAGGAAGAAGATGGTGGGTGGTGGAAGAGAGAGTCTGCCCTCGACCACCTCTGATGGTGAAGGCAGTGACGGACACACTGAGGAAAAAGCAGGCAACTTGGAGACACAATGACTGCTTACCCTTACCAGCTATGTCATTTGGGACTTCACTTCTCTGAAGCTGGCTTTTCTACAAAAGAGGGGAAATTGGCTTTCTATTGGTTTTTGTGTGGAACAAATGAGTAAATTCGTGTAAACAACCTGCCTCAGGGCCTAACACTATCGACCCAATAACATGATACAGACAAATGCCTTTTGGCCATTTTGAAGGATCATGAACCCATAGCTGATGCTACTTTAATATACTTTTATTATCCATTTGTCATAATGTCAGCTGTGACATATGCGGGAACTCTTCATTCAAAGCTTGGAGGCTGAAATACTGACTGCAAGGCCGCCGCCCGCTTTCAGTGATTGGCAGATGAGGCACTGGGGCCGGAAGCCAGGAGGAGCTAAGTCAGGAGTCCTGGAGTGGAGGCGGTAACCTCACCCAGCAAAGCCAAGGGGAAGGGCCGGCGAATCCTTCACTATGGCTGGAAGAGGGGGTCTTCTGATGCTGGAAAACTTCATAGGTGGGAAATTTTTACCTTGTAGCTCATACCTAGATTCCTATGACCCATCCACAGGGGAAGTGTACTGCCTTGTGCCAAACAGTGGGAAAGAAGAGGTGAGTACATACAGCTGGAGAAGACTGAAATCTGCTTAGCCTGGCAGTGACTTGTGGTACTTAATTTTCGAGGAGCAAAGGGGATTGCTAAATGTTAGCCGAAGGAAGATTTTTAGTTCTAAGAAGGTTTATTTTGTAGCTGGGTATATACGATGTATGGAACAACTCTCAGGTGATCATATGCACAAGTGACTAATAATCTAGATAACCTCACAGAGAGCCACAACTCTGACATTCCTCAGTGGCTGCTAGTAAAAAGTAGTATTTGTAAGAATTATCATATTGCTAAGTGCTCCCTGTCTCGATCAAGTTTGCCTGAATTTGCCACTATATTCATGGATTTCCAGAAAACCTGTTACTTCACTAAAGTAAACAAAATTTTTAAACCCAGGGATTACTTATCCTCTAGTAATTCTTCATGTCTTCAAATTATCTAATAAAGTAAAAACCGATCATTTGAACAATGAAATGCAAAATCAAATTCCTACATATTTTTGGATTTAAATTTAACATTACTTTTTCTTACTCAAAGGAAACACACACACGTTAAAACATTTTTTCAGTGATGTAGAATTAATATTATTGAAGTTTTGTAAGATATTTAAGATATATTTGATTAGTATCTTATTGCACTGAGAAAATAAATATATTTGAGGTGATAAATGTGGTTGATGAATGTATACTCATCTAAAGCCTAATAGATTTTAATTTATTTTGTAAAGCACAAATAACTAGATTATTTAAAAGATAAGTGTAGTCTTTAAATATATATTAACAAATCAGTAGTATATACAAGGCGTTTTTTTAAAAAAGGGTTAAGATATTTTTTTCTCTATTGTTAATAATATTGGAAATCTGTTTTGTATTAAAAAAAAACCTTTAGACTTCTGGATTAAAGTTTGCAAATATTGACTAGTTTGTTGGTTAAACTGTAACCCACAGTTTTATCTGTTTCAAATGACCCGGGATTACATGGGGGAAAATCCAGCTTTGTGTTTTCCAGTTCTCTCTGTCTGAGTCCTTTCTGAAATAAAGTTAAAAATGACAAGTACATCAAATTCAGGTGAAATCTTTTCTGCAGCTAATGACTCAGCCTTTTCAGATGAGAAGGAGAGGGATCAGTATACCTGCCAGTAGAGGAATGTACATTTTGGATTTCCCAGTAATCTAGCTTGCAGACATTGCATCTGATCCCACAAATCTCATGTTCTTCTGGCTTGAAGAATATGGTTGTCATGCAAGCTACAAGCCCAGTGTCCCCCAAAAGTCACTCACA
>SJYQ01091778.1:319127-338316 GCA_006410935.1 Redunca redunca | reverse complement strand
CTCCAGTACTTTGGCCACCTCATGCGAAGAGTTGACTCATTGGAAAAGACTCTGATGCTGGGAGGATTTGGGGGCAGGAGGAGAAGGGGACGACAGAGGATGAGATGGCTGGATGGCATCACTGACTTGATGGGCGTGAGTCTGAGTGAACTCCGGGAGTTGGTGATGGACAGGGAGGCCTGGCGTGCTGATTCATGGGGTCGCAGAGTCGGACACGACTGAGCAGCTGAACTGAACTGAACTGAACTGAACGTGCTTATATCAGTGATCACACGTACACACACACAGGCACATACTTTCGTAGCTTTTGCACTGTAGCGTTGCAGTCATAAGTGCAGATTGGGGTTCGACTGCCTGGCTTCAAAGATCGGCAGCACCACTTACTATGTATGGTCTGAACTTAGAGCTGAACCTCCCTGTGCCTCAGTCTCTTTATCTATAAAATGGGTATAATAATAACATCTTCAGTGTTGTTCTGAAGATTAAACAGACTGACATATGTAGAGCCCTTTGTGTCTAGCATCGGTAAAAGCTTTCCAAGTACTAGCTTTTGCTGTTATTATTGCATATAGAGGATTAATACATGCTAAATATTAAATAGACATAGGACATGTGACCAAAGACAACTTAGAAAATATGAGTGGACTTGAATTTTCTGCTTTTCAAAAAGATCAGAGTTTTACATGGACAGCTGGAGGAAGACTAGATTTGACCCTGACTCTCCTCTTCTTGGCTGGCAGTAGGGTCTCCCTGAGGCTATAGCTCCCGGTGGAGATTTGAGATTTGGGATTTGGTTTCTGAGGTGAAACCACCCAATTCCCAGAAATTTATAATTAAGATGAGAATCATTTTTTATACCTTTAGCTTAACTGAAAGTGACCTGGTTTGCGTAAAGAAAACAGGAAGGCAAGTAGATCGGATTTGGAGTGAGAGGGCAACTGAGCTGCCGCATCATGTGGTGCAAGAATGGCTTCCCTGCTGGCTCAGTGGCAAAGAAGGGGCTTCCAGTGCAAGAGATGTGGGTTTGATCCCTGGGTCAGGAAGATACCCTGGAGAAGGAAATTGCAAGAAAGATGCTGTGATGGCTGGAAGACTGTGGGAAAAGATTCTGAGACTGAGATGGGTCCCATGGTGGAAGAAAATGTGAGTGTGGCTCAGACGGTAAAGCATCTTGCTTACGATGCAGGAGACCTGGGTTCAAGCCCTGGGTTGGGAAGATCCTCTGGAGAAGGAAATGGCAACCGACTCCAGTACTCTTGCCTGGAAAATCCCATGGACAGAGGAGCCTGGTGGGCTACAGTCTACAGGGTCGCAAAGAGTCAGACATGACTTCACTTTCACTTTCATAGGTGCCATGCAGGTGAGAGAGGAGAGGAGTGACACACAGCCTCTGGATTTGCCGTCTCTGGAAAGGGCATTGCTTAGATATTGCTTAACACATTATTGACCAGGGATTTTTACAGAGCCTAATGCCTATGTCGGGAAGATCCCCTGGAGTAGGACATGGCAACCCACTCCAGTATTCTTGCCGGAACACCCCATGGACAGAAAAGCCTGGTGGGATACAGTCCACAGGGTTGCAAAGAGTCGGACACAACAACACACACACAAAATGCCTGTGGCTGGTGATTTGTTAGGTGAGTGAATGTTGGACACAAGGATATTTGTCTTTTTCTTGGCCTAATATTTACATTGTCTGAATCAGAACTATATTCTGAAGAACTGTCATCTTCTGAGACACAGGCAGA
Organism: Redunca redunca; assembly: GCA_006410935.1. NCBI lineage: Eukaryota > Metazoa > Chordata > Mammalia > Artiodactyla > Bovidae > Redunca > Redunca redunca. The sequence continues at coordinate 336,568 of SJYQ01091778.1, read as the reverse complement.
CAAAGTATCTGTATAAAATGCACTAAAAACTTGTTCTTCACTCAGAATGTCATGATGCATCGTTTTCGAAAATTTTACAGAAATAAACTTTCGTTTATAACATACACAGGATTGGAACAGAAGCCCAGGGAAGCAAAATGTGAATGATAACAACAGTCACAAGTTGTATAATGATCCCTCAATCAGTTTTAAGAGAGAAGAAAGGCAGCAGTGGCTTAGTTGCTTAGTTGTGTCCAACTCGTGTGACCCCTTGGACCGTAGCCCGCCAGGCTCCTCTGTCCATGGAATTCTCCAGGCAGAAATACTGGAGTGGGTTGCCATTTCCTTCTCCAGGGGATCTTCCAGACCCAGGGATTGAACCCAGATCTTTTGCATCGCAAGTGGTCTCTGCATTGCAGGTGGACTTTTTACTCACTGAACCACCAGGGAAGCCCTGAAGGGGCAGAGGATGCCCTGATAATTCATTCTGCCTGCATGAACTGGCCTTGCTCACATCTTCCCATTCATTGTTTGCTTTGGATTTAACTCTAAAACCCGGTCCCCAAGCCATCTGTTCAAATTCTTCTCCAACAGAGGACCCTTCCACAGGGTGGAGCCAGGCAGAGGCAGGGACTGTGGTTATGCCATAGCAGGCCAGCTGTGGTCTTGGGAACTACAAAGACCTGGGTTTACATCCTGATTCTGCCACTTATTAGCTGTGTGACATCTGGCAAGTTACTTGAGCTCTCTGTGCTTCAGTTTGTTCATCTGTAAAATGGGCTTAACAATACTCCTGTTACAGAACTTTAAAGGGGGGTTAATGAAATAATTTGTGCAAAGCATTTAGCATCTTCCTTTATATATAAAAAATAGTCAATGCATAACTAATATGACAAGTTATTCCAAGTCAGAATGACAGTCTGGGATGTAATTTCAAACTTTTAGACTTTATCAAGTATGTCAAAACTTCTTTAAGAGTTTAGGGATTCAGTATACCCTTAAGTTTCCTCTCTCATATGATATTCAAAAACTTCATTATTGATATTACTGAAAAAGTATACCAGCTATTGAAATAGCTTCTTTTGATTTTCACCACGTTCTGGATAACTTGATTGAAATGGAGAATTTGGGTTATTTTTTGTAGTGCCCTGCTTTGCTGGTTAAGTAAACAACACTTCATGGGCAACTCAACACTGAAGAGTGTCAAATATTTGGAAGTAGGAAAAATGTGAGACATATACAGACCTGGATTCTGGACTCATCCAACCCTTGAGTGGTTGTTCGGTTGCTCAGTTGTGTGTGACTCTTCGTGACCCCATGAACTGCAGCATGCCAGACTTCCCTGTCCTTCACTATCTCCTGGAGCTTGCTCAAACTCATGTCCATTAAGTCAGTAATGCCATCCAACCATCTCCTTCTCTGTCATCCCCTTCTCCTCCTGCCCTCAATCTTTTCCAGTGAATCAGCTCTTCGCATCAGGTGGCCAAAGTATTGGAGCTTCAACATCAGTCCTTCCAATGAATAGTCAGGGTTTGATCTCCTTGCTGTCCAGGGGACTCTTAAGAGTCTTCTCCAGCACCACAATTTGAAAGCATCAATTCTTTGGCACTCAGCCTTCTTTAGGATCCAACTCTCACATCTGTACATGATTACTAGAAGCTCTTAGCTTCTGCTCCTCAAGAGCAACAGGGTAAGGTGACCCTCTTCTGTTTGCTCCTGCAAGGTCGAAGCTGCGGTGGAGGCTGCCAGAGCAGCTTTTCCGGGCTGGTCCTCCCGGAGCCCCCAGGAGCGCTCACAGGTGCTGCAGCGGCTGGCGGACTTGCTGGAACAGTCCCTGGAGGAGCTGGCCCAGGCTGAGTCCAAGGACCAAGGTGAGAGGGGTCTGCGCCAGCCTATTCCCTCTTTCTCCTGCCTGCTCTCTAGTGGAGCCAAGTTTAGTGCCCTGTCCTGAATGGAAATGCGCTTACTCAGATGCTGGCCATTCACACCCTCCTTCCAAGCTGTCAATTGATCTCTTGCCTCTTAATCATATGAATAGAACTCAGGACTCTTTCATCACATGGCCCCTCCTGGGCCCATCAGGCCCACCCAGTGCTTCTCATGGCAGCAGTAAAGCTTGGAAAGCCCGACCAGCCAAGGCCTCTGAAGGCTGAGGCTTGCAACTGGCCCACTTCTGCCTCATTCTGATGGTCAGAGCAAGTCAAGGCTGAACCCAAGTTCAAGAGGCAGGGAAATAAACACACTGTTGGTAGAGGAACTACAGAGACCTTATGGCAAAGGGCATGGATTTGGGGAGAGAGGGCTGAGAGCGCAGCCCTCTACCAGTTCTAAGTAGAGAGTTTCAAACCAAAAAAAAAAAAAAAAAACTTGTCTCTTTTTTTTTTAACTGCATTATTCATTTGTATTTTACTATTTTTTTTTAATGGAAGTATAGTTGCACTGCTACGTTTAAAATGGATAACCAACAAGGACTTATGGTATAGCACAGGGAACTCTGCTCAATGTTATGTTGCAGCCTGGATGAGAGGGGAGTTTGGAGGAGAATGGATACATGTGTATGTGTGGTCTGAATTGCTCTGCTGAGCACTTGAAACTGTTACAACATCATCAGTCAGCTTTACTCCACTGTGAAATAAAAAGTTAAAAGCAAACAAAACAAACAAAAATTGAAGTATAGTTGATTTAAAATTTTGTGTTGGTTTCAGGTGTACAGCACAGTAATTCAGTTATATATGTCTATATACACATTCATATAAGTGTGTGACTGCTCTTCAGATTGTCTTGTGTGTGTGTGTGTGTTGGTTGCTCAGTCATGTCTGACTCTTTGCAACCCCATGGACTGTAGCCTGCCAGGCTCCTCTGTCCATGAAATTCTTCAGGCAAGAATCCTGGAGTAGGTTGCCATGCCCTCCTCCCGAACCAGGGGATCTTCCCGAACCAGGGATGGAACCCATTGCAGGCAGACTCTACCCTCTGAGCCACCAGGGAAGCCTGTGTGTGTGTGTGTGTGTGTGTGTGTGTGTGTGAGTTGTTCAGCTGCTCAGTCCTTGCTACCCCATGAACTGCAGCACGCCAGACTTCCCTGTCCTTCACCATCTCCCAGAGCTTGGTCAAAACTCACGTCCATTGAGTTGGTGATGCCATCCAACCATCTCCTCCTCTGTGATCCCCTTCTCCTCCTGTATTTAATCTTTCCCAGCATCAGGGTCTTTTCTAAAGAGTCGACTCTTTGCATCAGGTGGCAAAAGTACTGGAACTTCAGCCTCAGCGTCCGTCCTTCCAATGAATCTTCAGGACTGATTTCCTCTTGGATTGATTGGTTTGATCTTGCAGTCCAAGGGAGTCTCAAGAGTCTCTCTGTGTGTATATATATATTCTTTTTCAGATTCTTTCCCTTTATAGGTTATTACAAGATATTGAGTATAGTCCCCTGTGCTCTACAGTAGGTCTTTGTTGGTGATCTATTTTATATATAGTAGGGTGTATATGTTATCCAACCTCCTAATTTATCTCTTTCCCCTCCTTTTCCCTTTGGTAACCCAAGTTTATTTCCTAAAAGCAAAGATAATTTGAAGGGGACACAGTCAAGTAATGTAGAAAGATTTCCAATATGTCAGTCACTGTTCCACTCCCAACACAATTTCCCAATGTTTAAAACTGCTTCCCAGAAGTCATCGTAATGGAGTAAATGTCTGCAAATCTCTGTAAAGATTGTTAGGATATACGTGTATGTATATATATGTATATGTATGCTGCTGCTGCTAAGTTGCTTCAGTTGTGTTCTACTCTGTAACCCTACAGACCATAGCCCACCAGACTCCTCCGTCCATGGGATTCTCCAGGCATGAATACTGGAGTAGGTTGCCGTGCCCTCCTCCAGGGGATCTTCCCAACCCAGGGATTGAACGTGCGCCTCTTAAAGTCTCCTGCATTGGCAAGCAGGTTCTTTAGCACTAGTGCCACCTGAGCAGCCCTGTATGTATGTATGTACGTATGTATTTATGTATATGTGTGCTGTAAAGTGGCCTAAAGTTAGAAAGCATCTTGACCCCAAACCCTTAAGTAGAAGATGCTTCCTGACATGGCAGAGTCTCCAGCATCACTAAAGATAGCTAAGGGACAATTCAGGTAAGTGTGTGTCTAGGAGGTGCAGGGGGCCCATGATGGTGAGCAAGGGCCACACAGCATCCTCTGCTGGTTCCCATCAGCCTTCTGCCACATGCTCGTCTTAGTGGCTCCACTGTGTGCTGAGGAGTTAATTAAATTAATATCATCACATGTTTTTTGGTGATGTGCAAACACAGCTGTCTTAACACCCATTATTCCAACCCCTCTGCCACATGTCCTAAGCTTGGTGATTCTGAATTGAAAGAGCTGGTTCAGGTGAAGTGGTAGCATCTGGAATGATGATAGCTATGAATCGTTCAGTCTAATAAGCAAAGATTATTTGACTCACTTCTAACCACTTCTACTTCATCTTATAATCTCACATCTAATTTTTTCATAGTCTTATTAAACCATGATCAACACTCTCTGTAATCAAGCAATACCCATCCCAAGTTGGAAGGAACAGAAGCTGCTTCAGAGGGAGCTGGGATATGTGTGCGGTAGCGTCTCCTCCAAGTTCGAGGTGAAGTGCACTGACAATGCCTTCTGCTGTTGACTTCTTACAGGGAAAACGATAACCCTTGCGAGAACCATGGACATTCCCCGGGCTGTGCAGAACTTCCGGTTCTTCGCCTCCTCCATCCTGCACCACACGTCTGAATGCACACAGATGGACCACTTGGGCTGTCTGCACTACACAGCGCGAGCCCCTGTGGGCATCGGTAGGTGCTGTGCAACGACAGCTGGGCCACAGTAGCACGTAGAGATGCTCGGTCAGCCCTGTAGAAGTGATCTAAAGGAACAGACTTTAAAAAAAGAAACCTCTGCTTTATCTGAAATTTAATTGACCTTAAAAATCTAAATCTAGTTTATTTAGTTTGTGTCAAATCCCCTACTTATCCCTACGTTCTTCTTGAGGAATCACAGGGAAAGGAATGACACTGAGAATAAATTCATAAACCAGGACGTTTTGTTCCTTGTAATTAAAAAAAAAAAAACTTTCAGGAAAGTAGTGCGGTTAAGATCGTAGTGGGGTATCACTTTTGTGTGCTTCAGTATTGTTATCTGGAGATTAGGAGAGTAGTTTAATTTTGTCTATATATGTTGGAGGTGAATTATATAAATTAATAGATGTAGAGCACTTAGAACAGTGCCTGGTACTGTGATGAATAAGCCTTGACTGTATTATCTATTGATAACTTATCTCTGTGGTTCCTGCATTTCAGAAATGTATGCAATGACTCAAGGTGTCCACTAGATGTCACTGTTTCCTCTGAGAAAAAACCATCAACTCCATATTTTATTAGTTCCATTTTATGACAGGATAAAAGAAGATAAGTTAAAGAAAAGCACATGGGACATTTTACCACTTTGATTATCTGAACCCTTCGGAAGTAACATTTTCAAGGCAGTATAACAAAACTTTAGTCTCCTTCTAAGAAGTATACTACACATTATGCTGCAAAAATAGTCTCTTACTCCCTGAAGAGCAGATTTTTCAGTGGGAAATTTAATAATATATAAAGCATATTTACTTTCATAGCTCAGGTTTGAGGGTAGAGTATAAAATAAAGTAACTCCATTTACTTATTCATAACGTGGGTTTTATTTTTTATGTGTTTTGTGGTCAGAAGTCTGGAAGGCTTCTTACATGAAGACACATTCTAAATGTTATAGATGTTACTTAGCCAGCAAACCTATCTGGTTAGGATACAGGTGAGAACCTAGAGATAAGTTATTTATTAAAAAACTCCCTGGGTTAGCTAAAATGGATTTCACGTCTCGGAACCTATTTGCTCTTATTTATTACAAATAATTGTGGACAATTTAAATCTTATTTCTCAGTCCACAACTAATTAGAAAAACAGGTGGAAAAATATAGAAGAAGTAGAGCCTAGACCATTTAAAGATAAAAAAGATTGTTGAGACAGTGCAAAGATCAGTCTACAAACCTCAAAACTGATCACATTCTGAGACTGTTTAGGGAGAGGTGGCAGCATTTTAGCCCTGGTACTTATATTGTTCTTGTTCATAAATATAATTGAAGGTCATCAAGAAAAGAGTAAGCTGTATTGATTACAGTTTTAAAGGTATGGCTGCTTGTAATATATTTTAGACTAATTTCTCTGAAATTCTACAGAAATTCTACAAAAGATTGGAGATTCTTTTGTGGGATTTTTTGAAGCATTGAAATTCCACAAGCGATTGGGATTTTGGAAGAGCAAGCTGACATTTGGTGTAGCACGAAGGAGTTTTCATTAGTAAAGCATGTCTGGCCCATCTGCTTTGAAGGGTATGTCATTGCTGGCGATGCTTCTGTTCTCCTTTGTTAGCTGCTCTGATCAGTCCCTGGAATCTGCCCCTCTATCTGCTGACCTGGAAGATCGCTCCAGCGATCGCTGCTGGCAACACAGTGATAGCGAAGCCCAGCGAGCTGACTTCCGTGACCGCGTGGATGATGTGCAGAGTCCTGGAGAAAGCAGGTAATCAGTGTTAGGGTGTCAGAGGAGAGGCACGTGATTGGCTTGGAGATGCATGTTTTGTAGGCTTCAGCCACTGTAGGGTCACTGACATTTTTAAAATAATGAAAAAAGTTTTTTATTGGGGTATAGTTGCTTTACAATGCTATGTTAGTTTCTACTGTACAGAAAAGCGAATCAGATGTACATATACATACATCTCCTCTTTTTTAGAGTTGCTTCCCATTTAGGTCACCACAGAGCATTGAGTAGAGCTTCTTGTGCTGAGGTTCTCACTAGTTATCTGTTTTATACATAGCAGTGTATATATTGGAGAAGGAAATGGCAACACTTTTCAGTTTTTGTACCTGGAGAATCCCCATGGACAGAGGAGCCTGGCAGGCTTCAGTCCATGGGGTCACAAAGAGTCAGACGTGACTGAGTATATGTATGTCAATCCCAATCTCCCTTTCCCCTCTTGGTGTCCATACATTTGTTCTGTATGTCTGGGGCCACTGACATCTGAAAAGTTATTTTGAATAGAAATCTGCTTGGCAGATCCCAGGGACACCTTTGGTTATTTGTCTTCCTTAACCTCTTCTGAGAAATACACTCTTCTGAGTGGGTCCACGGGCTTCGCTCCCACTGCTTCCTTTATCCTTGCCCAGAACGCACTGCTGTGGGACAGTCCTCCGTGCGGGGCTTCATGGACAGCACCCAGAGCAAAGGACAGCGGCACAACGGCTGGCTACAAGAGCCCGACCAAATCCGACACCAGCCTGCCCCAGACGGTGTCTCCAATCATCAATTTAAATCCCACATTGGCCCCACTGGTGGATCTTGATGAAAAGAAAATATTGCTGGATACCACTCTATTTGCATAGGAACAGAACGCCTGAGACAAACAGCCCATTTTCAAGAGAATTGAATAGACACCCCTGAGTCTTCCCTGCCCTGGAACCCACTACCGTGCGGATGATGATGCACTATGGCTCCTTGTCTTTCTCTTGAAAGAAAGTGAAAGTGAAGTCGCTCAGTCGTATCCGACTCTTTGTGACCCCATGGACTGTAGCCCACCAGGCTCCTCCCTCCATGGGATTCTTCAGGCCAGAGTACTGGAGTGGGTTGCCATTTCCTTCTCCAGGGGATCTTCCCGATGCAGGGATCGAACCTGGGTCTCCTGCATTCCAGGCAGACGCTTTAACCTCTGAGCCACCAGGGAAGCCCTTGCTGATGGCTTAATGGCCACGTGTGTTCCTGACTTCATTCCAGAGTGTTGAGCCGACACTGTGCCAGGTTTGGAAGGTCACAGGCAGGAGGCTCTAGCTTGTAACCCACGAGGAAGCCCCTCACTGTGAGGCCCTGAGCTCATGTCTCTGGGTTGCAATGACCCGCAGGCGGGATGGGGGAACAGGCTGTCTTTCGGGCCCTGTCAGTCTCTGCTGTGCTCGCTTCCTTCCAGCCCCCAGAGAAGGTGCTTCCCCTCTCACTCACAACCATCGAGGGGGCAGTTGCTGAAAGCCTGTCTCTCTCTCTCCTAAACACCTTTTCTCTCAAAGCAAAAACATACATGTTGGCTTCCAGGATAGCTAAGCCAGTTCCTTACTCCAGGGTATAGATGACAAGTTAAGTGGTGCTTGTTTAGGGAAGTGCATGGGGCCTTGTGACCCTGGTTTAGCTCCCTCGTATCCTATGGAGGAAAGAGGTTACCCAGCCTAGGTCTCTGGGTTGATGTCAATGGCTGCTCTGGACCTCTGGAAACATCCTTACCAAACTGGTAAGGATGAAGTGGACATCCCTACCTCCTTTGCATCCCAGAATGTGTCATCCTTTCCTTACAAAGGTGACCGTGTTCTATCCCTTTCTTTGCAAAACTGAGTCTCTAGTATCTGCGACGGTCCAAGGCCTTTCTTCCCCGTCTCTTGCTCGCTGGTTCTTTGGTGTGAGACAGAGGGGGGGCCTCTGCTCTGCTTCATCCTGTGTTGGGAGGATGCATGAGGAGGTGGGGAGGACCAAAGAGCCGCATCCTGGACACCTCCCTGTCCTAAAGTCAGCTACGTCTTGATCTGTGAGGATTGCTCTTGTCTAACCACCCTCCCCTTTCAAATAACCCAGAACCCAGTCTGCACGAGAGTTTAATGTTTCCATTTATTTACACAGCATTGCACTCTTATTCCTCGGGGTGAATAAACCTGTTATACCAAGATGGTCCTTCCCTCCCCCCCCCGCTCTGGGCTGGTTTTGCCAAACTCTCCTCCTCCAGCAAACACTGAGAGTGTGATGATCCAGTCGCACCTGACATGAGCCCTCAGTCTCTCCACTGGGATAGGGGTGTCAATCTCATCTGCTTAATTCTGCTTAGAGCACTCTAAGAGAAACTTCCAACTGTGTAAGAAAGCTAAAGCCACCTGCTAATGCAGTCTGGATATTGCAAGATCTAGCTCCTCTAGTCCTGAGTGTCCAAACAGACTTGGAAGATGAACTCCCTTTGAAATAAAAGTCATTTAAGATGTTTTGAAGTACACCATGAATACCTCTTTGCAAGTCTTAGAATATTTGTTTTTATCTTGGGTGCACCAAATGTTTGCCCTCATTCTTAAAGTGGCCACTGGTGGTAGATTTCTGGCCCTTCCTATTAATTTTTGTTCTGCTCTATTTAAGCTTACAATTTTCGTTGTCAGCATCCAGCCATATCCTGGCACTGGCAGGCCTCTTTTCCCTTTGCTGTCTCTTAGCCACCTACTCTGAATTTTAGTGAATTGTTATTTGCCAATTAAACTGTCTTCCCTCTCTTATAACCAGAATCTCTTAAGGGTAAAGGGTGAATGTCTCTAGAAAAGTTTCATTAATGTCTGGATCAAATGGCAAAATGGTTTTGAGAAATACAAGCCACTAGATACATAACTCAATTTATTAACATTGGAGTTCAAGGAAATGTAATCAAAATGTAAATTCCGTTGTGTAGAAGGCACTCTGCCTGCTGAAATGAGCTCATTTTCCTGTGATGATAAATATGTGGTATTTCTATGTTTTCTCTCACCCTTTTAAAAAATGCTAAAATAAGCATTAGAAGTGATCTGAGCCATTTTTTTTTGCCTTCAGGATTCATAAAGTCCAACAGTCCACATTCTCTGGCTCTCAACTCTCCATCTGAATACCGGGCAAATATCCACAAGCTCGATAGTGATGGAGATGCAGAACTCATGAGAACGTGAAGGATGGGAAACTTGGTCCTTGTTTTCCCCTGTCATCAGCTGGCAGGACCTCTCCCTCAAACCTCCTCTTTGGCCCAACCCATGGCCCAGCTGCTCTCATATGGTGTCTGTGATCCAGGATGCACTTGAGCTGGATTTCAAATAAGTATGCAGGCTGAATGCGGAGGTGGGACCATTAGAGGGAGACTCCGCCAGATCCCTGTCCCCTTAGGGGCTCACCTGGATAGGGCCTCAAGGTGATATGGTGAAGGCTGTGCTCTGTGGGAGGGGGTTCTTGATGATCATGGATCATCAGTGAGAACTTATCATGTATACCTTAAGAGCATATTATTGAAGAGATGATTTTAATCCAAGAGAGTATGTCTAAGTCGGAGCAAGGGAACTATGATAGGAGCGAGGAGTTACCTTACAAAAGAGCATTTCTGCGTCTCCTGTTGTTCACACCTGCAAACACAGGGAATATACTCAGCTACCTCCAGGCAAACCCTGAGTTTCCTGGACGCAATTGACTGCACATAGATTTTTTTTTCTGAACACTTAAATCTTCCCAAAGTCAAGAACCTTTTCTGAATTGGATACTGTACACATTCATGCATTCATTAACTTAATAATTACTTACTAACCAACACCTAGTTTTGCCTTCTATTGGTTGTTATTTAACCCTCGGATTAAACCTGAATCTCTTACGTCTCCTGCATTGGCAGGTGGGTTCTTTATCAGTAGCACCACCTGGGAAGCTCTTATTTAACCTCATTTTGCCTCAGTATTCTCATGAATGATGTGAGGATATTAATATGATGTATCTATTTGGGCTTCCCTGGTGGCTCAGAGGTTAAAGTGTCTGCCTGCAACGCGGGAGACCTGGGTTCGATCCCTGGGTTGGGAAGATCCCTTGGAGAAGGAAATGACAACCCACTCCAGTACTCTTGCCTGGAGAATCCCATGGACAGAGGAGCTTGGTGGGCTACAGTCCACGGGGTCGCAGAGTCGGACACGACTGAGCAACTTCACTTTCACTGTCACGGAACTATTGGGAGATCTAAAGGGTGTAACCTACTTTAGACTAGAGTGGGTTAACTATAGTGTAACCCACTATAGTTACAGTTGATTCACAGTGAGCACCCAATTAATGGGAGCATTTACTGGTATTATCTCTTTACATTTTTATGTTTATTATGAAAATTATTTTAATAACATATATATGTAGCATTATATCTTCTTTTCTCATTGATCTATTTTAAATGTGATGCATTAAAAATATCTTTCTAGGGATTTCCCTGGCAGTCTGGTGGTTAAGACCCTGCGTTTCAAATGTAGTGGGTGCCAAGTCCGATCCCTGTTTGGGGAACTAAGATCCCATATACCGATAGCATGGCCCAAAAAAGATTTTTTTTTTAACTGAGTATTCATTCTATCTGGCAAAGTAGGCCATGGCACAAGGGATACAACAGAGGGCAAAACACAGGCCCACGTCTGCCCTTGGCTGGTGCCCCTTCTAGTGGAGGATGTGTAATGAACAGGCAAATCCATAAAGCACGAAATGAACACGTGCAGATACAGGGCAGTACGTTTTTGTAATAGAAAAGCCTGGAGCACCTGTTTGGGGGTGTTCTTGGACACTCAGTCTTAGAGGGTGATGGCATCCAGATCATGGGGAACAGGACCTTCAACTCAAACGTCACCTTCCCCGGGGGACCCTCCCTCTCTCTCCTAGGGAGGTAGCCGCTCTCTTCTCTGGCTTCTGCAGTGTGGATGCTCCCTGAACTTAACCTTTGCTCTCCTCTCTCACAGCGCCTGACCTGCCTGAGGGTATCTCTACATCCTCGGCCCCTGGGGCTTAGTCAGTACTCTGGAATGAATTATGTAGGATGTTTAACCCTGCATTTTCTAGGGCAAAGCACCCAGAGAAATTCCACCTGGGGCATAATACAGGCAGAGATGATGCTGTCGTCTCTGTTTTGCTATTGACTAGAGACAACCATTAACGTCCCTTTTCACCCCCATTCAAGCTACAGAAACTAACACAACATTGACAGCAATCATTTTGCCAAAAAAACCCAAAAACACCACCCCCAAAACAAAACAAAACAAAACAAAACACTCTGAAGGAGAATCTCTGTGTAACCTGAAGCCCTTGACACGCTGAGAAGAATGGCTGTAACCGGTACTGCTTCCCATCCAGGTGTTCCCCCAGGTGTGGTAAATATTGTGTTTGGAACAGGGCCCAGGGTAGGCGAGGCCCTGGTGTCCCACCCAGAGGTGCCCCTCATCTCCTTCACTGGGAGCCAGCCCACCGCTGAGCGCATCACACAGCTGAGTGCCCCCCACTGCAAGAAGCTCTCGCTGGAGCTGGGGGGCAAGAATCCTGCTATCATCTTTGAAGATGCCAACCTGGCCGAGTGCATTCCGACAACTGTCAGGTCCAGCTTTGCCAACCAGGTATGTCCTTTTTTTTTCTCCCCCTTTGTTTTTTTTGCTTGTTTTTAACTCAGCAGCCTTGTCAAACTGCATCTGTTGCATCACAGTGAAAACCAGGGTGAGTAGGTCAGTGCAGGGCTATTTCAGTGAAAGGAGAATGGTTACACTGTGTTACTCTTTTGACTCTCTCTTGAATCTTAATGTCACTTGGTGGCATTGTGGCGTCACAGCTCCTGTTTAGTAAGCTCTTCTCCAGGTGTTGTTCAGCTGCTCAGTCAGGTCCCACTCTTTGTGACCCCATGGACCTCCCTGTCCTTCAGGATCTCCTGGAGTTTGCTCAAACTCACGTCCATTGAGTAGGTGATACCCTCCAACCCTCTCATCCTCTGCCACCCTCTTCTCCTCTTACCCTCAGAACTTTTATGGGGGACAAACCATGGGCCAAATGATTGCTTTCTGGCTTCTCCCTTCCTCTATTTATACTTTTCCCAGGCTTTTCTTGCTGTCCAAGAGTCCTGTCTCTTGGAAACCTTATTCTCTGCACCCACCCAAAAGCACCTCAAATGCATTCACACATTCAAATAAATACTTGAACCAGTCTCAAGTAGGTTTCATACGTTAAAATCATGGAGGAGCCTCAAGCAACTTTGTATCTCCTGATCATTGGAAGAATTGTGAAGATCCAGTATCAATGTGATGAAAATATTTGTTTCTGTGTACAGGTGCAATCATTTATACACAATGCTGACAAGTCCAGAATGTGGTTTGTAAACTATTACATGTTATGCTCAAATCATAGTAAGGATGGCTTTTCACTCAGAAACCTGTTAGCGCCTCTCCCTGGAACACCCAGTGTCTCTGTTTGGAGGTCCAGTGTCATCTGAAACTTCACCTGAACAAAGCAGAACTTCCGATTCCCCTTCCTCCTTTCCCTGCACCATCTCTACTCTCCCTGCCTCGTGTTTACCTTTCAGAAGAAGAGACTACCATCCACTGTGTGCTTGGGCCCAAAATCAGGGACTCATCCTTCTTCTAACCTCCTCTTTTCCTTCCACCTCACTTATCCACCAATAGGTCCTATAGGTTCTATCTTTAAGGTATATCCGGAATCTTCTTTGAGCATCTTTGCCAGTTTCTTTACCCTTTTGGAGTCCCCTTGCCCCTTTAAGAATCTGTTGACCTCAGTGGACTCCTATCACTTCTCTCATCTCCATTGATTCCGCCTGGTCCAAGGTACCTCCACTTACCCAGATGTCTGAAAAGCTCTCCTAACCTACTCTCATTCTCTCCAATTCTATTCTCCACACAGCTGCCAGAATGATCATTTAAAAATGTAGATCCCGACCACATCTTCTTGCTGCTTAAAGCTGTTCATGATCCTGTTATGATACTGAAGATAAAATGCAAGCTCCTTGTGAGCCTGTGAGCCTATAAGATTCTGCATGATGTTGCCTCGCTCCTCACCTCCTGCCTTTATCTCCTATGTTGCTCTGACCCCCATCCCTGCCTCCACCCCCCAGCTCAGCCCCATTCACCTTCCTCGCTTTCCTCACACACTCCAAGCTCATTTCTCACTTACTGCTGGGAATTCTGTACCTCTATCCTTCTGGCTCCTTCAAATCAATCAAGGGTCAGTTCAAACATTCCCCGTTCCCTAGTGTCATCCAGGATTCCCTTTAATAAAAGGGAGTAAAAGTTCTCCCTCCCCACTAGTTTCTACTCTTATCCTCAGCTTAGTTTTCTTGTATTGTTTTTGGTCATGGCCTGAAGTTGTGTTATTTATTGAGCTTTATTGCATTATTGCCTATCTTCCCCACAAGACAATGTATTCCAGATGGTGGGACTTTGTCTTGTTTCCTGCTATTCCCGATTGTCTGGACCCAGTGCCAGATATGTGACAGGCACTCAGAAGGGCAGGGCAGTCTGTCCATATGGTGGAGCCCCCTGACTTGTCCTTGTCTTCATGAGTCATTCTTGGCAGGGTGAAATCTGCCTCTGTACCAGCAGAGTCTTTGTCCAGAAGAGCATCTATAGTGAATTTTTAAAGAGGTTTGTAGAGGCGACCAGAATGTGGAAAGTTGGTATTCCTTCTGACCCATCGGCTGACATGGGCGCTCTGATCAGTAAAGCTCATCTGGAGAAAGTAAGTAAAACCCTCTGTGTAAGTTCCAGAAAGAATTCTTAAAAACAATTTTTTTTTAAATTTTGTATTGGGGTGTAGTCAATTGACAATGTTGTGACAGTTTCAGGTGAACCACAAAGTGACTCAGCCATGCATATACATGTATCATTCTCCCCCAAACTCATTCCCATCCAGGTGCCATATGACGTTGAGCAGAGTTCCCTGTGCTATACTGAAGGGCCTTGTTAGATTTCCATTTTAAATATAACCATGTTCCATGTACTATGTGGGGTCTCCCTGGTGGTTCAGATGGTAAGGAATCTGCCTGCAATGTGGGAGACCCAGGTTTGATCCCTGGGTCAGGAAGATCCCCTGGAGGAGAAAATGGCAATCCATTACAGTATTCTTGCCTGGAAAATCCCATGGACAGAGAAGCCTGGCAGGCTACAGTCGCTGGGGTAGCCACAAAGAGATGGCCATCTATACAGCAGGTCCTTGTTGATTATGCATTTTAAATACAGCAGAGTATACATGCCCATCCCAAACTCCCTAACTATCCCTCTCCCTGGTCCTTCCCCTTGGCAACCGTAAATTCGTCCTCTTAAATCTGTGAGTCCAGAAAGAATTCTTATGGGGAGAAAAACTCAGTGCCAAGGCATAGCACCATCTTTGAAATACTGTTACGTTACTACCCTATTCTTTTTTTAAAAAATTATGATCTGTGGGGAATTGTCTCCGGGTACCGAGTCTGAAAATGTTAATGATAGATACACAAATGTAGTCAAGTTAAAGCAGCACCTACATGACATAAATAAACCTGGGAAGTCAGCAGGGAGTCTGACTTCCATAGAGCTAGTCAGTAGAGTGAGGAAAGCAAATTTCAAAGCATACAGGTCAGCTGATGAGAATGTTGTGGGCTGAGGGTAGCAGGGATTTCCACAGGTAAATGTTCCCAGTCAGTTCTCAGGCAGTAAGGTTCCGCCTCAGGGTAATAGCAAACAGGGGTTTTGGAAATGCGAATCCAGTCTGAACAATGTAGACTTTAGCTGGTGGGGTGACTTGTGGGGTCTTCGTGGGAGAAGCCACTGAAGAAGGTGTTCTCTGGGTGCTTTGTGGAATTTGGGTCTTTAAGATCATTTTCATTTCCTGATAAAACTCCCACAGTAAGTCATAGAATTTTGGAGTTAAAAGATCTCATTTTGAGCTATGGTAACTAAGACCAAGCAAGGGTAATGGTCGAAAGCCCCTGTGGGTTAACCAGTGAGGGACAGAGCCTTTATGCAGATTCAGCAGACTTGCTACATTTGAATTTTGACTTTCACTGTGCTGTGAAGCACAGATTCCCACAGGTAGGAACATGTAGTGTTAGTCTTCCCAGTCTTTTCTTATTTCTTTTGTTTTCTCAGTAAAGTAGGAAGCAAGGTGAGGCGGGGAGATGGTGTTGAAGGTTTCAAGGAGGAGGATAAGTTCCGAGATAGTCTTCAAGGAGATCAGGAGAGACAGAAATGGACTTGAAGTGACAGTATTGTCAGCGGGGCAGCTCCAAGGGCTCCCCCGGAGCTGTGATCACTTGTGGTCACACTGACAAAGCATATGGTCATTGATTTAAAGTGAGGCCAGCCAGCATGGCTGTGTCTTCCTCCAGTCAAATTCACCTGCACGATTTCAGGCACATGGGTAGCAGTCCGCAGAGTGCCCCTGGGGGACCCACGGCTGTGGCTGTTCCCATCTTGTGAAGCGAGGTGTCACCCGGTGTAAGAGACTCCCTGGTTCTCTCTCATCTGACCGTTCTGAACTCAGCGATCCATGCTGTAAACCCACGCATGCAAATAAGTGGTGAGGAATAACTTTTGCCTCTTTCCGAATGCTTCCTGTGGAGGAAAGTTACCTTTCCAGGAGCATCTTTCATTAAGCTCAGGCCATGTGAAATTAAAAGATGCTTGCTCCTTGGAAAAGAAGTTATGACCACCTCAACAGCCTATTAAAAAGCAGAGACATTACTTTGCCAACAAAGGTCCGTCTAGTCAAAGCTATGGTTTTTTCAGTAGTCATGTAAGATGTGAGAGTTGGACTATAAAGAAAGCTGAGCACTGAAGAATTGATGCTTTTGAACTGTGGTGTTGGAGAAGACTCTTGAGAGGCCCTTGGACTGCAAGGTGATCCAGCTAGTTCATCCTAAAGGAAATCAGTCCTGAATATTCATTGGAAGGACGGATGTTGAAGCTGAAATTCCAGTACTTTGGCCACCTGCTGCGAAGAACTGACTCCTTTGAAAAGACCCTGATACTGGGAATGATTGAGGCAGGAGGAGAAGGGGATGACAGATGATGAGATGGCTGGATGGCATCACTGACTCAATGGACATGAGTTTGAGTAAGCTCTGGGAGTTGGTGATGGACAGGGAGGCCTGGCATGCTGTAGTCCATGGGGTTGCAAAGGGCTGGACATGACTGAGCGACTGAACTGAACTGAATTGATGTGCTGTCTGTGTTTAGTCGCTCAGTCGTGTCTGACTCTTTGCACCTCCATGGACTGTAGCCCACCAGGTTCCTCTGTCCATGGGATTCTCCAGGCAGGAATACTAGAATGGGTGGCCATGCCCTCCTCCAGGGGATCTTCCCAACCTGGAGATCGAACCCAGGTCTTCCACATGGCAGATGGATTCTTTCCTGTCTGAGCCACCAGGGAAGCTCAGGCCATGGCACCATCTAAGGTCCCCTGTGTAGTTCACCAACTCACCGGAGACTCAAAGCTCTCTTCATCAGCTCAGCAGAGAAACTGTTTTTCTGTCCTAGGCACTGTCATAATCATTAAGCTCTCCAGTGAGGGGAGGTACGTCAGTGAAGCAAATCAAAGTATTTGACTTTCCTGTAGCAGTTGAATGATGTGTAGCCCCTCTATGTGTGTGCATGCACACACACACAAACTGTCTTTTGTGTGTGAAAGAAACCGACACCATTCACAGGCTCCTATTGGTAGTTACGACTTTTCGTGGTCATATTCTGATTATTTCTCCCTTTTGCCCCATATCATGAACTCGGACCAAATACAGACTTGCTGGGTTTCCCCGTATTGTAGGTCCTGTGAGCATTAATTCAATATTTGTGATGCTCAGCGTATTCCTGCTGGCTCAAAGGGGCC
>SJYQ01091778.1:266883-318883 GCA_006410935.1 Redunca redunca | reverse complement strand
ACCCCCACCCCCCGCATCCTCCTGAACTCCAGCACAGGCTCTCCTCCAGGCAACTCTGCTCTCCAACAACAAGCAGCCTCAGGCTGTGTGAGCTACTCTACCCCACGTGGGCAGCAGGACCTTTGTCTACTGAGCCCTGGTTCCATTCAGAGAAGAGTAAACAAAGCCAGCTTCTGACCCTGTTGTGTGTTCAGTCCCTCAGCCATGGGTCTGACTCTTTGAGACCTCGTGGACTCCAGCACCCCAGGCTTCCCTGTCCTCCACCGTCTCCTGGAGTTTGCTCAAACTCATGTCCATTGAGTCAATGATGCCATCCAACCATCTCATCCTGTTTCCCCTTCTCCTCCTGCCCTCACTCTTTCCCAGCATCAGAGTCTGACCCTGTGGTGCCCTTTAGATGATGCCTCATGATGACAAGACAGTCAGGAGGAGGCCACTTAAAGTCTGGTTGTGTTAAGCTCAAACACACTGCCCTTTTAAGACATCCATCTTGAAAAGAGGGTACCTCATGGGGTTGCAAAGAATCAGACATGACTGAGTGACTGCACACACACACACACACACACACACACACCCCTCAAAAAGTTCTGAGGTTCTACTGGAAGATGTTGCAGTGTTAAAATTTTTTTTCACAGTTAAAGACTTAAAAATAGTATTTATCATCAACCATTTATTTTTATATTTTAGGGAAGAACAATACAGATGGTATTTCCATTATTTTAATGCACACAGAAGTGCAGGTAGCTGTGGGTTCCCCTTGTTTTGTGGGTCCATGGGGAGATCTCTCAGCTCTGCTCGTAGTCACCCCCCCCCATACACACACACAAAGGCTCAGAACCACCCTGCTGAGGTTCAGAGGGTCCCTGGACACCTGCCATCCTCACTGCTCCACTCAGAACATGTGTGCCTGGATGCCAGGAGTCGCAGCTTTACCCTCTGGGTCTCTCACCACATGAACCCCTGGAGGGGAGCTTTAACAGCTCAGGTCTTGTGAGGGGACCCTGTGTGTCTCTGCCCTTTGAGAGGGAGCCAGTGGAAGCAGCTCGGGAAGCATATGTGTGTCCTTTTCAGGCTGCAATTCTTCTCAGTTCACTCTGCCAAACCTTAGTCTGGGATCACGCGCTCCACTGGTGGCCGTGTTTCCTCACCTTCCACCAGGAAGCTGTGGGAGAGGCCGGCTGCCATCTTGGCGTTCCAACCGTCCTCTTCTGCAGTGGGTCTCTGACTTCTCCAAACCAACTTAGCCACGGGATCTTTGTGTCCATCCTACTTCTGTGGGATTGTCACAGCAGATGGAGATGCGGTGACCGAAGAACCCAACTGGAGCACGTGACGGATGTTCTGTAACGGCAAAGGCCTCCTTGGTGCAGGCATGGCTTCTCAGCTTCTCAGTGACAGCAGGGGAGGCATGGGAAATGGCAGGTGATTTTATCCTCAGAGGATGCAGAAATGTCTCCCTCGTCTCTTTCACAGGGTTGCTTTTTGTTTTTCTTTTTACTCTCTGGAATCCTCACCTGCTTGACTGTCTGGAAAATCTGGCTCTAGGCCAGCCTCCCAAAGATGCGAGTAACTAGAGAAAGAGAATGCTGGATGTTGACAGTGAGGCTGGAGGAAACACAGAGGAAGTTCATGGGCCCCTAGTAAGGCCAAGCTTTGGGTCTAACTAAGGTCCACTCTTTTATTTATTTATTTTTAAACCAAAAACATTTTGTATTGAGGTATAGCCAATTAGCAGTGTTGTGACACTTTCAGGTGAACAGTGAAGGGACTCAGCCATACATATACAGCATTCTCCTCCAAACCCAGCTTCCTGTCCTCCTTTGTCAGTTAAGAAAACTGGCATACAGAGGAGGGGACATCCTTGAAGTCTCACAGCTTGCGGATGTCAGATTATGCATTATACAGTCACCATCACCATCACCATCAACACAAACAGCAGCATCTGACCCTCAGAAGTCTTGCTATGTGGCAGGTGTCACGCTAAGGACTTTACGTACATTATCGTATTTAGTCTCTGCAAGAACCTGTGAAAGAGGTGGCGCAGTTAATCCCATTTTTCTGATGAGGAAACCGAGGCCTAGAGCATTTGAATCCCTCAGCTGGTAAGGACCTGAGATTGGAGCACTACTGGACTCCTAAGCCCACTCTTCCAACCTCCAGGCCTTGCTTTTATGTCCCAGATTACCAAGTGCTGACAATTCTCTGCTCTCTCCTCTCAAGGAAAGGTCTTAGAGGAATATTTCATTCCATTTTGTATCACCTTTATCTGTCACAAGGTTGTTTTTCTGAGCTAGGAGTGTAGATATCATTGTCTTATCTGGGGATATTTTCTCTAGAAAAGAAATTCAGTTTCGTGTGAGTCACCTTATATGCTAAATTCAATGAATTCACAATTTGAAAACCAACACTTCCCTTCACATTTTATTATCCTAAAAGCTTCGAAGAGAGAATTGTGTAATTTTGCTTAGACATGATCTTCTGAAGGCAGAGCACTCCTTGCACTGTTTGAATCACTGCTGAAAATCCTGGCTCTGCATCCAGCCGGGCCTCTGGAGACTCGCCTGCTCACACCCTGTTCACGTAAAATGCTGCCTCTTGGCATCTTTTAATTAATGTGAGTGTGCTGCTTCAAAAGGGGCAAGAGAGTAGGAGAAAGAGAATTCTATATTGTTTATCAGCCATATGAACTATGTACCCTTTCGGAGATTCACTTATGTCATCAGCAAACAGAGGAAATATGTAGCTAGCTAATAGAGTTTTGAGAGAATTATGTGAGAATGTGTTAAAAGCACTTATCCACATGCCTGGCTCTTAGACATTAAATAAACAACTCTCCTTTTCTTACCTGTGAGGGCTGACTGGCCAGATGATGGTTAGAGCATGTCTGCCCTCAGGCTTACTAGCTGAGTGGAAATATAATCAACCTTAGATTTTATGGGGGGAATAACCTTATATGTCTTTCCTGTGCTTGCATGCTCAGTTGTGTCTGACTCTTTGCCACCCCATGGACTGTAGCCTGCCAGGCTCCTTCATCCATGGGATCCTCCAGGCAAGAACACTGGAGTGGGTTGCCATTTCCCACTCCAGTATGTCTTTCCTGCTGTTGCTGCTGCTAAGTCGCTTCAGTTGTGTCCAACTCTGTGTGACCCCATAGATGGCAGCCCACCAGGCTCCCCCATCCCTGGGATTCTCCAGGCAAGAACACTGGAGTGGGTTGCCATTTCCTTCTTCAATGCATGAAAGTAAAAAGTGAAAGTGAAGTCCGTCAGTCGTGTCCGACTCTTAGCGACCCCACGGACTACAGCCCACCAGGCTCCTCCATCCATGGGATTTTCCAGGCAAGAGTACTGGAGTGGGGTATATCTTTCCCAGGTGCTTGAAAAATATTGAATTTTCTCTGTGCTATGTGAAGACAAATGATAAGTTGTTACTATGTTTTTTATTTGCCCAGGTCAGAAGTTACATCAAGAAAGCTCGCATGGAAGGGGCCCAAATTCTCTGTGGTGAGGGAGTGGATAAGTTGAACCTTCCCCCCAGGAATCAGGCAGGGTACTTCATGCTTCCCACGGTGATAACAGATGTTAAGGATGAGTCCTGCTGCATGAAGGAAGAGATATTTGGTCCAGTGACGTGTGTCGTCCCCTTTGATAGTGAAGAGGAAGTGATTCAAAGAGCCAACAATGTTAAATATGGACTGGCTGCTACCGTGTGGTCAGGCAACGTGGGGCGTGTCCACCGGGTGGCCAAGAAGTTACAGTCAGGCTTGGTTTGGATCAACTGCTGGCTCATTAGAGAGCTGAACCTACCTTTCGGGGGGATGAAAAGTTCTGGGGTGGGCAGAGAAGGAGCCAAAGACTCTTACGAATTCTTCACTGAAGTCAAAACCATCACTGTTAAACACTGACCTCGGCCAGTGCAGAAGCTGATGCCTGGCTGCGGAAAATCAGTCGTCCAGTGTGGTGAAAAGAAATCCCTCATAAATTTCAGCCAAGTCTTGACTCAGCAGAAGATTCTCTCTATAGCTTATCCTCTGTACTCAGTATTTTTACCCACTGGTGAAAAGATGCTTGCTCTTTTCAGTGAGGAGTCAAAGAAGAGAAGATCTCTGAGAAGAAGGCATACAAAGGAAGCCACACAAACAATGGGCTCCTCCTAGGCTGTGTTTTCATTGTATTTTTTCATCATTTTGATTCAATTCTTAAAAATTCACAGATAATTAGTTTCTTTTTTTCATTTGCAAGTATATGGTAAAAAAAAAAAAAAATCTACAAAGCCAGACAGAAACACATCACCATAATCTCTAACTTTGGGGAGATTGCAGAAATGGTCTCTCCATCCGTCAGCCGCTAGCATGGCTCATTAGGAATCGACTGTACCTCATTATGCAAGGGTGCTTTGAATGTTGATGATGTAATTTATGTGGGATTTGTCACAGTAACCATATATGGTAGGTCCTACTAAATATATCTTTATGAGGACAAATAAAAATGAAATAATGATTACTTTTGGAAGAAACTCAGAACAAGGAGAGTTTGATATTTTCCTACTATGGAGTCTAATCAATTCCAATTCAAAGTGTATGTATCTCAGGAAACTTAAAATTTTTGAATACTGTATGGCTGAGTCTCTTTGCTGTCTACCTATAGCTATCACAAAATTGTTAACTATTCCCTAGTATAAAATAAAAAGTTTAAAAACTTTACTAATCTTAAAGGAAACAATAAATGTTAAATAATTTTAGCAAGCAGTCACCTTCTTCATGATTTGTCCTTTATTCTTATCTTCATCCTCTTAGGAGCATAGACTTTTTACCAAGTATTAGTGGTATTCTTTGCTCTTTTTTCCTGAATCTCCCAATGTTCAGAGGAGAAATCTGAGGTTTACAGACATTAAGTAGCACATTCGAGGTCCCACAAATGATGTGGGGAAAGGAAGGACTTGAACCCAGGGCCCTCAGACACCATACCCTATGATCTATGGCCATTTCATGCTTACCTTGGGTATTTCAGAAAAATGAAGTCCTTAGGGCTTCCCTGGTGGCTCACATGGTAAAGAATCTGCTTGTAATGCAGGAAACTTGGGTTTGATCCCTGGGTCGGGAGACCCCCGAAGAAGCAAATGGCAACCCACTCCAGTATTCTTGCCTGGGGAATCCCATGGACAGAGGAGCCTGGTGGGCTACAGTTCAGGGGGTCACAGGGACTTGACCACAACTGAGCAACTAACACTTCACACTTGAGTGGTTTGTAGAACACATCATGTTGGGTCTCCCCTCTGTGTCACCCTCCTGCTTTGCCTCTCCCTCCTCTCTCCTGCCTTACTCCACTCAGCCATGCAACCCAATCTCTGCAGCCAGCCCTTTCCCAAGTTCTGGTCTGGTCCTTCCCACACTGACCAAAACTATCTGTTCACCTGGCTCTCTTCCTGATGGGACGGGAGTTGCCAAAGGTCACGGCAGACGTTCCTCCCCTCTGAAGTCTCAGAGTCACAGTCCAGTGCCTGGCTGTGCACAGAGGGCGCCCAGAACGAGTCACAAGATGCAACGAGGTCTTCCTGGAGCCCCAGTGTATTGGTTGCATGATGTATGGGGGATTGGGGCAGGTATGCAGAATAATCTTTATAATTTTGTGTAGGATTTAGCATATGTTGGCTTGTTTACAAATGCTGAAAATTATAAGTCCCTTTGAGGTCATGTGATAGTGTCAGATTATACCTGGTTCTTAGCTTCTACCTTCTATCTCTTCTCCTTTCTTCGCTTTCCCTCTTCCCTGGCTAGGGTCCCTTGACCTTGATCAGGTAAGTCTAGGACCAATTCTGAATGTCAGCAGGAAGAAATTCAGTAGCTCCTGTGTCTAAGAATCTACATCTTCACTCCTGTAGTTGATCTGGCCAAAGCTTCATACTTATTTCTAACACCTAAGCCCTATCTTTAGTCCAAATTCTGACAACTGAAGCTCTTAGCTCCTGGTGCCTGAATACCCATCTCCCAACATGCTGGTTTTCTGTCCAGGAATCAGCCCTCTCTGGAATTTGGAGTCAGCCCTGTCCAGGATCTGGATCCTGCCTTGTGGAGGTGCCTGCTTCCTGCCGACAGACATCCTGGGGGCCATTTCGCTGCTTCTGTGTCTCTTTGGTCTCTAGAAGCTCCCCTGGGTTCACACGTCAGTCTCATGGGTACAGATTTGACCAAAGGCTGTTCTCCCTCAACTCACCACTGCCTTGGTTCTCAGTTCTTCAAACCATTAGAATCAATGTCTTAGCACCCCTGTTAGACCTTTCCTCATCAGTTCTGTCCCAAGTGTGTGAGTTTAGTTCTAAGACCTTATCCTTCTCCAGCCATCTCATACCCGCTACGGTACCATTTGTGTCTGTGCCTACCCCACTACAGAGTTCCACCTGAGCGGAGTGCTGCCTTGGTGTGTGTGTGGTGGGGGAGGGTGGTGATTTTGCTCAGAACTGAAATAAAAAATCAAGGGAGATGTTGGCATAGAGCCTGAGATAACTAGGGCCCTTTGCTTGCAACTCAGAGGAAGCGGAAGGAAAGGCAACCCCACCTAGCAGTGAAATCCACCAAAGAATTTCACTTCCCATGGTGAAGTCCTCCTCACTTTCATAGTTATGAGGATACCAGATGGACTGTCCACATACCCTAAAAAGAAGCCTGTCTCTGATCCCCTCACACACAGGCGTGTAAAGTTAGTCCCCCATTCAGTGATGAGTTTCATGGGTAACTTCCAAACTGCAAAGAGTAACTTTGCCAATTACCTATAATAATCAGCCAGCATGCTTTTTTATTAAAAAATATTACTGACCAATCAGGGATCCTCAAATATTTGGTGAAAGAGAAATATCAAGATATGTGAAAAGTGACGGACCACAGGAGAAACCCAAAAGGAAGATAACAACAACAACAAAAAGTTGAATTGGCATCTTCAGAGAGGTCTGAGACAACAGTGGATTCACACAGAAGATTAGGCTGCTGTGAAAAAAGAGCAGGCAGAACACAGGAAAGAAGCCACGACAAATTAAACATTCCCCAAATACATTTTAAAAATCAGTAGAATTGAAAACTAAATTAGTATCTGGAAGATAAAGTTGAGAAAACAGCTCAGAATGTACAGAATGACTGAAAAGGAAAATATACGAGCTGAAATGGCAGATAGATCTAGAAACATTAATATGTAACTAATCCACACTCAGAGAACAAAAATGAGTAATGAAATAAATTAGAAAAGATAATTTCTCTGAACTAAAAAAAAAAAAAAGATTTTCAGATGGAAAATATTCACCAAGTGCCGAGCACTAGTCTGTTGAAAATCTGAAATTCCTAATATAAAGCTTGTGGAGAGAATTACCAGGATATCTACCAAAAAAAAAAAAAAGCCACACAAAGTAAAAAATACAAAAAAAAAAGCCCTAGAAGACTGTCACCATCATACTTTACATTAATATTATTGATGCTAGAAGACAGTGGAGCAAGACTTCAAAGTTCTCAGGGAAAATTGTTTGAGCCTCATTTAATAGCCAGCAAACTGTTACTTCTGAATTAAGGCAAAGTAAGTTATCCAATGACTCAGAAATTTTCTCCTATGTCCTCCTCCTGGAATGACTTGGGGATATAGAAAAAGAAAACTGAATGCAATGAGCAGAACTGTCTGAGGAATAAAATGGAAAGGCATTTCAAGTTATCAGCTGTTAATCAGGCCTAGAAAGCAGTTGGCTAAAATTAGAACAGGGAAGACAGGAGACAGTGACTGAAGAACACTGATTAAAAATATGTTTAATAATCTGGACGATCTTAGACATGTAAAAAAGTACATGTAGGCTATTCTATCCATTAGAGTAAAAGAAACAAAAAGCTATTTAGATAGCCTGATAAGACAAGGCAAACTAAAATGTGACATGACTTGGAAAAATTGAAGGGGTAAGTGTAAGAAGAATCCACTTTTCCATCTTTTTTCGGATGGAAATTTTTGGTAACATAAAAATCACATTTCTATCTTTATGGGCCTTACACACTACTTAATACTAAAATTAATATATATATATATTGAATATATAAGGAAGATTAAAGACAAAAGGAGAAGAGAGTGGCAGAGGATGAGATGGTTAAACAGCATCACTGACTCCGTGGACATAAGTTTGAGCAAACTCCAGGAGATAGTGAAGACGGGGAAGAAAGACTGGCCTGCTACAGTCCATGGGGTTGCAGAGTTGGACATGACTTAGCCACTGAATAACAACATTTTGAATATCTCAATATCTGTTACTGGTTTTCAGTTTTTAAAGTCAAACTATTTTGGAAACTTAACTAAATTAAGCTTGGAAGACGTCCTCCAGTGCCCTGAGTGCTGCCTGTCTGCCCAGCACAACGTTCTAGAGAGGCCGACCCAGGAGAACCCTCTTCCCATCTCACCCGTCCTTTCCCTCCTACAAACACAAGGAGGATGAGTGGCCCTTCTGGCCCTCCGTAGTGAATGTTCCCCTAAACCAGAGCCCAGACTTTTAAAAGAAATCTCCAAAGCTTGTGGTCCTTTCTTCTGGATTTGCTTAACTCCTGACAATTTGCTTAATCCTTTTCTTGGAGGTGTCAACAGCTTCCTGTGACCCCCATTAACAGTGGGTGGATCCCCCCCAGAATGTCTCATTGATGAGCTCCTCATAGCAGGCTTTGCAGATGACCCGTTTCAGGGTGTACTTTGAGGAAGACATGATGTTCATGTGTGTCTAAAGCCAGCCTCTGGAATGGGTCCCGGTGTTCATTCGTCTAACGGTCCCAGGCATTTACACCGTCAGTTTCTGTTGCCACGCTTGTCAGTGCCACCTTCAGTACTGACTCACTCGGGGCCCTTGTGCAAACCACTGGCGTCAATACTCTGTGGCTTCTGCCAAACAAACGCTAGGTAGCTCTTCTGGGAAGAGTCGTATTTCTGACTGCAGCTGGCCATTCATCAAGGGTCTGGAATTGGCCCTAATCTTGTCTGTTGGCCCTGGATATGCCATCTTCCCGTTCTGATTAAGCTTTCCCATCCCACACCTCATTGCCTCCTCAGCCACATTCCTCGGCCCAATCTTTATTTCAGGAGATATCATTGTTCTCCAATCTCATATAATTACCATTCCAGTGTGACTCAACAGTATCCAACGAAGCACTGAAAAATACTCCTTGGAACAGTAAGGACTGGGGGAGTCACTGAATCATAACAAGGTGGTGTTGCCAGGGACCTTGAACTCACCGAGTCCAGCTCCCCCCTTCCCCCACATGGGCAACTGAGGCACCGGGGATTACCTGACTTGCCAAAGATCTTAACAGCAAACAAAGCCTCTCAGTGGAATTAGACATACAGAGATAAAAGTATGGGAGGGATAGAGGTATTCTGAGGACAATGGAAAGAATTGCAAGTTCTGATAAGTATTTTGGACTTCTAACAGATAATAAGCAGCTGGCCTCTGTCTCCACTGAGGATAAGATATGGGGATGTTGGGGGGGGGGCGGAGTTTCTTAATTACAGTTTGAGTTTTTATGTAAAAGAAGTACTAAATTTCAATGTTTCTTTTTCAGAAATAGGGAATGGTGGGGGAGGGTGGGGACCCCTTTCTGGACTCTACGCAAGGGTGGTGCCCCTGTCAGGGGCAGAGGAGCGGCAGGGTGAGGTGGGGGAGCCCTGAACGATATTGCGCAATGTCTGACAGCAAGGGCGGCGTCCCGTGCACCAGGTGCCCGCTGTCTGTGTGGCTGAGCGGGCCCTGAGTGCTCTCCAGGAAACCTCTCAAGGGGTCCACTTACCTGATTACAAGGTCTGCCACTGGGAAATGAACAGCAGGGACGGATGAGTCTCTAAACAGAAGAAATCTGATTTTCCTGCAACATCCCTGCGAAATCAAAGCATGTAAGAATCAGACAGGTAAAAACTTGATGATCATCTTATGTATCTCTTGGGTGGGGGTGGAGTGGGGTTGGATTTTTAAACCATTTCTCTGATGTTTCAAGTTCAGCAAAACACATGCTTCTGGAGTTCGTTTTTGCATTCAGTTCAGGTATCTTCCGGGAAATACACTGGCTCTCAGTAGTAATAAATCACCAGGAAGCAGTTCTAAGGGGTTATTTATAACTCCTCGGGATCCCATGGCCCCTGGCCGGCACTTGGGCCGAGTTAGTGGTCTGGGGTCAGACTGTGGTTCCATCATCAGGATGGACATGCCCTGTTACCGGTGGAAGCGACAGAAAGCGCTGATGAAGCACTTGCCCTGAGCTGTGACTGCACTCGCTCCGCCCTCTGCCCTTCCTCTGATGGCATAAATAAAGCCAGAGAGTTCACATCTCCTGGACAGTGGTTGCAGGGAATGTACTGCACCCTTTCCTCAGGATGTTCTTAGTGCATCCTAATCTTGAGTAAGACTAACTCCATGAACTTTAAGGTTAGAAACAATTAGACAAGAAAATCCCTTCCCTAGATTTCTTGTAACTGTCAAAAAGAGATGAGTAGTGAAAACATTGCCCCATGCCAGACTTCTCACTCTTGTGAACCTTTGAACCATATTGTTTATTAAAAAGAATATGACAGTCTCCTGGCGTGATAAGGTGAGCCATTACTATTTCTGCCTTTTGATTGTTCTTTATGCTTTGTTATGCATCGCAAGTACCCACATAGCCCTAGAAACCTAAATAAATGCTGTGATTATTCCAGACTGTTCAGCACACTGACCCTGTCATGCACCTCTCCTTCATTACAGGAAAATCCTGCTTCTGTCTTCATCAATCCATTTTGGAAAAATGACTTAAATCTTGGCAACTATAGATAGCTTTGTATATCCTATATGGATTGCTTTAGAGGTCAAGCATACAGAAGGCAGCATTTAATTTTCAAGTTCTGAAGGATCTGAAGATGGCCCAGTCCTGTTTCCTCTCCCCCCCACCTTTTTTTCATCATTTATGTATTTTGAAACATATGTAAGTGTCCTCTGTGTGTTTTCCATGCAGTGCTCTGAAGATGAGTTTCAACATTGTTTCATTCTCTGCTGAGTGTAAACTCCTGGAAGGCAGGGATTGTATTTTATGTTAGATGAATGTCAGGATTTTTCTTTATTCCTGCAAATCCTAGATCAGTGCCTTTGACAGCGTGTACTTAGACTGAATTTAATAAAAATAAGGATCATTGTGTGACTATATCACCTGTCTTTGGTTCTGGAGAAATAATGCATGGTTTACAGTGAGGCTGAGACTGAGTTTAATAGGCTAATCTTGACTGATTTCTGGGTAGGCCTGTCCATCCCACAAACACGAGGACAGAAATCACGTGTCCTGGCCCATCAGACAACGTAAACTCTGAAGCCAGGCTGCTTGTTTCTTGGCAGAGGGTTGTGGCCCAAGTGGTGGGTAATGGGGTCAGGCCCTCAGACCACTCAGGAGGTGTGGCCTGGCCCAGGTCTTGTTCAGGTGCAGAGTATTCAGAGAGTTCATTAAATGTAACCTCTAAACCCCACTCAGGAAGGTTGTAGGCTTCACTGTGTGGCTGAAAGGCAACGGTTGTACCACCATTGCCTTAGATCTCCTAGAATGACTCATCAGATTTCTGTAATACTCTCCAAAATGTGTGTCTGGCATCTGAAGGAGGAAGAAACACTCTGTACTTGAAGATGCAAGAGAGAGTGTAGGTACTGATGTCAGTCTAATGACAAAATGTTAAATTGGCAGTATGAGCTACGGTTTTGTGGGAATTTAAAATCAGATATGTATTGACTCAAGTGTTTTGGGTTAAACTCACTAAAGCAAGAATTTGTACCTTATAAAATGAAGCCTTTTGGTGGGGTGATCTGGCCGTTCAATGAAGAGGTGACATCATGGACTAGAAAAGTCCCTGGGGCCAGAGTTTGAACATGTCATTCACAAACTTCTACTTTCATCTCCTGAAAGCCCTAAAGCCATTATTTTCCTTCCTTCAACCCTTTCTTCCTATGATGGTTCCTTTATTGTGACAAATGCAAAATTCTGAATTCCATCCATGGATGAGAAATAAAAATTTTCACCTTATTTCTGTAGCACAGGAAAAAAAAAACCATTTTTCCTCTATATTCTTAATTTATACCTGGGGCCTGTATATTAAACTGAAAAAGGATTAACAAGAGCAAAGGCATCATAATTTTAATTTTATGAGTATGAGGGCTCCAGAGAAAAGAAATGAAGCCCTTTACACAGCAGTTATACTTGGGGGGAAGGGCTTTTATGCCATCTTAACAAAGGTGATAAATTGTGGAGAAAGGACTGAGCGAAGAAAGAGAGTTAGGGCTTCCGGGAATGGTGAATTGTGGGAAGGTAAATACATGGCGGGAAACTAACTGTGTGCGCGCTCAGTCGCTCAGTTGTGTCCGACTCTGAGACCTCACAGACCGTAGCCCCCCAGGCTCCTCTGTCCTTGGCATTTTCCGAGCAAGAATACTGGAGCAGGTTACCACTTCCTCCTCCAGAAGTGAACGCTGCTGCTGCTGCTGCTGCTGCTAAGTCGCTTCAGTCGTGTCCGACTCTGTGCGACCCCATGGACCGCAGCCCATCAGGCTCCCCCGTCCCCGGGATTCTCCAGGCAAGAACACTGGAGTGGGTTGCCATTTCCTTCTCCAAGAAGTGAACGGTAAATGAGGGTTATTTCGTAAGGTTTGTTCATGCAGACTCATCTAGTCTCTGACTCTGTGATAAAGGTTGTTCTCTTTCTGGTCTGGGAGACGGCGGGAGACACCTTCACACAGGGATTTATGCCCTGTTTTTTTTTTTTTTTTGGTAAATATTTTGTTTGCAGTTCAAAATAATCCCTATACCAAAGCAGTATACTTTAGCGTGGCATATACTGTGCTTAGTCGCTTAGTCACGTCTGACTCTGCGACACCATGGACTGACTGTAACCTGCCAGGCTCCTCTGTCCCTGGAATTCTCTAGGCAAGAACACTGGAGTGGGTTGCCGTTCCCTACGCCAGGGGATCTTCCCGACCCAGGGATGAAACCCTGGCCTCCCGCATTGCAGGCAGATACTTTATCATCTGAGCCACCAGGGAAGCCTGGCACATGTTGGTCCCCTTTGTTTCACTTATTTATTTGGCTGCGCACACGATCTTTCTTTGTGTCATGCAGGCTCGGTAGTCGTGGTATGCACGCTTTCTAGTTGAGGAGCAGCATGTAGGTTCTTAGTTTCCTGACCAGGGATGGAACCTTGGTCCCCCTTGGTCCCCTACCTTGCAAGGCAGATTCTTAACCACTGGACCACCAGACAAGTCCCTCCCCTTTATTTTGTATATTTCCCATCACTTAAAGAAAAATATGCCCACTACAGCTAAGGAAAGAAATATTTGGATTTATGCTTGGATGAGAATATTCTGGGAGAAAAACATACCCAGTTGGAGGGCAAGTGATGTGGATGCTGTGAGTAATTGGGGTTTTAAAATTGGGTTTTCAAGGCCCCGTGTACTCAGAGAATGGCATCTGAACAAAGGTAAATTGCAAAGGCTAGTACAGATTCTGCACTTCTGGGTTCCAGGCTTGTTCGAGAACAGAAATGAAAAAAAGTGGGTTCTAGTGGGTAGAATCATCATTTTAAGAAGATCCATGAAAAAAGGAGTTGAACTTACCCACAGGGACTTGACCAAGTCTAACTTTTATTAGTCTGTTATGGTAAAGTGGAAGGAAGTCCAGGTCCTGAGTGTGAAATGGAAGTGGACATTTTTTCATAGTTTTCTCAAGATTTTGAACCTGAAAGGAATCTTTTCAGTAATAACTTAGAACAGAGATTTCATCAATGATTTAATTCTTAGTGTATTATATTTTCAATATTTAATGGGAATATTTTGAACGTCCTTGCTATTTGTAGGGTCATACAATGGAACTCAAAAAGAACAGTTTCTGAGTCTTTCATTTCACAGAGGTTTTAAGTGAGGGAGAATGAAAAAAGATGACTAAACAACAGAAACAGAATTAAGTAACACAAACTCATGTAAATACATACAGTACAAAGCAAGGTGGATATTATCACAAGGCGGTATTCTCCTCCAGGGAAACCATCAAGAAGATCTGGAAAAGCACAGGTTTTGTTGAGGGGTGGGACACTGAAATGCTAGAAATGGAAATGTATTTCCAAGCATGGAGAGAATTTAGTAAAGCATTGCTGTTACCCGTTTCCTTAGGATGATTCCATTCCTCAGGAATTGGTGTTTAGAGGATGCTTCTAAACAGACATCTCTCTTATCCCTTTGCTTAGCCTGAGGTAACTGAGTGAATTGTGTTCAATGTGAGTTTCCTTAAAAAGAAGTCAGGTCCTTGGAGGCGGGTTAACTGAAGCAATGCATCCTGGTCCTGGGAACCTCTGTTTAATCTGGGGACACTTGCTGTCTTCCGGGGAGCTGTTTGGTTCACGATGACTCTCACATCCTCATCTCCTTTGCTCTGGGAGTTTCTGGTTTTCCATTCATCTTCACTTGGCCTGTTAGATATTTATTTTATGGTGTGGAGTTTTCCCATTTGGATGTTTATTCTTGACCTGATGGTTTTCACTGAATGGAGATTTCCTGAATTAAATAATTGCAAACCTGGAAGTGCATGTTTCATAAGAAAAACTTCCTTTCTTTTAACAACTTCATAAGTCCTTTGTAGCCTAAGTTCGCAGACTGTTCCATTTCTCTATCAGGGTTTACCTCAAAGATGTTAGGGTGGGAATTTAAGATGCAAATATTTCTATACCCACTGCCCTCTGTTGGAGCTGTGAAATGCTGTATATACTGCAACTGGCCAGATTTACGGACTCACTGTGCCTCAGTCCTACTTGGCCTTATTCAGTCACTGAGTCCCACTTGGCTCTCTCTGCTATTTGATGGATGGAAAATGCTGACACTGAGATGGTGCCTGGGAGCCCTGTGGCCGGCTCGGAGGGGATTTGTTTATCTAGGTTCGGGCTGTACTGAAACAGTAGGCAGGTAGCCACCTCTAAGGCAGGGGTCCCCAACCTCTGAGATCTAATGTGGCTCCTCCATTAGTGGAACAATTGTCTTCCACAAAACTGGTCCCTGGTGCCAAAAAGGTTGGGGACCACTGCTTTAAGGTCATGGGGAAACAGAATCCAGAGTTGACCTAGTTATCCCCAACCCCAAATCCTCTTCAGTAGGAATTATATTAGTGAATTGTGCTTTTCACCTGTGGTAGGGGGCAGGGCAGGGATGGGGGCTCTGGGACCACATCCTGCTCACCTTCGTTTGCCTTCAGAGTTTAATTTTGTAGGGGGAGATAATTGTTTGGGAGTTCCCTGGTTGCCTAGAGGTTAGGATTCTGAGCTTTCATTGCCATGGTCTGGCTTCAGTTCCTGGGAAACTGAGATCCTGCGAGCTGCATGACCACCACCATCAACAAGAAAATAATAATTATTTGTTTTCCCATCCTGGTGATGTCTGCTCACCAGAGATGAGGACGTAGGGGTGGCTCCTGTTACAAACAGGATGAAGCCCTCTCTATAGAGCCAGACAGAGGGCCTGCAGGGGAACTGCATTCATGTGCCTGATGCCACTGGGTGCCCCTCATCCAGGACTGGGGATGTAGAACACCTCGTTCTTTTCATTTTTTACTTTTGGTGTGTTCTACAGAGTACTTTTATATGTGTGCCAGTCTTTGGATTTTTTTTTTAGATCTGTATCATCACAGTCTCCCCTCCATCCACCTCCCCCATCCTTAGGTATTTCTCAGATAGGATCAGAACAACCTGTGCTCAGAGCTCGCATCACGGGCTGCCCTGTGATCTGTACATGCATATCTGTCAGAGTATTGCTAAGTCAGATGAAATGTGAAGATTATGGGGACTCATATTAGGTTACAGATCCTTAAGACAGCATGTGAGGTGGCGTGACAACTAATGTTCCTTGGTGCGGTTTCTGAACTTGGCCTTTCTGCAGGCTGTGCAGTTTTCAAGGAAATGGCTGAGTGGTTTTGTTCTGGTTGCTGGCAGGGGATGGGGACAGATGAGGAGAAACTCATTGTACCTTCAAGTTGTGCTCAAGGGCAGGAACAGAAAAAATAAAAAGGAAAGTCCAACCTGGCTGGTTGTCCTTGGCACTGACCTGGCCTATGAACTGATGCCCACCGAATGCCTTCCTGGTGCAGTGACCGAAGGTGTCTGGGGAAATATGCACTCCTTTGGGGCTGGCTGTTTCTCTGCACAGGGCTGCTCTGTATCAGGAGGACAGGAAGAGATGATGCCTTTCATTTCTCTAATGGCTTGAGAGTCCTGGAGTGGGAGAGTCCTGGGTTGGGAGAGTTGGGTGGGCATTGCAGCTCGAGGTGGCCTCTCCTCACAGGAATCCCGGTGGGCCTCAGGGAGGGGAGGTGAGTGAGATCTGGCCACTTGGTTTATGACTCCTGGTCTCTGTCAGTCTGTGGACAGGGTGACTTTCATCAGGCTAAAGATGGCTTCACTTTGAATGTTTCTTGACCAGCTGAGGAAATAAACACTGAGAACAAAAGTGCTTCTCAAGTAATGAAAGGAAAATTCCTCTCTAATCATTACTTTTTACATCTGAATTGGAGTTCACAAATCCTAGTTAACATGTGTGCATGTGTGTGTGTGTGCTCAGTCATGTTCAGCTCTCTGTGACCCCACCCTTGAGGCTCCTCTGTTCATGGGATTTTCTTGGCGCATAGCTAATTTTATTTACTACGTATAGGACTTGAGAAGAGCTTGGACCAGGTGGTAAGGAGAGGTGGTTTTGCTGTATAGTTCAGCCAGGATCAGGGATGGTTGAGGCATGGCCTGGTTAATTGTCAAAGTCTAGAAAGAGCTAGGACCCTGCACTGGATGTCTCTGAAAGAGAGGGGCAGGCATTAAAGGGCCAGATGCTTCGCAGAGCTGGGGTAAGAAGTGAGAGCACCAATGTGGCAGTGGCCACTAGGGGGCGGCAGTGCAAACAGCTGTAAGTTACTTAGGGTGCCTGTCCTACCAGGGCAACTTAAACAGATTAATAAATAAAATGTGGTCTATACATATGATGGAATATTATTCAGCCTTAAAAAATGATGGAAATTCTGATCATTGCTACTGTATGGATGAAACTGAAAACATGATACAAAGTGAAATAAGCCAGATGAGGTACCTAGAATCATCAAATTCACAGAGATGGAAAGTAGAGCAGTGGTTACCAGGGATTGGGAGAAGAGGCAATGGAGGATTATTGTTTAATGGGTACAGAGTTTCAGTTTGGGATGAGAAAAATGTTCTGGAGGTGGATGGTACTATTGGTTGAACAATAGTGGAAAGGTACTTTATATTACTTCAGTACACATTTAAAAGTGGTTAAAATATGCTGTGTATATTTTACTACAATAAAAAAACAAGTGTGGGATAGCTAAAGTCAACTATCAAGAGAAGGATGGTAGAAGGTCATGGTCACTGGAAGGAAAAGCCATCTGGGCACTTGGTGTGGTGAATCAGAAACCTGGACCCAAGCCCAGCTCTTGGTGAACAAGTCACCAGACCTCCTTGTCCTCCTCTTCTCATTTGTGGTTAGAAACCAGGACCCCATGTTCTACCTCAGAGGAACTGGCTTATCTTGTGAAAGTATGTAGTGAACTCATAAAATTCTACCACGAAGGCATTCTACCACGAATTCTACCGTGCAGGCATTACTGCCTGAGGGGATGGAAAAGCCCATTGTAAATTCATATTTCAGTGACCTGGATGATCTGGATTCACAGATATACTGCAAAATCAACATGTGCCTGAGTCATCCTACCATGCTGCTGCTCCATTAAGTCTCCGTGGGAGGCTCAGACACATTTACAATCTCAGTGAAGCTGCCTCTTTCCAGCTGAGTGTCTCTGAATGGCCTGCCAACATCCATAAAACCCAATAAGGGGTGCCTGTTGGATACACATGACCCGTGTCTGGTACAGGGTTTGGGCAAATGAAAGAGCGATTGATCCCAGGTGATATTCTAAAGCTTTGGCTCTAGACATCCATGCACCTCTTTCTCTAACTGCTTATTTGCTGACTGCTGTATGTTGCTGTGCTGTGCTCAGTTGCAACTCTTTGTGACCTTATGGTTTGTAGCCCACCAGCCCCCTCTGTCCATGGGATTTTCCATACTGGAGTGGGTAACCATTTCCTCCTCCAGGGGATCTTCCCAACTCAGGGATGGAACCGAAATTTCCTGCATCTCTTTACTACTGAACCACCTGGAAAGCCCATGCAATGTGAAGTACAGAATTAAAGCAGGTTTCATTGCAAGATTCTTCTGGTTCTGTTATCTGCATAGGTTAAAACTTTCAGAGAGGGCCCATTATTAGAGTTATGGATTAATCAGCCTCAAAAGTGATTGGAAGAAATACTAGCAGCTTTATCACTTTGGGGTAGAACTTTCTGGTCACTCATCAGGGGTGGCACTTGGCTTTTTCACTCTTGGCTTTATGCAAGGAGCCCAGTTCTAGCCACCTGTTGAATAAGGGCTTCAGGCTAAAACTCTAGAGCAATGGGTCCGAGACACATAACTCCTCCCAAAGCATCTGAGGATTACCTGAGTCAAACATCTTTCCGCAGCTATGTCCTTAGAGATCTTGTTCTCAAGATTTTATTTCTTTGTTTTGAATCTGGTTGTATTATACAGCATATACATGTTATATAGCAAATTTTGTGTATATATATATATATATATATATATATATATGGGAAGTCAACTCCCTCCTGTATTTTTGCCTGGGAAATCCCATGGTCAGAGGAGTCTGGCAGGCTACAGTCCATGGGGTCACAAAGAGCTGGACACAATTTAGTTACTAAACAAAAACAACAATAGATGTATTTTTTTAATCCAGTATTTCTACCTATTCTATGTGTTGGAAGGGGTAGTTCCTGTATATGTCCAGTTTACCATCTCAATTAAGAATGGAGCATGGAATCCGTATTAGTAACTTCTGAAGATTCTGATACTTGACCATCCAGGCACCCAGGGAACCAAGATGGTGCTCTTTCTGGAGCTTGGTGTATCCTTCTAGGGCTGGTGGTCCCTGATCCCCTGGTGGCTCTGTCCATGATCACTTGGAGTCACTAGAGCCTTTTAGGAGGGAAGAACGGGTCCCACTTATTACCATAAAGCTAGTCTTTTTAAGACATTGACATTATTGACTTATACTGATTGAAAGCAACTTCATTTCTATGCATCCAGTAATAGACCAGGGCTGGAGTAGAGGATGGGCTTCCCAGATGGTGTAGTGGTAAAGAATCTACCTGGCAATGCAGGGGATACAAGAGACATGGCTTTGATCCCTGGGTTGGGAACAGCCCCTGGAGGAAGGCATGGCAACCCACTCCAGTATTCTTGTCTGGAAAATTCCATGGACAGAGGAGCCTGGCGGGCTATAGGAGTCCGTTGGCTTTCGAACAGTCAGAGATGACTGAGCGACTGAGAGTGAGGATGGAGTGGAAGACTGGGAGAAGAGGCGTGGTGAAGGGGGGAAAGAAAGGGAGAGAGGGGCAGAGAAGGAAGAATAAGAATGGGACAAAGGAAGAGGATGGAGGGGAAATTTGGGTGGCCCCGGGAGAAAAGAGTAAGAGGAAATGAGATGGGATCAGGGAGGGGCATAGTGCCTTCCTGTCTCCTGCTCTCTGGAAGCCTCACTGTTGGCTGTATAGCTGGCAGCTTCCAGCCACAGCTGAGTCTGGGTCTGTGACTGCATCTGCAGGCAGCAGTTGGCAGGTGAGAGCCTCTCAGCCTGGTCCTCTCGAGACCCCACCCTTCATCTCTCAGATTCACTCCAAGTCCGGCTCCGGAAGCCTGGCTTGGTGTGACCTGAGGAAAGCCCCTTTACAGTGAGTGCATCAGCCGGGGAGGCACAAGTTGCTCTTTTTCACCATTTCTAAACAGTGGCTTTATCTGTCTATAGATGTGTGCTACCACCACAGTTGCTTTCCCTTTCTGAGCTGGGGACATCTTGGGGAATTTTTTTTTTTTTTTTACCAGCCCCGTTGCTGTGTCCCAGAGAAGATCAGTGAAAATCTCACATGCATGAAGGAGCTCTTGAATGTTCTGGAAGGGGACATTCTGAAAACACAGTCTGACTGACCTGCATTCAGATGATCTGCCACTCGAGTTTTGCTCAATGCACAAAATTAATGCGAGGCGTTTGAACTGTGAGATTGATGAATTCCAATTAGTTCTCTCTTTTAAATAGCAGTGTTTGGTGTGTGGTGCTAGTTAGAAACTTCTAGCACCCCCATTCTATTTATAAACTGCCTTTATAAAGCATAGGTTTTAAAGGGTGAAAGAGACCCTGGAAATGCTGTAATGAAAAGAATGCTTTCCAGCTTCAGCTCGGAAACCTGATTGTTGGTGACCTTGACTAAACCACTGAACTTCTCTGTGTTTGATTTTCCTCCTCTGTAAAAAAAACTCTGCTTTTACCAACTGTGAGGTGATTTCAGTTCTCACTCTCTTTTATCTGTTGGCCCACTTTGGTTTCTCACTGTGAAATGGGGCTCTCCCGGACAGGGCTGGCCCCGTGGTCAGGGGCAGGTCCCTCCGCTCCCCACCTCCCACTCTTCTTGCAGTGAGTCCCACACAGTCTGGGCCACTGGGCTGTCTGTGTCACCCGGAGGCAGACAGAGCCCACACAGACCCACATCAGCTCTAGAGAGTTATCAGCTCAAAGTAGGGACCCTTGTTGGGTGGGAAATAAAGCTAGTTCCCAAAACTCACCAGATCAGTTCTGGGTATAAATCTGCCAAGAAATTTGTGTCTCTACCCCAAAGCAAAGTCTGTCCATTTAATTGAATGAAGGCTTTCCAATTTGAACATGGACGCTTTTCAAATGAATTTGACAGTTCCCATTATTACCTCTACTTCTAGGCTCTTTGTGATCAGTTTAGCTTCTCCTTCTGAACACAGACTGGGCATATCTAAATAGGTGGACCATGGGGCTATGACTTAAACCATGTCAGACACTGAACTCATTGCTCACGCCCTGCCCCAACCTGACCGCCTCTCCTTGTATATTTTCTATATCCATTATGACAGTTCAGGGTACTGTGAGGAAATCTGGGTTCACTTCTTGGAAGATAGACAGCCAAAAGACAGCCAAGCCAGAGATCAATTGGGAGAAGGAAGGACTTATTACTTGCAGCAAGCAAGAAGAACAGTGGGGATCTTTCCCAAAGTGGTGTCCTCCCAAACAGCAAAATTGGGGGAAGTTTTGAGCTAAGAGTAGATGCTCATTCATGAAGGGGAGGGTGTGGTGTACGCTTATTCGTGATGAGAAATGAGCAGAGGAGATTCCAGCATAGAGTTGGGGCAAAGGCCGACAGGGTATAAGCTTTATTTGATTGATGTCACTGAGGGTCAGGAAAGGTCAGCTCCATCATCCCTTAGGTTCCAGTTGATCTTTAACATTGAAACAGAACTGGGGGGGTCTTTAAAGACTTTGATTAACACAGCAAAAATATCTTTGCTGTTCTTACTTCTCTTGTCTGAAAACTATGGTTTGTTCTTGCATTCTTTCATTCTATTAGGATGGTTAATTACTGAGACCTGTTAAAGGACACGTGTTACAGTGAGGCTTACGCCAAAAAATGGCTTCTCTTAAGTCAAGAAAGCCCTGCCTGATTCTCTTTCTGGGACCCCCTACCCTATCTGTTTATAGCACTAGCTTCTACCCAGTAGTAACCTCCAGCCTCTATACCTGGTCCAAGCCAGGAATATCTAGATCACTTTTGATCCCTCTGTTGCCTTCCTCTTCTTCTTTTTTTTTTTTTTTAAATAGTGCAATTTGGTAACGCATTTGATGTCCTTTGGGACTTTCCTGGTGACTCACACAGTGAAGAATCTGTCTGCAATGCAGGAGACCCAGGTTCGATCCCTGGGTTGGGAAGATCCTGTGGAGAAGGAAACGGCAACCTACTCCAGTATTCTCTCCTGGAAAGTCCGTTGGACAGAGGAGCCTGGTGGGCTATAGTCCATGGGGTCACAAAGAGTCAGACATGACTGAGTGACTAACACTTTCATGTCCTTTTAATTTTTAAAATTTATTTGGCCACACCCTATAGCATGTGGGATCTTAGTACCCTGAGCAGGGTTCAAACTTGTGCCCCCTGTGTCAGAAGCATGTAGTCTTAACCACTGAACCACCAGGGACGTCCCTCTTCTCCTTCTTGACCACACATCAATTGGCCTCTGTGTTAGTGTTCCAAGCCTGCTCTTACAAAGTACCACAGACAAGGTGGCTTTATTAGAAGTCTAAAATCAAGAGGTCACCAGGGTCATGCTCTCTGTGAAGTCCTAGGGGAGACTCCATTCGCGCCTTTCTCTTAGCTTCCAGTCACCCTGGCATCCTTGACCGGCAGATGTATCACTCTACTCTCTGCCTCTGCCACAATGTGGTGTTCTCTTGTGGGGTTGGGCAAACTTCCCCTCTCTCCCTTCTTTGTTCTTTTGCTGGCAATAAAAATGACACAAGGCAGATTAATAGGGAAAAAATCAAATTTATTATGTATGCATGAGGAATTTGCATAACTGTGAAGGATTTCAATGACAGCAAGGTAAGGCAAAGTGTATTTTCTGGACTAAGGAGAAAGGGGTCAGAGTGTTACTGAGTCCAAGCTTGCTCTGCTCGCCACACAACAGGCCGATAAATCTGACAGATGAGGTGTTGAGGCAAGGAAGAGACTTTAATCGGGGAGCCAGTAGACCAAGAAGATGGCAGAATAGTGCCTCAAAATAACCATCTTATTGGGGTCTGGATGCCAGATTCTTTTATAGATTAGAGAGAAAGTAGCAAATAGGAACTAAAGTCAAAAGGCTGAATAGAGGTGGAGATGTAGTGGGGAAGTAAAGTGAAAGGGTCTTCAGTCTTGCAAAACATCTCCAAGGGAATGTCCAGCCTTCAGAAGGGGTGTGTTAATCTCTTCTATTCACAGGTAACAGGGACAAACTCTTCATGAGCTGAACAAAGGCACTTCAGTTTACAGTCAGCAGGGGGGGGCAGGGTCTTCCAGGCGGCCATGGAGTATAATTATAATAATGAAAGCAAGTCAAAGAAACAGTTTCCAACATGGAGTCAGAATTGCTTCCTCCCTGCAACAGAAGTAGATCCCCTGGAGAAGGGAATGGCTACCCACTCCAGTATTCTTGCTTGGAAAATTTCATGGACAGGGAGCCTGGCAGGCTACAGATCGTAAAGAGTTGGACATGACTGAGGAACTAGCAGTGAAAGACTTTACTGTTTTTGGGCTCCAAAATCACTGCAGATGGTGACTGCAGCCATGAAATTAAGACACTTGCTCCTTGAAAGAAAAGCTATGACCAACCTAGACACCATATTAAAAAGCAGAGATTTACCAACAAAGATCCATCTAGTCAAAGCTATGGTTTTCCCAGTAGTCATGTATGGATGTGAGAGTTGGACTATAAAGAAAGCTGAGTGCCAAAGAACTGATGCTTTTGAACTATGGTGTTGGAGAAGGCTCTTGAGAGTCCCTTGGACTGCAAGAAGATAGTCAATCCTAAAGGAAATCAGTACTGAATATTCTCTGGAAGGACTGATGCTGAGGCTGAAACTCCAATACTTTGGCCACCTGGTGCTAAGAACTGACTCTGGAAAGAGTCAGAAGAACTGACTTTGGAAAAGACCTTGATGCTAGATTGAAGACAGGAGGAGAAGGGGACAACAGAGGATGAGATGGTTGGATGGCATCACTGACTCAATGGACATGAGTTTGAGTAAGCTCCGGGAGCTGATGATGGACAGGGAAGCCTAGCACGCTGCAGTCCATGGGGTTGTGTCCAAAGTCAGACATGACTGAGCTGCTGAACTGAACTGAGCAACTAATACTTTCGCTTTCACAAAGTAATTCACAGGAAGATAAAAAGAGTTAATGTAAATGAATGTTAGTAGGCCCTTCAAAGGCAGTGAGGCACGGAGAGGACTTGGATCAAATGGGCTTCATTAGGTTCCTCCCTGTCCCCCACACCTGACATTAATACTTCACTGTAGTTGTCTATGGGGACTTCCCATAGACCATAGACAGTCAGTGGGTAAGAATGACTCAGTGGGTGAAAGAATCTGTCTGCAGTGTAAGAGACTCAGGAGATGTGGGTTCAACCCCTGAGTTAGGAAGATCCCCTAGAGGAGGAAATGGCAACCCTATTCCAGTATTCTTGCCTGGAGAATCCCACGTACAGGGGAGCCTGGCGGGCTACAGTCCACAGGGTCTCAAAGCTCCTCCTGACACAGGCCTCCTGTCTTACATTCTTTAAGGCAGTTAGGATTCCTCCAAAGGAGAAAAGTATTTGACTTTCCTGTAGCAGTTGAATGATGTGTAGCCCCTCTATGTGTGTGCATGCACACACACACACAAACTGTCTTTTGTGTGTGAAAGAAACCGACACCATTCACAGGCTCCTATTGGTAGTTACAACTTTTCGTGGTCATATTCTGATTATTTCTCCCTTTTGCCCCATATCATGAACTCAGACCAAATACAGACTTGCTGGGTTTCCCTGTATTATAGGTCCTGTGAGCATTTTCAGCTTGAAATGTGCATGCTAGAGCAACATACCTTGGGGCGGCTAGCCCTGAATCCATTACTTCCCTGTGATGGTGTCTTTCCACCTCTTTCCATAAGAACTCCAGTCATATTGGATTAAGAACCCACCCTAATTGGATATGATCTCATTCACTACCCGGATGACTGCCTGTGTCCTTCCATGAGCCTGCCTTCTGTTTCTGGAGAATGGATGTGGGGCTGAGGGTCAGGGCTCTTTTTGGCCAACCTTTTAGAAGGCTGAAGGGAGTCGGGGCAGCTCCTTAGCAGCTGTGTTTACAATGTGCATCTTTGGAACTTTAGCCATTCAAGACTAAGGGAGAGAATTCATGCAGCATTCTGTTACACATACGTCACAAATGTGCTGGGACATGGATACATGTCTCCAAGGGCACGTTCACACTGTTCCTCTGGGAAGTGAAACATTTTGGCTTCTTTTCTATCTCCCGTGCACATGCATGGACTGCTTTCACTCTGCTTTACACAGCTTTATACTGCTTAACTTTTGAAAACAACCTTTTCTACTTTTATATACACAAAAATTTAAACATGAATAACTCTCCTTTGGGAAGCTCCCTTTTATTAAACTGTGGAAAGCAAATATATCAAAACAGCTAAAGACTTTTCCTTTCAAACCTCCTCCCCACCCAACTTAAAAATTATTTCCTGATTATGTGTTCTATGCCTACCTTTGGAATAGAGTATATTATCTTACTTTCTTTGTTTTTAAATTCCAAAGACCTTGTTCCTATTCCCAAATAGGACATGCTAGGGGCAGGAAGGCAGGAAGACAGAAAGGAAGGAAGGAAAGAAAAAAGGAAGGAGGGAGGGAAGGGGTGGGAAGGAAGGGAAGGTGGGGGGGGGGCACTGGGAAGGAAAAAAAGAAGGAAAGCAGAATAAGAATTACTAATTAATGACAATGGGACCTTGAGGACTGAGCAGAGGTGAGCTGGGCTCCCATTCTTCTCTTTAACTTTACACTAAAGAGTTTATTGTTATTTAAATTTATTTTGCAAAGAGTCTGTTGCAAGCCAGATTCTTAGTTCAATAAGGAAGCACTGATCTGATTAAAGCCTCCAAGACCTCTGAGCTTGTCTGTCTCTTCAGAGGTAGCACAGAGAACTCTGAGATTTTATCATGAAACTATGAACAAGGGCTATCTGTATCCAAACCATCTCTTATACTTCAAGAGCTGGTCAAGAGTTTGAGGGTGGCAGAGAGTGAGCCAGAACTGCAGACTTCTGGCCTGGAATCCAGTCCTGGACTCTGTTTTGCTGGCTGGTCTTCGGTTCATACTCTCCTTTGAGCCTGAGCTCCAAGAAAGCTGATGTTCTAAGGCTTTCTTCTCAAAGAATTTAACTGAACTGTGAATTTAAAAACCAAGAACTAATGAGCAAACAACCTAGCAACATACGTGTCTAATAAAAATAGGAAAATTATGCAACTGCACGAGTATTCATAGATCCACAAATTTAAACAAGGAATACAACTTGCCACCTATAACCCTAATGGATATTAAAAAAAAAAATCCGATGACTAAGGGATCAAGCCTTCTTATATACTACTGCTGTGGTTTAATTGGGACAAAATTTTTAGAGTGTAATTTTTCAATCTATATACATGTGTGCATAAGTTTGAATCAGCCGTAACACTTGAGGAGTTTATTTCAGAAAATTCCTTAAATATGCACAATGATTTAACTACATGCTACTTCCTACAGCCTTATTTAAAAGAATGAAAACCTGCACATAAGCTATCAGTTCAGTTCAGTTCAGTCGCTCATTTGTGTCCGACTCTTTGTGACCTCATGGACTGCAGCACGCCAGGCTTCCCTGTCCATCACAACCTCCCAGAGCTTGCTCAAACTCATATCCATTGATCGGTGATGCCATCCAACCATCTCATCCTCTGTTATCCCTTTATCTTCCTGCCTTCAATCTTTCCTAGCCTCAGGGTCTTTTCCAATGAGTCAGTTCT
This sequence comes from Redunca redunca, assembly GCA_006410935.1. NCBI lineage: Eukaryota > Metazoa > Chordata > Mammalia > Artiodactyla > Bovidae > Redunca > Redunca redunca. The sequence goes on along the minus strand of SJYQ01091778.1, from coordinate 292,361 downwards.
TTGCATCAGGTGGCCAAAGTACTGGAGTTTCAGTCTCAGCATCAGTCCTTCCAATGAATATTCAGGACTAATTTCCTTTAGGGTTGACTGGTTTGATCTCCTTGCAGTCCAAGGGACTTTCAAGAGTCTTCAACTCCACAGTTCAAAAGCATCAATATTTTGGCGCTCAGCTTTCTTTATAGTCCAACTCTCACATCCGTACATGACTGCTGGAAAAACCATAGCTCTGACTAGATAGACTTTCGTTGGCAAAGTAACGTCTTTGCTTTTTAATATGGTGTCTAGGTTGGTCATAGTTTTTCTTTCAAGGAGCAAGTGTCTTAATTTCATGGCTGCAGTCACCATCTGCAGTGATTTTGGAGCCCCCCAAAATAAAGTCTGACACTGTTGCCATTGTTTCCCCATCTACTTGCCATGAAGTGATGGGACCGGATGCCATGATCTTCATTTTTTGAATATTGAACCATAGTTTATAAAATGCGACTCAACCGTTAAAATGAATGTTGTGATTACTGCCCTCCCAACCCTGCTCTGTATGGCCCAGGGAGTCTCATGCTATGGTCTTATGAAGGATGAAGGTAGGGGGTTCCTAGCCTGTCACATCCTTTTCCAACCAGAAAAGCACAGTGGAGTGAATACTAGATGTGAGAGCTACTGCTAGAACAAAAGATGAATTTTAATACAGCAAAAGATGTTTGTGGTATAATATGAAAACAAAAAGGCAATGAAGCAGTGTGAACAGTGTTAAAGAGAAAACCACATGAATATTTGCCCTTATTGCAGCTTCCATCTTCTCCAGAAACGTCATCTTAATCAACCAATCTGAAATGTTCTGGTCAGCACTAATGAGGTGATCTGTCATGCAAGTCTTCTCCATTAACCTCCCACCTCCACTCCGAGGAAGAAGAGGCAACTGGCAGGCAACTAGCATGCTGCAGTCTATGGGGTTGCAGAGAGTCAATTTACCTGTGTATCCATACAGTGGAATAGAATTTAACAGAAAAAAAAAAAAAAGAGAGAGTAAAATATATGTACTGTGACATGGATGAACAGCAAAAACATTATGCTCAATGAAAAAAAATCCAGATATAAAAGATGACATGTTATGTGATTCTATTTATATGAAATATCCAGAAAAGGCAAAGCTTTTAAGAACAAAAAGTAGATTAGTGATGGGCATGGTGGAGGGGAGAGGACATGGTGGGCAAAGCAGATTAACAGTAAATGTGTTACAGTGATGGAAAAATTCTAAAATACTCCCTGGGTGTACTCCCTTTCTCACCACAGACCTTCCCGTGAGCACACCAGCTGGATTCTGTCCCAGATTTGCTAGTTAATGCTGTGGCTCCTGAGAAATAAGAGACACGGTCCTGACTAATTTTGATCGAAAGAAAGTGCAACAGCCACAAATAGCCCCCAAAAGACAATAAAAACAGATCTTTACTCTGTCCAATGTGATTACTTCTGAGCAGAACTCTTAACTTGCTATTTGTTAGTAAGTTCGTAAGTTAAAACCCTTGCCCTTTTCTTCTCCCTGCAAAAGAGTCCTGGCCCACAAATAATCCTTTCTTTTTCTAATAGCTCCCTGTCCTACCCTTCTCTCTCTACAAATGTTCCAGTTTGTACAGCTTCTCAGAGAGCTCTTCCAGTTGCTCAATGGGATACTGCCTCATTCATGAATTGTTGAATTAAGCCAATTTCGTTTTCAAATTTACTTGGTTGCATTTTGTTTTTAACAATACTGTAAATCTACATTTTTGGTGGCCTGATGGTTTGGGGGTTTTCCTCCCCAGTTTTCCCTCCCTAAAGCATTTCTCTTTTCCGAGAGAGGCAGGGCACATACAAAGCATAACAGAAGAGAGTTCTTATAATGGAACTCAAAGTGGGAAAAGAGAGGAAATGAGAGTGATAGAGACAGAGGGAAAGAAAGAGAATGAGGGGGTGGGGCTTTCAAGCACACTATTCTATTTCATATAAATAGAATCACATAACATATTGTCTGTTGTATCTGGCTTTTTGTTTTTTAATTGAGCATAATGGTTTTGCTGTTCATCCATGTCACAGTACATATATTTTACTCTCTTTTTTTCTGTTAAATTATATTCCACTGTATGGATACACAGTTAAATTGACTCTCTGCGACCCCATAGACTCCAGCATGCTGGCTTCCCTGTTCTTCACTCTCTCCTGGAGTTTGCTCAAACTCAGTTCCTATGAGTGGTGGTGGTTTAGTCGCTAAGTCGTGTCTAACTCTTGCGATTCCATGGACTGTAGCCTGCCAGGCTCCTCTGTCTATGGAATTCTCCAGGCAAGAATACTGGAGTAGGTTACCATATCATTCTCCAGGGGAATCTTCCCAACCCAGGAAACGAACTCGAGTTTCCTGCATTGCAGGAAGATTCTTTATTGACTGAGCTACGCGGGAAGCCCAAAGAGCAGATGATGCTAGCTAATCATCTAATCCTCTGCCGCCCCTTTCTCCTTTTGCCTTCAGTGTTTTCTAGTATCAGGATCTTTTCTAGTGAATCAGCTCTTCACATCAGGTGGCCAAAGTACTGGAGCTTCAGCTTCAGCAACATATTAAACAATTAATCAATCAGTTAACCCATTTATTATTTATGGAATGTCTACATCATGGAACCATGTCTAATGGATTTGTTTCTCAATTCTTGTTAATCTAGATGTCTCTGGGGCCTTAACACTGTTATTGCCTCCCTCAAGCTTTGGGTCAGGATCACTTTATTTCCTCTAAAGTACCTTCTTTTTGGTGGGGATGGGGGTATATATCCTGTTTTTAAAAAAATTTTTAATCTTTCCTGTATTGTGGGCCTCTCTTGATTTAATATTCAGAATTATTTGAGGTTATTATATATTCCTTGATTCAGAAAAGTATTGCAGAGTCAGATTCCTCTTTGGTTTTTGTGTATACATTTGTGATCTTGAAAACCTTTCTTTTTTACTTATGTGTCTTTTGTACATTCAGGACATCTTTTCACATCTTAGTGTCATTTCGTCCTGTGTCTGATTGCCAGGTGAGTCATCTTAAAACCCAGTTCTTATCATTTTATTTTCCTTCCCAGAAATCTTCAATGCTTTTCAATGGCTTACAGGAACAACCTCAAACTCCTTATTCTTGCATTTATGAAATCATTTAATCATGTCTCGACTTCCCTTTCCTGCCTTATCTCACTCTATTCTCCTAAAAAGTCTTACTCAGGTTAAGTTGATCTTCCTGTTGTTTATTAGCACATTGCATTTCATTTTCTTTAAAAATAAAGAATTTTAACATGTTTTCTGCCTCTGTTTTTTATGTTTGCTCCATTTCCCCCCATCATCCTTGAATGTTATCTGAATTCTAGCAATTTTTCCAGATGTAACTCCAGAAATCTTTTTTCTATAAAATCTTCTCTGGTCCCCTGCCTGCAGCCCTGGTTCTCAAAGCCATCAGGTCCTTTTCCCTCTGGGGCCTACCTTGCTTGATTAGCTGATTATTTATTTTTTATGGTTGCCATTTATGTTTGTACGTTTTCGTGCCAATTCTCCAGAATGAGAGATCAGGAATGCATATTACACTGTGCATGTTTGTGTGGTCAGTCGCTTCACTTGTGTCTGACTCTTTGCTACCCCATGGACTGTAGCCTGCTGGACTCCTCTGTTCATAGGCTTCTCAGGCAAGAATACTGGAGTGGGTTGCCATGCCCTCCTCCAGGGGATCTTCCCTTCCCAGGGATTAAACCTGTGACTCCTGCATTGCACGTGCATTCCTCACACACTGAGGCCCCTGGGAAGCCTGTCTTACACTGTATATACCCCTCAGTATTGAAAATGCCTTGTGTGAAACTGCACTCATCAGACGCAGGATTTTCTCCGTGTGGTAGAATTCTAGAGCTGGATGGAGATTTGGAGACCTGACAAGTTGGTTGATTGATTAATGGAATCTGAACTAAAGAACACATTAAACTTTTGAACCTAGCTATATACTCAAAATAATCAATTTTGACTAAGTGGCTTTATTAGTATGTATTATTGAGGTTGACTTATAAAGAAAAATGTATAGCATGCATGAACAGTTTGATATGGAAGTATATCTAAGTGAAGTGAAATGAAGTGAAAGTCTCAGTCGTGTCTGACTCTTTGCGGCCCCATGGACTGTAGCCTGCCAGGCTCCTGTCCCTGGGATTTCCCAGGCAAGAACACTGGAGTGGGTTGCCATTTCCTCTCCCAGGGAAGTATATCTAAGACATGGCTAAAGTTAACCTGTGGAGAAATCTTTCCACAGTCTTATCAAAGTTTAAAGGTTCAGCTTCTCATTAAGACTAATGCTCTGGATTCTATATTCAGTGAAACCTCAGACTCCATGATTTCTCATGATTTGTGTTACCACATGCAGCACCATAATATACCAGCAGGTGGCGCTGCCTCTCTGCAGAAATTTTTTTGGATGGGTTCATCAGCCTCCCTCTCACTCACATTGCTACTGCAGAGGCCAGACCCCAAGAAACAATTTGAACATTTTACCTTAGTGGAGTGGCTTTCCTGGTGGCTCAGCAGTACAGAATCGCCTGCCAATGCAGGTGACACGGGTTTGATCCCTGGGTTGGAAAGATCCTCCGGAGAAGGAAATGGCAACCCACTCCAATATTCTTGCCTGGGAAATCCCATAGACAGGAGTTTTGCGGGCTACAGTCCGTTGGTTTGCAGAGAGTCAGACATGACTCAGTGACCAAACAACAACCTTAGTGGAAATAAGAATTGCTTCCATTTCTTATATAATCCCTGATAAACAAGGGTATCAAAAAGTCAGGTTTTAAAAAATGATTTTCATTTGAACATTTCTGACCTTGGAAGGGAGAAGGAAATGGCAACCCACTCCAGTATTCTTGCCTGGAGAATCCCAGGGACAGGGGAGCCTGGTGGGCTGCCGTCTATGGGGTCGCACAGAGTCGGACACGACTGAAGTGACTTAGCAGCAGCAGCAGACCTTGAAAGACCAGTTTCCTCATTATTATCCTCAAACACTTCAGGTCTTTCAGATCTTATAACCAGTTGAGGAGACCGAGAGGACTTGAGAAGACCATCTAGGATCTTACGGCTCATATCCTGGGGCCAGATCCTCACTCAGAAGCAAAGGCAGAACCAGGAGGCAGACCCAGATCTCCTGTCAGTTGCTTTTGCTGTCCCATCCTGTCCAGGCCATTGGTGTGCATCAGCTACGCCTCACCACCAAATGGAACGTGACAAAGCCAATTTCCACTTCATGCTGAGGAGTTACCAGGGGCGTCCCCAAACAGGAGAGTGCGTGTCTCTGTATGTGTGTGTGTGTGCGTGTGTGTGTGTGTGTGAGAGAGAGAGAGCAGGAAAAGTATTCTGTGCAATAATTTTATTACTCTTTGCAGCACCTTACCTGGGGTAAGCCCTCCTTTTTTTTTGAATGAATGAAGGATGGAAGGAAATGAAGAAAGAAAGGAAGGAAAGCTACAGGAGAGGGAAGGGAGGCAAGGAAGAAAAGAACAGAAAGAAGCAAGGGAAAAGAAACAGAAAAGGAGAAGAGGGGGCTGGAGGGGGGAGCTCAGAGACTTGTAGCATCGCTAACCACCCACCGCGTCTGATAGATGTGGAGATGATTCACGCTCGTTTAGAGCACTCTGAAGAAATAGGATGGAAAACATTTTCTGGCCAACTGGGTTGTTTTATTAGCTCTTATTTCATTCTGTTTTGCTGCGGGCAATAAATTAAAAGGTGAATTCAGCGGTGTGTAGATCTCAAGGAGGATAAATCTCCGCCGGCCGCTGCGTCACATCCAGCAGCCACAGCAGCCGTTAGGCCACTCCCTGAGTCCCCTCTGCCAACATCACGGAAACTGCCCATTCACGAGAGCAGATGGGACTTGGAAGTTTTGGGGAACAAGTCCATATTCAAAGTCAGAAAAATTCCAGGAAACCCAAACACATGGTTTTATTAAATTCACGTCTCAAAGGAGAATTATCGCTCTACATGGAAGCAGAGCATGAGAACTGTGGCCCAAGACAGGAAACACAGCCTCTCCTATTTCTGACTCAAGCACGAAGTATTCGCTTTCCTTTCTTGTGATTTATCTCATCCTAGAGGCAAAGCCTAAATGTCTCGGGTTTTATTTCTGTGATTTTTTTCCTTTGGATCCAGCCCCTCCTTAAGGATTTTATGTTTTATGATATATATCTCACTTGAGCTGGTCATCCATCAAAACTCATCTATTCTGTGTTCCATTCTTAATCTTGCTAGTTGACTAAACAAATTAATCTGAAGTGATAATTCTTCTCTTATCTTAGAGGACATATGTCATTTAACAAACATTTTTAATTGAAATATTGGTTGCTTTACAATATTATGTTAGTTTTGGTAACACACCAAAGTGATTTAAACTGGGACTTCCCTGGTGGCTCAGATGGTAAAGTGTCTGCCTACAGTGTGGGATAACCGGGTTCGATCCCTGGATCGGGAAGATCTCCTAGAGAAGGAAATGGAAACCCACTCCAGTACTCCTTGCCTGGAAAATTCCATGGATGGAGGAGCCTGGTAGACTACAGTCTACGGGCTCGCAAAGAGTCAGACACGACTGAGCAACTTCAATGTCAATGACATATATAAACTGAATCAGTTATGTATAATCAGTTATATATAAGTAAATCAGTTAATATTATTTTTTAGATTATTTTCCATTATAGGTTATTACAAGATAATAATAGTAGTTCCCTGTGCTCTACAGTAGGTCTTTGTTATCTACTCTACATATAATAGTGTGTATATTTTAAAACTGAACTCCTAATTTATCCCTCCTTTTTGTTTCCCCTATGGTAACCATAAGTTTGTTTTCTATGCTTTTGAGTCTGTTTTGTCACTAAGCTCATTTGTATCATTTTTTAAGTTTCCACATATAAGCGATATCAGATGATATTTGTCTTTCTCCATTGGACTTACTTAATATGATAATGTGACTTGCCAGGTGCTATGTTGTCATGGACTAAGTCACAAAGACCATGGAAGGTGTCGTGATTTGCCAGACACTGTGTTGTCATGGAGACCCACCTAGGCAGCCAGGTGCTATGTTGTCATGGACTAAGTCACAAAGACCATGGAAGGTGTCGTGATTTGCCAGACACTGTGTTGTCATGGAGACCCACCTAGGCAGCATATTAAAAAACAGAGACATTACTTTGCCAACAAAAGTCCATCTAATCAAAGCTATGGTGTTTCCCTTGGTCATGTGTGGATGTGAGAGTTAGGCTATAAAGAAAGCTGAGCGCTGAAGAATTGATGCTTTTGAACTGTGGTGTTGGAGAAGACTCTTGGGAGTCCCTTAGACTGTATGGAGATCAAACCAGTTCATCCTAAAGGAAATTGGTCCTGACTATTCATTGGAAAGACTGATGCTGAAGCTGAAACCCCAGTACTTTGGCTACCTGATGCGAAGAACCGACTCACTGGAAAAGACCCTGATGCTGGGGAAGATTGAAGGTGGGAGGAGAAGGGGACAACAGACGATGAGATGGTTGGATGGCATCACCGACTTGATGGACATGAATTTGAGCAGGCTCCGTAAGTTGGTGATGGACAGGGAGGCTGGTGTGCTGCTGTCCATGGGGTCACAAAGAGTCAGACACGACTGAGCAGCTGAAGTTAACTGAACTGATGTTGTCATGGACCAAGTCACAAGGCCGTGGGAAGGTGTGTCTGTGTCTTTACAGAAGACACAGGCAAAGGGTCTGTGTCTTTGCCTCTGCATGATGACATGCAGAGGACTGAGTGCTGCAGGAGGTCTGTGGGAGGCGGCAGGGGAGGGGGTGGTGTTCAAGGTTGGTGAAAAGATAGACTGCAGCCAGTGGCAGCTGCCCAGGCTGAGCGACAGAGAAGGGAAGGAAACAAAGTGACTCCTAGTTTTACTTTAGAAACTCAGTAGGTAGAATGAAGTGTACAAGGGAGTGTAGTCACGGGGGAGCTACAGTTACGCAAAAGTATGTATATAAGAAAATCTGAGTGTCTTGAGGAATGAGGATGGTATATTCTCAGTGTAGGGGATGAAGGGCTTTGAGCCTAAAGACAGGCAAACTTCAGGTGACCTCACTGTTACCAAGGAGTACAATACATGGTACAACTTTCGTTTGTTTTCCTGGCACACGTAAGGTTTATTTTAAACATCTTAAGGACAGATTTCACCATAATTATAAAAATGACATACAGAATCAACAGATTATATTGCTTGTACTTCTAAATGCAGAGACCAGGGAACTATTTACACATTGTCTAAAATTAAAATGAAATTAAAAATGAATTCAGGCTTGAAAGATGAGGTAATTTACCTAATCTTAAAATGCAGGCACGAAGACCTCGTGAACTATACACTATTCATTCAAACTGTACTCATGATGGAAAACACAAAAAGTGCAGCATTTCCAAAAAATCACAGGCATATTGGCCATAATTATTTTTATAATCATTGTTCCTATATTTTTGAGAATTTTTATGTTTTAAAAGACTAGTAACTTAAGAACGTTTTCAGTTCAGTTCAGTTCAGTCGCTGAGTCCAGTTCATTCACTCAGTCATGTCCGACTCTTTGCAACCCCATGAATTGCAGCACGCCAGGCCTCCCTGTCCATCACCAACTCCCAGAGTTTACCCAAACTCATGTCCATCAAGTCGGTGATGCCATCCAGCCATCTCATCCTCTGTTGTCCCCTTCTCCTGCCCCCAATTCCTCCCAGCATCAGAGTCTTTTCCTATGAGTCAACTCTTCACATGAGGTGGCCAAAGTATTGGAGTTTCAGTCCTAGCATCAGTCTTTCCAAAGAACACCCAGGACTGATCTCCTTTAGAATGGACCGGTTGGATCTCTTTGCAGTCCAAGGGACTCTCAAAAGTCTTCTCCAACACCACAGTTCAAAAGCATCAATTCTTTGGCGCTCAGCTTTCTTCACAGTCCAACTCTCACATCCATACATGACCACTAGAAAAACCATAGCCTTGACTAGACGGACCTTTGTTGGCAAAGTAATGTCTCTGCTTTTTAATATGTTGTCTAGGTTGGTCATAACTTTCCTTCCGAAGAGTAAGCGTCTTTTAATTTCATGGCTGCAGTCACCATCTGCAGTGATTTTGGAGCCCCCAAAAATAAAATCTGCCACTGTTTCCCCATCTACTTCCCATGAAGTGATGGGACCAGATGCTATGATCTTCATTTTCTGAATGTTGAGCTTTAAGCCAACTCTTTCACTCTCCTCTTTCACTTTCATCAAGGGGCTTTTTAGTTCTTCTTCACTTTCTGCCATAAGGGTGGTGTCATCTGCATATCTGAGGTTATTGATATTTCTCCTGGGAATCTTGATTCCAGCTTGTGCTTCTTCCAGCCCAGCATTTCTCATGATGTACTCTGCATATAAGTTAAATAAGCAGGGTGACAATATATAGCCTTGACATACTCCTTTCCCTATCTGGAACCAGTCTGTTGTTCCATGTCCAGTTCTAACTGTTGTTTCCTGACCTGAATACAGGTTTCTCAGGAGGCACATCAGGTGGTCTGGTATTCCCAACTCTTTCAGAATTTTCCACAGTTTTTGGATCCACACAGTCAAAGGTTTTGGCATAGTCAATAAAGCAGAAATAGATGTTTTTCTGGAACTCTCTTGGTTTTTTGATGATCCAGCGGATGTTGGCAATTTGATCTCTGGTTCCTCTGCCTTTTCTAAAACCAGCTTGAACATCTGGAAGTTCACGGTTCACGTATTGCTGAAGCCTGGCTTGGAGAATTTTGAGCATTACTTTACTAGCATGTGAGATGAGTGCAATTGTGCGGTAGTTTGAGCATTCTTTGACATTGCTTTTCTTTGGGATTAGAATGAAAACTGACCTTTTCTAGTCCTGTGGCCACTGCTGAGTTTTCCAAGTTTGCTGGCATATTGAGTGCAGCACTTTCACAGCATCATCTTTCAGGATTTGAAATAGCTCAACTGGAATTCCATCACCTCCACTAGCTTTGTTCATAGTGATGCTTTCTAAGGCCCACTTGATGTCACATTCCAGGATGTCTGGCTCTAGATGAGTGATCACACCATTATGATTATCTGGGTCATGAAGAATGTTTCAGGCACTATAATTTATGACCATGAAACTAGTCTTCTAATGGGTCCACAGCATTTAGTGATTCAAGCTCAAGACACCTCGGGGATTGGCATGTAAAACAGTCGGTCAGTCAGTCACTCAGTTGTGTCTGACTCTTTGTGACCACATGGACTGCAGCACGCTAGGCTTCCTTGTGCATCACCAACTCCCAGAGCTTGCTCAAACTCATGTCCATCCAGTCGGTGATGCCATCTGACCATCTAATTCTCTGTAGTCCCCTTCTCCTCCTGCTTTCAATCTTTCCCAGTATGAGGGTCTTTCCCAGTGAGTCAGTTCTTCACATTAGGGGCCAAAGTATTGGAGTTTCAGTCTCGGCGTCAGTCCTTCCAATGACTATTCAGGACTGATTTCCTTTAGAGTTGATTGGTTTGATCTCCTTGCAGTCCAAGGGACTCTCAAGAGTCTTATCCAACACCACAGTTTGAAAGCATCAATTCTTCAGCACTCAGCTTTCTTTATAGTCCAACTCTCACATCCATATAAGACTGCTGGAAAAACCATAGTTTTGACTACATGGACATTTGTTGGTAAAGTACTGTCTCTGCTTTTTAATATGGTGTCTAGGTTGGTCATAGCTTTTCTTCCAAGGAACAAGTGTCTTTTAATTTCATGGCTGCAGTCACCATCTGCAGTGATTTTGGAGCCCCCCAAAATAAAGTCAGCCACTGTTTCCGTTGTTTCTCCACCTATAGTCATGAAGTGATGGGACCAGATGCCATGATCTTAGCTTTCTGAATGTTGAGCTTTAAGCCAACTTTTTCAATCTCCTCTGTCACCTTCATCAAAAGGCTCTTTAGTTCTTCTTTGCTTTCTGCCATAAGGGTGGTGTCATCTGCTTATCTAAGGTTATTGATCTTTCTCCCGGCAGTCTTGATTCCAGCTTGTGCTTCATCCAGCCTGGTATTTTACAATTACTGTAAAATAGTAATATGAATGAAACCTGGTTGAGAAGTAAGTGTGATTGTTCTCAGAATTTGCAGTTCCTTCAAATATTGCATTGGAGAAGGAAATGGCAACCCACTTCAGTCTGGAGAATCCCAGGGATGGGGGAGCCTGGTGGGCTGCCATCTATGGGGTCGCACAGAGTCAGACATGACTGAAGCGACTTAGCAGCAAATACTGCATGGCACATACAACTGGAAAACCACCTTCTGTTAGTACTGTTTGCTTCAATAGTGCATTTTATCTTACAACCACTAAAACTGCACAGTAGGCAAATAGAAAACTGAAAACAAAGAAAAACAAAGAATGCAAATTAAAAAACCCTAAATGTCTTTAACATGTAATTTTAGTTAGTTACATTGAACATTCTACTTGGAATAGCATGCAAAAAAGGATGGTCTGCTTTTAAGGTTTTCCTCTGAAGCTTTATGAGCACCCAGACATCACAGACAGGCGTGCATACACACAGCACAACAATACTCTAGCAGGTCAATGAGAAAGGCCGGTAAATTTTTTACGGAGATGCTTCTATACAGAGATGTCTTTTGTTAAGTCCCATGATGATAATGTTGGAAATTCACATTAGATTCCAAGAACAAGAAACCAATTTTCAGATATCAGGAAAAGGCAAGCCATGCATGGAGATCTGAAACACAAGCCCAAATGAAGCCTGAAATACTCAGCTGTGGAGCAGAGATAGTCATGGACTCAGGAAGTGTGGTTTAATCCACCAAAAGAATAAAAGATGGAGAAAGAAATGGAAAAGCAACACCTTCTTTCCCCTCCCTTTACCCTAAAGGCAAGAAAAGGAACAATGATTAAAATAATGATAATAATAATCACATGTCACATTTTTTTTGAGAGACTGGCCAATTACAAGGTATTAAAGTTGCTAAAGGTACTTGCAGAAAAACCACAGTTCAAATCATTCAGTGATGACAGAGATGTTTTAACTGACACAACTTTCTGGGTGCTTCCAAAGAACTTGATTTTTCATCCTGAAGTCACTGTATGGTGTTTGTGTAGTGAACGCAGGACACTCACTCTCTGGGTCACATGTCTACCTGGGTTCCAGGAGCCAGGTTCAGCCTTGAGATTCACACGGAGGGATTATTATAAGGGCCACCAGGAAAGCAGATGACATATGTGTAGCATGATCTTGTTCAAGCAGGGAGGAGCATCTCAGACCTGGGTTGGGTTCTCACTGCGTGGAGAAACTCTCCCCTGGCTGAAACCTGGGAGACACTGGGCACACTGCAGAAAATGGGGTGCTGTATTTATGGGGTGTAAGGGGTTACCAGCCAAAAGCTCAAGACACAGCTTTCCTGCAGGCAGAAATGTGCATCATGCGAACCACTCACAGCCAGGCCTTGAAACGACAGAATCTCTAACACTAAGAACAGTCACAGTGGAGGTTATAGGGAGCTCTGATATTTGATTGACAGCCTAGGTAGGCATTTCACCTTCCAACCAAATCTCAGGTGGGGTTTCTAATTTCCCCAGGAGACTGGTTCCACATATTGCCTTTCTCTTAGCTTTCAAAATGCCAGGGCTCCTCCAAAACAAAGTGACAGATGGCCATTTCGCTGTGAGACCAACCACTTTTGCTGTTCTATTTTGGCTAAAACAACCTTGCAGAATAAGCCACATAAGGAGCCTGCGGCTGGAGGCTGGTGTCAGTTACATCCATGAGCCAGCGCAGGTGACTGACCCTCACATGGCAGAGTCCACTCTGTGGAATGGGTCCACATCAGCCGCACAGAGGCAGCAAGAAGATGCAGTGCCCCTAAGACATCAGAGGGTTTCTGCTGTTACTTGCCCAGACACTCTTTGTTGGGACAAGCCCAGGAGAAAAAGCTTTCTGACCATAATCATACCATCAGTAAAATAGGAATAAAAATAAAAAAGTGTCCCAGAAGATGCGTCAAAAAGCAACAAAACTATTCTTAAAGTTACCTTTCTAATATTTGTGTTCTCCCAGGAACTTACCACATACACACAAACCACTGATGTACTGTTGAATTTTAAATCATGTTCTATAATCCAAATTACTGATTTGTACAAATAATGGATGAAAAGTACCGACCAAAATACACCTGCGTTTCACTGTGTGGACCAAATTAAAATACCTGGGCTTTGACCCCCAATCCCTCCAAAAAGTAAAATATGTTTAAAAATGTAACCAAAAATGTAAATAAACATTTTGCAAAGCTTAGAATCAAAGTCAACATTTTACCCAGATTTCTAATTGTTAAATTCTAATGTGGGTCATTAATGGTTCACAATTTATTCTTGTTTGGACTTCCAGACTGAAAAGGTGCTTTGCACTTTTGACTTTCAAAATAAGCTGAATGTCCCGATGTGCTTTCTGTGCCCAAATTTAATTTTAAACAAGCAGCAGTCATGTAACAAATATGACTGACTTCCTTCAAGAATTCTTGTTGAATTGGAGAAAATTATTTAACCCCCACTCCAATCCATAAGATCTTCCCTGGTGGCTCAGAGGTTAAAGCGTCTGCCTCCAATGCAGGAGACCTGGGTTCGATCCCTGGGTCGAGAAGATCCCCTGGAGAAGGAAATGGTAACCCACTCCAGTATTCCTGCCTGGAGAATCCCATGGATGGAGGAACCTGGTGGGCTACAGTCCACTGGGTCGCAAAGAGTAGGACACAACTGAACGACTTCACTCACTCACTCATTCCAATGCATAAAGTACTGCCAATGAAGTGTGTGTGTATGTGTGTGTATACAGATCTGTGCCTGCACATATATATGTATCACACAGATATAGAGAGGTATCTTTATATACTGTGTATACACAGTATATCTGTGTAGAGATATAGAGAGGCAAAAACACCAAACTGTGCTTGCAGTGTGACAGCACAATAAGAGAATGTTGAGGGAACGGGAAAGCAGATGAAATCTTTTAGTTTTATTTAACTGTGATCCTAGCTCAACTTTTTACCAAACTTGTCTTTAATTCCCCTTCAGACAGACTTCTTTTAAGCGGAAAGAGTTCTTTACAAAAAATACTTTGTTTTCACATACATCTGTACTATTCAAAACAAAATCAATTCTGCTGGCAAATTGTGGGTTCACAGGGACATTTAAGCTCTCATTAAAATGGAAAGCAATCAAACCTTTACATCTACAGATTACACATTTAATAGTTTCACAAATTTGGCAAAATTCATGAAGACATCTAGAATGCTTTCACCAAATCGTAGACGTAAATATAGAAATCATCATCAAATTTGATGAAGCGGATAGACGGTTTGACCTTTACTTGATGGATGATCATGCCATTCCTTTCAGAGCCATCTTGTTCGGCGTATTCCACTCGTTTGCCCACCAAGAAGTCTACACTTCTCCTCGTTCCCTTTGTACTGGAAGTGAATCAATAGAATAAGGCATAATGCGAAGGTCACCTTCTTTATAATCATCTAAGAGCTGGTACATATACAAGACAGGATCTTTTCCATAAGTGATGTAAAAACCTGTGTTCATTACAGGGACACGTGCTAGGGTCATTCCCCTCCACTCATCTTTAGAGCCATCCTCCGTTTCAAACAGGTGTTTCACTGCTTTGCTACTCATCATGTCCGCCAGGTGTGCATCACAGGTTTGAGATGTTGCGACTCTATCAGGGAGGACTTCAAGTGCAGAAATTCTTTCATCTTTATTAAGTTCTAGTCCATAGACACAGTCAAATCCATCATATTTTATAAGATACAAAGAAGGATTTACAGGCACCTGGTCCAGAATGGTTCCTTTCCACTGGGTGACAGGGCTGTTACCTTCTTTCCACCCATGGCGAATCCTGCAGCCTATGATGCTCTGTTTCAGCTGAGAAACAAGTGATCTGGGTCCCACACTGCTCCGATATTTTGTGTGAGTTGTCCTTTTCTTCATTATGCTAGCAGATACACCAGTGATACCTGCATCAGCTCTGGACCACCGGTCAGTTGTCTTCCTTAATGAAGTCTTCATTCATCTGAAGTTATGTGAAAAGTGGAACTTCTGGATGAGGATGAAAGTTCAAGATTCTCCAATTTGAAACCTTCCACGGAATTTCAGTGTTCTTATTAATCCATTAACCAAGTACTTCTTTTACAAGTTCAGCAAAAGCTCGAAATCATAAGTACTTTGCAGGGCCGCAGGGGCCAACTTCTACAGCCAGCTGTCCTGCTGCTCGCTCCCAGCACTGGCGACCCAGAAAAAGACACAGCCAGACCACGGCCTCGCCCCAGCCACGCCCAGCCACACCCAGCCACACCCAATCCCTAAGCACAGCCCTGCCCCAGCCCTGCCCCCCCTTTTGGTGCTTGCACACTGAGGGCGCCTGCACACTGAGGCCCTGTGACTGTGCCTACCTTTGTTGACTGGGAGCCAAAATTTTATTTATCGTTGCAAAATTTCAGTTAATAAAAGGGTGTGCTTGGTTTTCTTTTGATCCTATAGGAGGTCAAGTATGCACAGTTCTTGCATTTCAAGCTCTTATGATTAAGGAAAACTGTACAGAGGGAGATCATGGATCACGCGGAACTGCAACACTGAGTAACAGGATATGTGAGTCGCCTATCAGGATCCTTCCTCTGTCCTTGGCATCATCCATCCCTGGGCCCTGGGCTCACAAACAGGCTGTGCTGCTGCTTGCATACGTAATTCTCCCGTGCTTGTCAGTGGCTAGAAAATGATGTCACCTGCTTTGTTCTCCACAAGAAAACTCTTTCAGTTCAATTCAGTTCAGTTCAGTCATTCCGTGTGTCCAACTCTTTGCGACCCCTCGGACTGCAGCACGCCAGGCTTCCCTGTCCATCATCAACTCCCAGAACTTGCTCAAATTCATGTCTACCAAGTTGGTGATGCCATCCAACCATCTCATTCTCTGTCGTCCCCTTCTCCTCCTGCCTTCAATCTTTCCCAGCATCAGGGTCTTTTCCAGTCAGTTAGTTCTTTGCATCAGGTGGCAAAGTATTGGAGTTTCAGCTTCAACATCAGTCCTTCCAATCAATATTCAGGACTGATTTCCTTTAGGGTTGACTGGTTGGATCTCCTTGCAGTCCAAGGGACTCTCAAGAGTCTTTTCCAACACCACAGTTCAAAAGCATCAGTTCTTCAGTGCTCAGCTTTCTCTATAGTCCAATTCTCACATCCATACATGTCTACTGGAAAAACCGTAGCTTTGACTATACTGAACTTTGTTGGCAAAGTAATGTCTTTGCTTTTTAATATAGTGTCTAGGTTGGTCATAGCTTTTCTTCCAAGGAGCAAGTGTCTTTTAATTTCATGGCTGCAGTCACCATCTGCAGTGATTTTGGAGCCCAAGAAAATAAAGTCTGTCACTGTTTCCATTGTTTCTTCATCTATTTGCCGTGGAATGATGGAACTAGATGCCATCCATGATCTTAGTTTTCTGAATGTTGAGTTTTAAGCCAACTTTTTCACTCTCTTCTTTCACTTTGATCAAGAGGCTCTTTAGTTCCTCTTCACTTTCTGCCATAAGAATGGTGTCATCTGTATTCAGTTCAGTTCAGTTCCGTCGCTCAGTCGTGTCTGACTCTTTGTGACCCCAGGAACCACAGCACGCCAGGCATCCCTGTCCATCACCAACTCCAGGAGTCCACTTAAACTCATGTCCATTGAGTTGGTGATGCCGTCCAGCCATCTCATGCTCTGTTGTCCCCTTCTCCTCCTGCCCCCAATCCCTCCAAGCATCAGGGTCTTTTCCAATGAGTCAACTTCACATGAGGTGGCCAAAGTATTGGGAGTTTCAGCTTTAGCATCAGTCCTTCCAATGAACACCTAGGACTGATTTCCTTTAGAATGGACTGGTTGGATCTCCTTGCTGTCCTAGGGACTCTCAAGAGTCTTCTCCAACACCACAGTTCAAAAGTATCAATTCTTTGGTGCTCAGCCTTCTTCACAGTCCAACTCTCACATCCATCCATGACCACTGGAAAAACCATAGCCTTGACTAGATGGACCTTTGTTGGCAAAGTAATGTCTCTGCTTTTCAAGATGCTACCTAGGCTGGTCATAACTTTCCTTCCAAGGAGTAAGCGTCTTTTAATTTCATGGCTGCAATCACCATCTGCAGTGATTTTAAAGTCCAAAAAAATAAAACCTGCCACTGTTTCCACTGTTTCCCCATCTATTTGCCATGAAGTAATGGGACCAGATGCTATGATCTTCGTTTTCTGAATGTTGAGCTTTAAGCCAACTCTTTCACTCTCCTCTTTCACTTTCATCAAGAGGCTTTTTAGTTCCTTTTTACTTTCTGCCATAAGGGTGGTGTTATGTGCATATCTGAGGTTATTGATATTTCTCCTGGCAATCTTGATTCCAGTTTGTGCTTCTTCCAGCCCAGTGTTTCTTATGATGTACTCTGCATATAAGTTAAATAAGCAGGGTGACAATATACAGCCTTGACGTACTCCTTTCCTGATTTGCAACCAGTCTGTTGTTCCATGTCTGGTTCTAACTATTGCTTCTTGACCTGCATACAGATTTCTCAGGAGGCAGGCAAAGTGGTCTGGTATTACCATCTCTTGAATTTTCCACAGTTTTTTGTGATCCACACAGTCAAAGGCTTTGGCCCTTACAGTCATTTGGGAGCTGAGAGAACTGTATTTGAAGGTGTTTGCAGCACCGTCAAAACTTCTGGCTTGATTTGACCTTCTCTGTGCCATGCATGTTACTTTGCCGACTAAGGTCCATCTAGTCAAGGCTATGGTTTTTCCAGTAGTCATGTATGGATGTGAGAGTTGGACTGTGAAGAAGGCTCAGCGCTGAAGAATTGATGCTTTTGAACTGTGGTGTTGGAGAAGACCCTTGAGAGTCCCTTGGACTGCAAGGAGATCCAACCAGTCCATTCTGAAGGAGATCAGCCCTGGGATTTCTTTGGAAGGAATGATGCTAAAGCTGAAACTCCAGTACTTTGGCCACCTCATGCGAAGAGTTGACTCATTGGGAAAGACTCTGATGCTGGGAGGGATTGGGGGCCGGAGGAGAAGGGGACGACAGAGGATGAGATGGCTGGATGGCATCACTGACTGATGGGTGACTCGATGGACATGAATCTGAGTGAACTCCGGGAGTTGGTGATGGACAGGGAGGCCTAGTGTGCTGTGATTCATGGGGTCGCAAAGAGTCGGACATGACTGAGCGACTGAACTGAACTGTGCCATGTATGTAGAAGCCATGAACTTAATAGTCTGTTAGTATTATGANAGCCCTGGGATTTCTTTGGAAGGAATGATGCTAAAGCTGAAACTCCAGTACTTTGGCCACCTCATGCGAAGAGTTGACTCATTGGGAAAGACTCTGATGCTGGGAGGGATTGGGGGCCAGAGGAGAAGGGGACGACAGAGGATGAGATGGCTGGATGGCATCACTGACTGATGGGTGACTCGATGGACGTGAATCTGAGTGAACTCCGGGAGTTGGTGATGGACAGGGAGGCCTAGAGTGCTGTGATTCATGGGGTCGCAAAGAGTCGGACATGACTGAGCGACTGAACTGAACTGTGCCATGTATGTAGAAGCCATGAACTTAATAGTCTGTTAGTATTATGACTCAAAAAAAAAAAAAAAAAAAAGAACAAGAAAATTAAGTATTCAGTGTGCCCCAAATGGCTTTTTACTTGACTTTGGACACCAGAGATGGGAGAATTTTTTGCTGTTCTGTAAAACTTGCAATATGAAGCTCACTAAACATGAGCCAGAGTGATGGGAATCTTCAACTATCTCTACAGAAACTTATTCTGAGACTTCTTAATGATGATAAAGAAGTCAAAGTAACATGCCCAGGGTCATACTCCTTTTTCAAAGAGTCCATAACTTTGAAGAAAGAATAATACATTATTTGGAAGGAATGTAGAATAACCATGAGTGTTTATAGTTGAATCACGTTTAGGAGTAGCCCATGCCTTTGAAACTACCCCATGAAAGAGTTCTGTGATTTCATCAGTTTAGGAGACCACTCTCAAAACTTTCTTTTCCTTATAGAGAGTCATTGACATCTGATGAGTTCTGAGAACTTCTGCAGTAAAGAACCCCTGGAAAACTTCAGATTAAACAAACAAACACAACAAACAAACAAATATCTAATGGTGAGTGTTTCAGTTATCTGCTCTGTGAGTGTGTATTACCATCTTTCTCTTCTATCTTCTCTACAAAACCCTTACTAAAACTCTGAGGTGAAGAGGGTGAGTTCATGTTTTGGGTGAATGTGAAGAAGTAGTTGGGTGTATGGCAAAAGGAAAGACTGGCTTTGGGTGATAGCTGACATATGGGTTCCATGGACAATGCAAAGTAACAAGGTGGGTAAAGCTCAACATTCAGAAAACTAAGATCATGGCATCTGGTCCCATCACTTCATGGCAAATAGATGGGGAAACAGGGGAAACAGTGGATGACTTTATTTTCCTGGGCTCCAAAATCACTGCAGATGGTGATTGCAGCCATGAAATTAAAAGACGCTTACTCCTTGGAAGGAAAGTTATGACTAACCTAGACAGTATATTAAAAAGCAGAGACATTACTTTGTTAACAAAGGTCCATCTAGTCAAGGCTATGATTTTTCCAGTGCTCATGTATGCAAGTGAGAGTTAGACTCTAAAGAAAGCTGAGGACTGAAGAATTGATGCTTTTGAACTGTGGTGTTGAAGAAGACTCTTGAGAGTCCCTAGGACTGCAAGGAGATCCATCCTAAAGGAGATCAGTTCTGGGTGTTCCTTGGTAGGACTCATATTGGAGCTGAAACTCCAATACTTTGGCCACCTGATGCGAAGAGCTGACTCACTGGAAAAGACCCTGATGTTGGGAAAGATTGAGGGCAGGAGGAGAAGGGGACTACAGAGGATGAGATGGTTGGATGGCTTCACCCACTCAATGAACGTGGGTTTGTGTGAACTCTGCGAGTTGGTGATGGACCGGGAGGCCTGGTGTGCTGTGGTTCATGGGGTCGCAAAGATTTGGACATGACTGAGCAAATGAACTGAACTGAACTGAACTGACATATGGGTTCCATGGACAGTGCAGAGTAACAAGGTGGGTAAATAGAGATATTGTGGGATTTTGGAGGAGGGACATGCAGTGCAGATAGGAGGAGGTCAGAGAAGGCTTCCTGTACTGTGAAAGCTGAGTTGAAACTTGAAGCATGAATGGGAGTGATCCAAGTGTTCCAGTTATCATTACTATGTAACAAATTACCTCAAAACTTAAAGTCTTAAAACAACCGTTTCATTTTGCTCACAATTGGGAAGGTCAGGAAATCAGCAGGGACTTTTTTTTTTTAACTCTTTAAATTTTATTATTATTATTATTTGGCCACACTAAATGGCATGCAAGGTCTTCCCACACCAGGGATCAAACTTCTGCCCCTTGCCCTGGGAGTGTGGCATCTTAGCCACTGGACCACCAGGGGAGAGTCTTGGTTGGGCATTTCTTACTTGGAGGTTCACCTGTGTTTGCAGCCAGATAGGAACTGGGCTGCAGTTACCTGAAGGCTGTTGCCTTAGTTTTCCAGGATTTCTGTAACAATGTATCACAAACTACGTGCTTTAAAGGACAGAGATTTATTGCTCACCAATTTGAAGCTAGAAGTCCAAAATCAAGGTGTCAGCAGGGCCATACTCTGCTTGAAAACTCTAAAAGCAGATCATTCCTTGCTTCTTCCTAGCTCCCTGTGGTGGTTTAGTTGGTAAGTCCTATCTGACTCTTTTGCAGGCCCATGGGCTGTGGCCCGCCAGGCTCCTCTGTGCATGGGATTTCCTAGGCAAGAATCTATAGTGGGTTGCCATTACCTTCTCCAAGGGATCTTCCCAATCCAGGGATCAAAACCCGTCTCCTGCGTTGCAGGCAGTCTCTTGCATGGCAGGCAGATTCCTCACCAATTCCTCCAGGGGTTGCTGGTAATCTTTGCCTCACAGATGAATTCCGTCCATCTCTGCCTTTCTTGTCAGGTGAACTTCTGCCTGTCTGTCTCTTCCAGGGTAGGCTTCTCCTGTTTGTCACTGTGTCTGTTTTTCCCTCTTCTAGTAAAGACACCAGTTATTAGATTAGGAACCCCTCTGGTCTACAGCCACACCACCCTGAACATGCCCAATCTCGTCTCATTTCAGAAGTTAAGCAGGGTCAGGCCTGGTTAGTACTTAGATGGGAGGAACCATTCTGGTTCAGTATGACTTCATCTTAACTTGGCTATGTCTGCAAAGACCATCTTTCCAAATATGGTTACATTGACAAGTTCCAGAGGTTAGGACTTGACATTCCTTTTGGAGGGACACTTCACCTCGTAATAGCTGATTGAGGCTGAATGTCTACGATGTCTCACTCACATGTCTGGCTGTTGAGGCTGGTTGTCAGATAGGAACTCAGCTGGACTGTTGACCAAAGCACCTAAGCATGGTGCTCTGGGAGAAGCTGAACTTCCTTGGTGGTTGATACCCCTACTCCCATGCCCTCCCTCAGCAGACATCCTGAGAGCTGGGAGGAAGCTTCATGGCCTTTTCTGGCCTGGCCTCAGAAATCACACAGCATCATCTGTGTCATCCTCAACTGGTTGAAGCAGTCACACACTGTGACTCCCAGCGGAGGAGTGTGAAGCAGTCACACTGCAACTCCCAGCGGGCGAGTGTGAAGCAGTCACACACTGCGACTCCCAGCGGGCGAGTGTGAGGCAGTCACACACTGCGACTCCCAGCGGGCGAGTGTGAGGCAGTCACACACTGCGACTCCCAGCGGATGAGTGTGAAAGAATTTGTTTCAATGTATGGGATTATTGGTTCTCTGAAACTGAATGTTCAGTGTTTTTATAAATGAAAAGGAATAAACAAAACAGTTAAAAGTCTCAAAAGCCTATGACTGTTCTATTACCCACACCCCACAGACAAAAAAAGGACCAGGAAAAGAGAGGAAGAAGACAAGATAAACTAGCAGTGGAGCCCACCCCTCCGCAAACAGCTTTCTTTTTAAAATTTATTTTTAATTGGAGGATAATTGCTTTACAATGTTGTGTTGGTTTCTGCTGTACAATAATGTGAATAAGCTATAAATATACATATACCCCTTTCGAGCAAATAGCTTTTTCATTGCATTGTTCTCAGGTAAGCATTTAAGTAGGCCAGTGCTAAGACCCTGGCTGATACAGACTCATGGATCAGAGCACATTAGCTTTCTTATATTAGATGTTTAAAACAGTATCATGTATTCTGATGAACTGTGGCATCCTTTTTCCTTCAGCATACCATATTGAGAGGGGATGGACACCTTCATTGATCTCTAAGTGAATTCTTCTTCCGTTTTAATCATTTGTGTATATGCATGCATTTTTGGAGTCTCCCAGGTGGCGCTAGTGGTAAAGAACCCACTTGTCAAAGTAGGAGACATAAGAGACTTGGGTTCGATCCCTTGGGTGGGAAGGCCCCCTGGAGGTGGAAATGGCAGACTAGAAGGAAAGAGGACAAAGTTACCTGTGTGAAGTAATAACAGTTAGTTGTGCTGGGAAATGTTTAAAAGCCAGCTGTCTTGTTGGGGGGAGTCCAGACTTGTGGCATTTGCCATTTTCTGTGGTGTAAATGTTTCTGCCAGGGCCAGTTCCAAAACACCAGTGTGACATTGTTGAATACAAATTGGGAGGAGATGTCATCTCAGTAAGGCTTCTCAGGTGGCGCTAGTGGTAAAGAACCTGCCTGAGAATGCAGGAAACTTAAGAGATCTGTGCATGGGGAAGGTCCCCTGGAGAAGGACATGGCAACCCAGTATTCTTGCCTGGAGAATCCCTTGGAAAGAGGAGCCTGATGGGCTACAGTTCACGAGGTCACAAAGAGTCAGACACACTGAAGGAACTTAGCATGCATGCATGCCATCTAAATATCATCTCTAGCAAGCTGGCAGAAGCCAGCTCCTGCACCCCACTGTTTCTATCCAGCCATAGGCAGATTGGGATGAACACATTTGTATGACAGCAGGAATTTAATAGATTAAAACATTGTAGTAAAGTAGTTTTTCGGGAAAGTTATTGTAAGTGAGAAAGGGAGTGTTAATTAGCTAGCAGGTGAATATAAATAGGAAGCACAGGTGTGTTTGTGTATCCTCTCACTGGAGGTACAGTGCCATTCAAGCGTTCCAGGTTTCAAATGCAGATGAAGGCAGCCTCGTGGTTCCAGGATCCTGGTACATTGTCATGGTTTCTAAACTATTGAATGTGCTGGCTTACTATTGCAAATCAAGCTTCTGTTATAGCTGGAGGGTTTACTTGTCTTCTTTCTTAAACCAGTTTTATGTTTAATTTTTAATTAGCAACATGAGGTGGGAGGGTGAAAAATTATCTGAAGGTAATAGAACAACCAGCATGGTTTCATTTGTAGTTCTCTGAATGTATGCTGGAAATATGACCAAAATTATATAACTGAATCTTGGAATTCAGAACCTAGGTGACAGCCTTTAAAGCTTAAACGAATAAATTTAAACCCAATACATAGAAGTAGTAAATAGCAAGTATTAAAGTGACAGTATGTATAAACCCCTAACATGGACCATGATAAAAATATAAATAGGTTCCAGAAATGTTCAGAAAAATCCTGAGATGAAGGGAGTACCAAAGTTATTATGGAAAACTAGCTGTATTTTCAAGTTAAGAACAAAAATCTTGAAGTGGAATAGGTGCCAGCCTCGATCTCCTGCATGTTGTATCATTAAATGAAATCGTGAAAAATCCAAAGGAAGAATGGATAGGACATTGGGAATTATTTTGATATTTTGAAACTTGTGTGCAAATTGGGTTTCTGCAATTACATGCTATTGTAGATGCTTTATTAGAAGTCAGTAGTGTCCTGATGATGGGTCACTAGGAATAGACAGCCCTCTGTGTAGCAGTACAGAAGTGCACTATCTATAGAGAATTTAAGAACAATAATTATAATGACTACAGGTTAATTTGCTTTTCATCACAATCATGTGCTAGTAATTCTAAGCAATGTCAATGATGAATCTTGAAAAAAAGTTGTTGATTTAAGTTCTAATTTTTATAGTTATGACCAAGTGTTAATTACATATTAGCTACAAATTCGTTTTTATTATTATTACTTGTCCTTTAATAGACATGGTATTTTACAAAGAAGTCAATATGGAGAATTCCCAGTTATTTTCCTGGCTCTAACACATGTGGATCTAGCTACAAATGCTTGTTTCTATAGTAAGTTCATAATGGTTTGGAGTTCTAGCTGGTTTCTGACAAAGTTCACATCCCCAGGTCCTAGGATGCTACATATCCTGCACTGAAGCAGTTCAGTTCAGTTCAGTCGCTCAGTCGTGTCCGACTCTTTGTGACCCCATGAACCGCAGCACGCCAGGCCTCCTGGTCCATCACCAACTCCCGGAGTTCACCCAAACTCATGTCCATTGAGTGGGTGATGCCATCCAACCATCTCATCCTCTGTCATCCCCTTCTCCTTCTGCTCTCAATCTTTCCCAGCATCAGGGTTTTCTCAAATGAGTCAGCTCTTTGCATGAGGTGGCCAAAGTACTGGAGTTTCAGCTTCAACATCAGTCTGTCCAGTGAACATCCAGGACTGATCTCCTTTAGGATGGACTGGTTGGATCTCCTTGCAGTCCAAGGGACTCTCAAGAGTCATCTCCAACACCACAGTTCAAAAGCATCAATTCTTTGGTGCTCAGCTTTCTTTAAAGTCCAACTCTCACATCCATACATGACTACTGGAAAAACCATAGCTTTGACTAAATAGACCTTTGTTGACAAGGTAATGTCTCTGCTTTTTAGTATGCTGTCTAGGTTGGTCATAACTTTCCTTCTAAGGAGTAAGCATCTTTTAATTTCATAGCTGCAGTCACCATCTGCAGTGATTTTGGAGCCCATAAAAATAAAGTCAGCCACTGTTTCCACTATTTCCCCATCTATTTGCCATGAAGTAATGGAACCGGATGCCATGATGTTAGTTTTTGAATGTTGAGCTCTAAGAAAACTTTTTCACTCTCCTCTTTCGTTTTCATCAAGAGGCTCTTTAGTTCTTCTTTGCTTTCTGCCATAAGGGTGGTGTTATGTGCATATCTGAGGTTATTGATATTTCTCCCAGCAATCTTGATTCCAGCTTGTGCTTCTTCCAAGCCAGCGTTTCTCATGATGTACTTGGTAGGTTTGATATAAACAGTGATAGTACAAAGGTTATAAAGAGGAAGAAACAGAGTTTAAGTTATTTCAATTCTTTCTCTCATTTTGTTTATTTCTCCACTGATCTCTAGTAGCAATTTTGTTTTATTTGTGTTTAAATTAGAAGCAATGAAGCAATGTCAGCTACAAGATGTAATATTTTTGATTGATTAGTACACATTTAATTCCTGAAGGACATAGTTTTCTGAAT
>SJYQ01091778.1:126278-266744 GCA_006410935.1 Redunca redunca | reverse complement strand
GTTCCATGTGATAAATACACTAGGTATGTACACTAAGTAAATATGAGACTTGTATAAGTGGTATAATTGTCCCCTATAATGCCTGCCTTATTATTGGAATGGTTTACACATACTTTTAAAGAAAATCATCCATAGTAAGCCTTAAGATCCTAATCTAAAGGATGCCATGTATAATAGATTTCATGACACAGACACAGAGACAATATCTGCCCCCAGGAGTCTGTGGAGGAGGAGCCCTGAGTACATTGCTGCATCACAGGGTTGTCACCAAGGAGTCAGAGACTGAATATTCCTGGAAAACAATGCTATGTGGCCAGAGTTTAAGAGAAAAACAAGGGGATGAAAATGTCCTTGGAGGCCATGCATGTACACATGGACACAGATGCACATACATGATCATACTTTGGTAAGACATCTTTACCTCCTTTGACAGTACTGTCACCCAATGTCACCTCGGCCCATCTGTAATTCACAAGTGAACGAAATGAGGAGTCAAAATGTCTCATTACCAGAACTACTTATCAAACCTCAAACCACTGTTTCCTGCAAAATATCATGTCTGGAGATGGGATTCATCCTTGGGATTTCTCACCAGGAGCCAATAAAGTAAAACGGTTGTACTGTCATATTTAAAATTTGCCTACTCAATCTGCTATTTTATATTTTTTAAATAAAAATCACCTTTCATGTTCTTGGTGGGGGCAGGCAGTTGTGCAGCTTTGTTTAGTTATTGGAAAATTGCTGGTTGTGCTAAAAAGCATTTTCTATACAGAAACTGCATATTCATAAATGTTTACAATCAAGATTGTTGTTTATTTTTTATTCTGGCTACACCACCTGGCTTATGGGATTTTAGTTCCCTGACCAGGGATTGAACCTGGGGCACCAGCAGTGATAGCGCCAAGTTCTAATCACTGGACTGCCAGGAAATTCCCTGATTTTTTTATTTGTTCTTTCTTTTGAAAGACATTTGTTTCTAGGATGATGTATTGAATTCATGGTACTAGAGCCCCTAACTTAACATGTTTTAATTTAATCACACAGATTTGGCATGGAATCTATGCTATTTTCTTTATAAAAATTAAATCTATCTGAGGTTGGCAACAATTCTTGCATGATGGAGTTTATGAAAAAAATGAATTCCTAGTTGTGTCAGATTATTTTTTAAAGCAGGGAGTAGGAGACAGGAGCATTTCTCACAAGTTTCAGGGAATACAATCTCCATTTTTCTAGTTTTCTTCTTAAGCAGTCTCTGAAGGTAAGCTTAGAAGGTCTGCACTAAACTAAGTAACTTTTTAAAAGGTGTAATGTTAAAGGAAGTATCCAAAGTAGAACCACTCGGTCATAAGTGTGCTTTTTGTGCTGGTCTGATCAAATGTGCACACCTAGATCCAAGTTAGCTCCTTCATATCTTTTATGGCTTCTGATGATAATGGGTAGGAAATTGTTCAGGTATTAGAACAACCTGATATACCAGTTCAAGTAAGGCTGATAACTGATGTGACTGTTTCAAATAGATTGGTGTCTGTGCTGGGGTAATAAACTTTAAGAATCAAACTGGATATTTGTTTCTTCTTGCGATCATTCCTCAGCAGGGCTGGGAGATTTGGGGAATTTGTCAGGACTGTACTCGAGAACAAAGTCAGCAAGTTCTTGATCTTCTATGCTTAAATGTTAACAGGTCCAAGTGCAAGATTTAGAAAGACACCTGAAGTAGACTGCTGGGTTGACTTTCCAGTGTTTCTTTGCCCTGTCTCTTCAGACAGGAGCAATGCGTCCTAAGCTAAAATGTGAATGGGGGAAGAATTTGGAAATGAAAAAGTGAAGTGGGAATTGACATATTATGGAATACCTTTTTCTGTTTGGAATTCTGAAAATCGAGAGGATCTGTTCTTTACTTTATGGTTGAACCTTGGACACCACAGATCTTGTGGGGAACTACCCTCAACACCTTTCTCCCACTGCCATCTGTCCATAGAGCTGGTGGCAGGGAGCCTATAAGCTGGAGAAGCTACCAAGGTTCCTGGAGATGCAGTAAGGGTGGGAAGAAATTTGGAAGTTTCTGGGGCACTTGTGTAGCTCCATAGAAGTGAATGAAAGCACAGCTCTAATCCAGGTTCTTGATTCTTGTGTTTTAAAGTTGACATAGTAAGTGACAGAATTGTGATCAGACTCTTGTCTTCTGCTTCGTTCTACAGGGCTTATCAGTACAGGTGAACTCTGAGAGAATTAAGGAGCACAAACGAGGGGAAATAGAAAAATAGAATATGTTTATTTTTGATGTAATAAATCTTCATTGAGCACACAATGTCAGAAGATCGGTGTCTATCATATATCATTGTTATCTGAAGAACGTGTGGAATGTTTATGGTGTTTGGGGGCTGTTACCATACAATAATGTTAGCGTATAAAAGATGATAAGCTTAAAACTCTCCTTTTCATTTTTTTGCCATTGTTTTCCACACATATAAAAAGAGAATCTAGATTGGCATTGTTCAGTGGAGTTTTCCTCATTGATGGAAGTGTTCTATATCTATACTGTCTAGTTTAGTAACCACTAGTCCCGTGGACAGAGGAGCCTGGAAGGCTGCAGTCCATGGGGTTGCTAAGAATGGGACACGACTGAGCGACTTCACTTTCACTTTTCACTTTCATGCATTGGAGAAGGAAATGGCAACCCACTCCCGTGTTCTTGCCTGGAGAATCCCAGGGACGGGGAGCCTGGTGGGCTGCCGTCTATGGGATCGCACAGAGTTGGACACGACTGACGTGACTTAGCAGCAGCAGCAGTCTCATGTCACTATTAAGGACTTGAAATGTGGCTTATGAGACTGAATTTTTAATTTAGTTTGATTTAATTTTAATCGCCACCGGTGGCTAGTGTCTGCAACAGTTGGACAGTGCAGGTCTAAACTCAATTTATTTCCTTCTAAAACTATGTAGAAAATAACTCATGAAATATCCACAACAGGAATAAAATCTGAATAGCTTTTATATAATATGCACTATCTCCATCACTCAGTTAACACTGGCTTTCTCCTGGCTTTAGTGATTATCATTTTATACGCAAATTATCTGATTTCTCAATAACCTATGCATTCCTTNCGAAGCTATTGTGAGTTATTTGCATTCTTTAAGCATCTACCACAGTGTATGTGTAGCCAATAGTAGGCATCAATAAATATTGACTGAATCATAACCTGTAAAGTAGTGATACTGATACACACACATATGCACACACACACATATATTTAATCTTCATTATTTGCAGATTCTCTGTATTTATGAATTTAGCCACTCACTGAAATTTGTTTGTAATCCCCAGATCAATACTCCCAGTGCTTTCATTGTCATTTATGGACTGCAGAGGATGATGACAAATTTAAGTTTGCCCATCATGCACATTGAGAGGGAACAAGCCTAAATTCTGCCTTCTAGCTTCAGCTCTCATGCTATATACAGGGTCCTTTGCTTGGTCTATAATGCTATATTTTTCATGTTTTCGTGCTTTTTGTTGGTGATTTCACTGTTTAAAACAGTGAAATGTTAGTGCTAAAATGTTTAGTGTTTTAAGGTGCAAGAAGGCTAATGTGCCTTACAGAGGAGATACGTGAATCAGATAAGCTTCATGCAATTGGGAGTTATAGTGCTGTTGGCTGTGGGTTCAATGTTAATGAATCAACAGTAAATATTAAATAAGGTATCTTTAAATAGATACACACATAAAACAAGGCTGTATGTTGATCAGTCAATGAAAATGTAACCTGAGGCTTGTGGGAACCCAACCCTGTAAACTCTGTATTTCTCCTCAGGAGCAGTGCTTCAGTATTCACTAATTCATTGCTCACTATGACTTTATAGACTACAGCTATCATGAATAATGGGAATCGATTGCATATGCTTGCACATATGTGTAGAATATATATGCATGAATGTGTATATAAAATCTGTGAATGTGGTGCTTACAAAATCTGTGTGGTGTATGAGCAAATTCTTCACTTCGCAAGTCCACCATGCCCGTTATCTGAGGCAGGGGAAGGGCTGTTTTTAGCAGGTGATGTGTAATGACACTGAAGCGAGGGGAGATTCTAGTGGAAGTTAAGTCACCTTTTCTACTGGCCCGTCGTCACTGCTGTAAATTTCATTTGTATATGTCTTCTTCCCTTTCAGGCTTCTGGGGCTCTAGCTCTGAGCACTAGTCCTTTTCTCTTACATTCTCTGATAGTGTAAACTTCGAAGGTATGCCCGAGAGTGCTTAGTAAATACAGAAGCATGGCCAGCCATCTGTGATTTAGGCTGGTCCCAGTGAGATTCATTTGTTTAAAAATTTTGACTCTGATGTGTCTTCATTGTGGCCTGTGGGCTCCTCTAGTTGTGGCATTCCGGCTCAGTAGTTATGGCACGTGGGCTTAGTTGCCCCAAGGCCTGTGGGATCTTGGTTCCCAGACTAGGGATCAAACCTGTGTCAACTGCATTGGAAAGTGGATTCTTAAACACTGGACCACCAGGAAAGTTCCCCAGTGAGATTTATTACAAAGCTAAATACATCACTCCTCAATGGTATTACCTTTTCCAACAGAGTGCTGCCATTTTTTACATTCTCTGGGGAGAAGGTAGGACTTGCCTGCTCTTCTTCCAGTAATTGTGGTTCTGCTAGTTGAGAGCAGATGAGCCGAGGACCCAGTGGTCTTCAGTTCTGTGAATTAGCTCAGCAGCCAGGATAGGGGAGCCAGGTCCCTTGGAATAAGCCAGGCTGTCATTTCTATCTGTCTCAGAGTACCTCATCTTTGAGAGGAATAAAGTCAAGAATCAAGACTGGCTTTGGCAGCTGTGAATTTTTTATTCACACAGTAAGATTCTGAAGACTGAAATAAAGAAATGGAATCTGTAATCATATAATCTGTATGACTGTAGCAGAGGTCAAAATAGCTGTTTCCCCTTCACACTAAGTAACCTGTGTTAAGTTGGAGATTTGGATGGAAGCTTGCTGCTTCTTGCAGAGGTCTGGTCAATTTTCACCAAAATTAACTCCCAGTGTAAAACTGTCTTTCATTTGTACAAACACGAAATTTATTAGCCCTGCAGATGTTCCAGAAAACCAACCCATTCTCTTCATTGCAAGCTTTATAAACAAAAAAGCTAGCATTCTCTCCCCATGCAGCTTGCATCTATCAACACTCCAACAGCATGAATGGTTATGCTTGCTTGAGCAACTCTGAAGTGAGCCAATTTGAGTGCCCTTGTCTCAGATTTGAGATGCACTCACTCCGTGTACCCTCAGCATTCATTTGACTGCAGACTGACCCAGTGCCAGGATTGTAAGCAGCTGCTATTTCATTTGTATCTACTGACCATATTTTATTTACTGAGGGATTTTTTTCTTTGTAAAATGCTTGCATCTTTTTTACTTCTGACTTGTTTTTATTTAGGAGGGCATCTGCTACTTCGAATTTGGAAATAATTTCAAAAGTTAGTTGTCAAATTTGTCAGCAGCCCTCATTCTCCCTTCTGTTTGTCTTTTTTTTTTTTTTTTCCTGTCTCAACACTTTTAAAGTTGGGTGAGCACTGAACCAGAACCTTCAGATAGACGGTGATTCTGGATCATTTAGCTGAATTTTCTGCTGCAGATTTGGGTTTTGTTCAGTCACTAAGTCATGTTAAACTCTTTGAGACCCCATGGACTGCAGCATGCCTGGCTTCCCTGTCCTTCACTATCTTTTGGAGTTTGCTCAAACTCATGTCCATTGAGTCAGTGATGCCATCTAACCATCTCATCCTCTGTCATTTCTTTCTCTTCTTGCCTTCAATCTTTCCCAGCTTGAGTCTTTTCCAATAAGTCAACTCTTTTCATCAGGTGGCCAGAGTATTGGAGCTTCAGCTTCAGCATCAGTTTTCCCAATGAATATTCAGGACTGATTTCCTTCAGGATTGGCTGGTTTGATTTCCTTGCTGACCAAGGGACTCTCAAGAGTCTTCTCTAGCACCACAGTTCAGAAGCATCAATCTTTAGTGCTCAGCCTTCTTTATGGTCCAACTCTCACATCTCTACAAGACTACTGGAAAAATTACCAAGAAGTAAACGAAACTTAAGCTTTAGGGTCTAATCTTCCCAATGTTGTTAGAAGTTCACATGTTCTCCTAAATTTATATATTTCTGAAATTTTCTAATTTCATATTCTTTTTCTTAAAAAGCATCCTTTCCTCCCTCTTTTCCAAAACACACCATGATCTAAAATTCAAGTCCCACAAACCCTGAGTCTGTCTCTGCCCCTGTGGCTATGTGGGTGACCCTGGATCTGTGTGTCATTTTTCCTTCCATGATACTGCCAGCCTCCCCTGACCTAGGAAGATGAGACCTGTCATGCATTCTGTTAGTCTTGCTCCTTTCTTGGGAGCTGGGTTAGGCTGACAGACCTTTCATGCTCAGATAGGACCCTGTGATAATTGTTAACAGTTCTCTAGTTTTCTCTGTCTATTACTCAGTGTACTTCAGAGAAACTGATCAATAGGAAATTGATTGATTATAAGGAATTGGTTCATGTCATTTTGGAGGCTAGCAAGTCCTGAATCTGCAAAGCTGATATCCCCATTTAAAGACCATCAGGCAGGAGACTTCTCTCTTATTTGGAGGAAGGTCTGACTTTTGTTTCATTCAGGCCTTCACCTGATTGGATGAGACCCACCCACACTCTGGAGGGCATTTGGCTTTACTCAGTAATACCAGTTTAAATGGTAATTTCATCCCCAAACATCCTCCCAGAATTCCCTAGAATAATATTCAGCCAAATAGCTGAGTACCCTCCGACTTAGTCAAGTTGGCACGTAAAATTAAGCACGTTTTGTTAGCTGTGTATGCTTAGGCTTTCTGTCTGTGTCCACCTCCTCGCAATCCCACAGACTATAGCCTCGCCGGCTCCTTTGTCCATGGGATTATCCAGACAAGAATACTGGAGTGGGTTTTTATGTCCCCTCCAGGGGATCTTCCAACCCATGGATCGAATCCAGGTCTCCCACATTATAGGTGGATTCTTACCATCTGAGCCACCAGGGTAGCCCAAGAATACTGTGGTGGGTAGCCTCCCCTTCTCCAGGGGAACTTCCCAACCCAGCTATCAAACCAGGGTCTTCTACATTGGAGGCGGATTCTTTACCAGCTGAGCTGTTTTACCAGTGAACTGTTATTGCTGTGACTGGCCTATTTATATCTGGGTTCTTAATAGTTTTTTCCTTTTTAAAACTATATATGCAGTTCCATTTTAGGGCACGTTTTTGAAAATCTGTTTTATGTCCTATGGAAAAAAGATAGGGAATAGAGAAAAGGAGGAAATAGGGTCTTGTCTTTGAAGAATTTGTCCTTTAGGTATAACCCTGTTATACCCTGTCCTTTAGGTATAACTTACTCATTGAAAGAACTCATTCACCAGATTGGAGAGTTCAAAGGCCAGGCAATGCCTGAACTCAAATGCAGAGATTCCAAGGAATCTTAAAGGGAAGCAGAGCTCTTTATAGAAACAAACACTTACCAGAGGCTTCAGGAGAATTCTGAAGCTAAATTAAAATAACAACAACAACAACAGTTGTTAAGTTGATGTTAACAAAGCAGTTAACTTGATGGAGATCAGGAAGTGGGGCTCCTGTTAGACAGGAACATCTGTAAGGCTGTCCAAAGTGTGGTGGCTGGATTGTTTGAAGAGGTGGGACCAAGTTGAGGCTGGAGAAGTTGCTGAAAAACAGGTCAGTGGATTGTGGAATGGCAGAATATGAATTCAGCTTAATTCAGCTCAAAACCTCATGAGGTTTTGAATTGAGGGACACCTTCCCACGGCAGAGAACTGGTGTTTAATGAAGACTTTTAACTGAATATGTAACCAAGAGCTTTGTACAATAAATAGAATTTTCACTGCAGTACTTTTGCTCTTAAGAACTTGAGAGAATAGCTCTTCCTTTATAACATTAATCTATGTCTGTCTTTGGAAACTACAAATTTTTTTTGAGGCTGATTTAAAAATTGCCACATATAAAGTCAGTTCATAACCTTAAAATGCTTATGAACCTTACTTATGTGATAATGCCTCACACTGTCCATAATAATTAAGAACTGACAAGTTTAATTTCCTTCCCTAGGTCAGTCTGGAGCTTCAAGAATATCTCCAGAAGGAGAGAAGGGGAGGTGTCTTGTTTCATGAATTGAGTTTCTGCCTAAAAATTGTTGGAGGAAAGAGGTTCCTTGATTTTTTTTAATATAGAAAATTACTGTCATAGGTTAAAATGACTAGTCAGAGAGAAAGTCCAAATTAGATTAAGAAAGCTCAGAATGTGTGTATGCGCTTGTGTTTTGAGGGTGGGGGAAGAAGGAAGGAGAGAGAGGTGATATAAAAAGATCATTTGATTTGCCAACATATTTGCTTACAGAATCTTATCTATTATATCTGTAATTCACAAAATGAAACACAGTTGTATAAGTTGTATAGATTCTCAGGACGCCACAAACTAGCCATCAGCTTGTTGGGCTTCAAGCAGAAACCTCAGAAATTAATGCTTTAATTTTTCTCATTTCTATCAGCAATATGATCTAGAACATCAGATGCAAAAGTTGCACCAGCTTGACTATTTAGTTTATAATTTAGTTTTAATTATTATTTAGCTGATTCTTTAGTCTAGAAAACACTCTATCTTCTAAAGAGTAAGTACAATTTATTTCACTCTTTCGGATAAGTCAATTGCTTCCTCAGGAGCTTGCCAAACAAAACTGAGGTGTGTTAACAGAGGCTTCAGGTTGGAAACTCCTAGCTTTCTATACAAATTTCAGTATCCTTTTGTTTGTATAATTTAGAATGTCATTTTGATTGCTAGAAATCCATTTTAGATCCTTTAGCAGACTTAATCACCATACTGTCCCTCCTCCCATCCCCAGAAAAAACCAACAAAGAAAACCCCAATCTTTTTTCATCTAGATCAGTCAGTAGCTGTGAACCGGGTGTGTGTGTGTGTGGGGGGGGGGGTGATTTTGCCCCCTGGGGAATATTCGTCAGTGTCTGGAGACATTTATTTGTTACAATTGAGGGAGTGCTCCTGGCATCTAGAGGAGAGATAGGGATGCTGCTACACAGCTTACAATGCGCAGGAGATTTCTCTTCAACAAAACATTGTCTAAGGCCCCAAATGAAGCTGAAGTACCAATACTTTGGCCACCTGATGTGAAGAACTGACTCACTGGAAAAGACCCTGATGCGGGGAAAGTTTGAAGGCAGGAGAAGGAGGCAACAGAGGATGAGATGGTTGTATAGTATCACTGACTCAGTGGACATGTGTTTGAACAAACTCAGGGAGATAGTGACGGACAGGGAAGACTGGTGTGCTATAGTCCTTGGGGTCGCAGAGTCGGATATGACTTAGTCACTGAACAACAACAACAAACAACAACAGTTCTGAGGCTGAGAAATCCTGCTCTCAATAGATCTATTGGGGCTCATTTTGCATTTGGTATCCATTGGGCTGTTCATCTTTCAATGCCGTCTTTGCTTTGAAAATAGGAGCCTCCACAACCTCAGCAGAGAAATTTTCAGGCAAGTATATAAGCTAGTTTCAAGTGATAAACGCTGCCCCTCTTGAAAATGTTCTTAAAATATTGAAATCAAGTCCCTCTGCTGCTGCTGCCGCTGCTAAGTCGCTTCAGTCGTGTCCGACTCTGTGCGACCCCATAGAAGGTAGCCCACCAGGCTCCCCCGTCCCTGGGATTCTCCAGGCAAGAATACTGGAGTGGGTTGCCATTTCCTTCTCCAATGCATGAAAGTGAAAAGTGAAAGTGAAGTCACTCAGTCATGTCCGACTCTTAGCGACCTCATGGACTGCAGCCCACCAGGCTCCTCTGTCCATGGGATTTTCCAGGCAAGAGTACTGGAGTGGGGGTGCCACTGCCTTCTCTAGTACTTGCAAATAACTTTTTTCAGGAAGGGAAAATACTGATCAGTTCAGTTCAGTTCAGTTGCTCAGTGATATTTGACTCTTTGCAACCCCATGGACTGCAGAAAATACTGATCAAGGAATTTCTAAACAATGAGAATGGCAGATTCATGGATACCATGAATACCAAGGCTATTTGGGGCTTCACATTTTTCCTCCATTGACCTTTACTGTGGCACTGTTGACAGGGCTCATCTGATACTTAATAAAAAATGATCACCTTGATTCTTTGAAAAACAGAGACCAGTTTACATAAAATCCCACCACCTGCTCCAGTGTAAACGGCAACACCCACCCACAAGCCCTGTCCTTCGCGGATTCAAGGAGAACCTTTGTGCTATGTCTTTTCAGCAGTGGTGGCCACAGCCTCCCTGCAGATGGCAAATAAGGTGTCATTTAGTGGGTGATCAGTAAGTATTGTTGAAGGACTGCCTTCAGGCAGACTTTCTTCCTGACTCCCCCATTCCCTTTACTCTAACCATGATCAGCATTTTCTCCTGGTCCACCTGGGCTGCTCCAATAGCAAGAAGCTCATAAACATAAACAAAGAAAAGAAGACATTCAGGTTAGAAGAATTTGCAGGAGGAGAATTAAAAACTGAAAATTAGAAAAAAAAAATAAAAATTAGAAAATTAAAAAACATGTTTCTTTTAAAAAATTTATTTATTTTTAGTTGAAGAATAATTGCTTTACAATGTTGTTTGGTTTCTGCCATAAATTGGCATTAATTAGTCATAGGGATACATATGTCTGATCCCTCTTGAACCTACCTCCCACCTCCCATCCCATCCCATCCCATCCCACCCCTCTAGGCTGTCACAGCCTTAAACTTAGCAAGAAGGGATGTTCAAAACTGGAGGCATATGTGCTTAACTTGAAGTTTGCTTGACCTTGTTTTGACATCATGTGGACCCTCTTATCTGCCTCATGATAATTTTTTGTCAGCTCCTGCAAAATGTTTTGACTACAGTGAAAGCTGATCTACCCTGTTTGGCTCAAGTGGGTTGGGAAATAAAACCATGTGAAAATCTTTGGGCTAGAAAAGAAGTCCAAATTGATTAGGATGTGCTTTTAATTCACGAGTTCTATTGATACAGGTAACTGTGTATAAACTGGAAATGCAAGCTGCCTTAATTCCAAAAGGTGGTTTTAGCACATGTGTGATTTACAGATCTGTTCCTGAATTTTTACAGTGCATTTTTGAGTCTCAGTTCTAGAGAACTTACAAGACAACTCCCAGCCACAGAAGTAGGTACAGTACATACAGTAGACCTCTTATCTCATTTCAGACTGGCCAGAGTGTAATGTGATCTCATGGCTTTGATAGCCTTCATATATGAATGTTCAGATATTGTCATTGGGTCCTTTGATAAAAAGAACTGATCTAGAAAAAAGAAATCCCAGCCAGCTTGAGAAATTAAGTAATCAGAGAAACCACACAGGCACTGGGACACTTAGCTGCTGGCACAGAAGGCAGAACCTACTCCGGTAACAAAGCAGTCTTTCCCAGGTCATCCAACAGGGAAGGCAGCGAGTAACCCGTAACAATGGGGCCCAATACTGGGTGTATTATATAATTAGCAGTTTGTTACTCATGGGCTAATTCCCCAGCTGATGTTTTGTGCTCTTTCCTGCTGCTTGACTGTTAGCCAGCTTGGAGCTTAACACCTTTATAGGATGTTGGTTTTTCTATAAGAGATGTTAGGACATTTTCACAAGCCAAAATTTAAAAGCAAGGGTGATAAGTATACATGTGTTCTTTATTCCCATTGTGACATTCAAAACAATACTTTCTGTTTTAATCAGACCTTTGCTTGACTGAAGACCAGTGATGGTCCAGAATTTTTATCCAGTTCTCAAACTCCTTACTGATGAGCTGGAGTTCAGTGAGCCAAAAGTTACCGCTTACTTTTCCTTCCTTGAAATTCAGTCTGACTACAAGAAAGTGCTTAATTTTGGGAGCAATCTTGATGGCGTCAGTGCTTCACTCTCATGTTAATGGATTATTGAGAGAAAGTTTGTCAGATCCTTAGAGCTGGAGAGGTCTTGGGGTCATCACTGTTTTACATTTGAAGAAGTCCAGGACAAAGAAATAGGAGTCGTTGTCTAAAATCACAAAGATATTGAATGCAGGAAAGTAAGATTTGCAGTTTAAAATATGTTAAGAGGATAGAGCTCATCTTAAATGTTTTTACCGCACAAAAAACCCAACCCACACCAAGCCACACACAAAAAGGACCACAAAAAACCCAATCCATGCCAAGCTACTCATGAAATGACACAAGGACATTTTTGGATGTGAGGGAGATATTTAGTACCTTGAAAAGTATCATGGGAGTATGCATAAGTCCAAACTCATCAAGTTTTGTATATTAAATATGTGCAAATTTTGTATACCAGTTATACATCAAGAATTGGCTTCCTTGGTGGCTCAGATGGTAAACAATCTGCCTACAACTCGAGAGACCAGAGTTTGATCCCTGGGCAGGGAAGATGCCCTGAAAAAGGAAACGGAAACTCACTCCAATATTCTTGCCTGGAGAATTCCACGGACAGAGGAGCCTGGAGGGTTTCAGTCCATGGGGTCACCAAAGAGTCAGACACAATTGAGTGACTAACACTTTCGCTTTCATACCTCAATAAACCTTTTCCTCCCGTTTCTCCAAACAATGCTTTCTTTTTAGAAAATCTTTTTTTTCCCACAGCTTTATTGACATCTGTTTGACATTGTGTAAATTTAAGGTGTACAACAATAAAAGCTTTAAAAAAAAAAAGGAAAAAGAAAGATGAGCACTGACTGAGAGACTGTATTTACAATTAATATATTTGCTGGAAGATTTGTATCCAGAATATATAAATAACTCCTTCAGTTCAACAATAAAAGATATATAGTCCATTAAAATATGCAAAAGCACAGATATTTTCAAAGAAAGAGATATAACAATAGAGATGAACAGCAACTTAAAAAGAGATTCGCTTGAGGTGTTTTGGGCCAGGTTTACAGCTCTTTTTACTAAGCTGTTCGGAACAAAATTATCTAGTCCCATGGGTGGATAATGCAATCATCATAATGCAGTCATTATTAACAGTAAGTTATACCCAGGTGTCCAAAAGACTCAGCTACAAAATAGAAATTTAGTTTAGCATGGTTTCCATGAACATACATTTTTAATGGGTTTTCCTCAAACCAGACAGCTTAGTTGATTGCAATGCCTGGGTTGGCGGGCTGCTCCTCAGGGCTCTTTGAGGCTCACTGGCCACCAAGAGAGTCCAGAGGTGGATGCTGCCTTCTTCTGTGATGTTATGGCTGAGTGTATTAATCTACTTTCTCCTCTCCATCTGCCAGCAATATATGCCATAAAATCTAAGAGATTTGAGAAATGAATAAAATGTACCTTTGTTTTCTTCTCGAACTGGGAATGAGTATGAGACAGCCAGTATGAGCTATTCTGCATTATTTGTTTCTCTCTAGAGCAGTGTCGGAGTTTTCTTCCTCATAATCAGTTAAGTAGCACCTCTCAGGCCAAAGGATGACCTCAGTACATTTTAAAGCAGGAGACATTGCTGGTGCGATTTAAGCCCAGGGGGCTTCTTAGCCTGGGCTTCTGTGAGCTTAAGGAAGAATTTGTCATCTTAAGAAACTTTGTCATCAGTCTCCTCCTGTTGGTCCGGTGTGGAAGTCTGAAGTCTCTTGCCAGGCGAGATAACTGATTGGCAGTGAAGCTTAGGCTGCTCTGCTGATCTTTGTAGAGGAACCAGGAAAAAAGGAGGCTGGAACAACAGACCCGCTGCTCTGCATCTGTGTTGTGTGATGTGGAATAGAAAACGAACTTCAGAGCTTAAACCATTTCAAAAGCCCACATCAAGCTGCGCCGCCTCCTGGCAGACCTCTGAGAGGCTGTTACAACAAGGAAATGTGGTAGACGCTACATTGTCTTGCGGAGGGAGGTTGGTGGGATCCTATTATTTTGCTTCTGAAGTGTAAGGGCTTCTTTTAGAGTGTGTCATCTTCACAAAGGGCTGCGTATTTTAAGATTCCTTTTATATGAAATATCACGAAAAGGCAAATCCAGAGAGACAGAAGGTGGGTTCGTGGGTGTGAGGGGCTGGGGAAGGGGTTTAAGGAGAGGTGGCTCAGTGGGTAAAGAATCACCTGCAATGCAGCAGACACAGGAGATGGGAGTTCAATCAATCCCTGGATTGGGAAGATCCCCTGGAGGAGAAAATGGCAACCCAGTCCAATATTCTTGCTTGGAGAATGCTATGGACAGAGGAGCCTGGTGGGCTACAGTCCATGGGGTCACAAAGAGTCTGACACAACTGAGGCGACTGAACACACACAGCCCTTGGGAAGGGTTTCTTTCTGGGCTGATAAGAAACATCCCCAGATCGGGTAGCGGTGAAACATCCCCAGATCGGGTAGCGGTGATGAAGGCACAGCAAGGCAAATATACTACAGACACTGATTGTCTACTTTGAAATGGTATGTTACGTGAATTATGTCCCAGTTAGAAAGCATATAGTGTGTCATCTTAAGATGAGGATTGGTGGAAAGTGACAAGGGCAGATCCTGCCGTGCTCTGGGTGATAACTGCATCGCACGCTTGCCATGCACTAGCCTCTCTTCTGAGGGCCCGACGACTGCTCACCCATGTCATCCTCACAGCAGGCCCTGAGAGGGTGCTGCCGTCACCCACACTCTACAGATGGGGCGATGGAGGTGCAGGGAGGACAGGTGACTTGTTCAAGGTCACACAGTTGGGGCATGGCAGAGCCAGTCTCCCCACCAGACAGTCTGGCTCTGGAGCCTCTATCCCAGTGCTTTGCTCCTGCCTGGTTTCTAGCGAAGTCACTGCAGGGCACTGAAACAGCAAACAATCAGAGAGGCCATGCATGTGCAGGAGCCCAGGGTGGCCCGGTCTGAATGTTGGCACAAGATGGGCCTCCAGCAGAGGTTATTTGCACAAACAGATTAGTTCATCTGGCTGTCGTGCCAACCTTGTGAACTGACGTCAGCCCCCTCTGGCTTCTGTTTGTTCAGACCCAAAGGACACAAGCGTCACTTGCTGTAGATTGGTCTGTGTGGACACACCTTGTCTGTCTTCTTCCAGATACCTCCCAATGGGTGAGATGGAGGAAGCTTGGAGCTCGCTTCTAATGCAATAGTGTCAACTGTCTCACGGCTTGTGACCCTGAGTATTAATGTGTGCACACAATAACATCCAACTTAGGTCTTTGGTAAGAAATAACTTTTAAAGCAAATTTGCATACTGAGTTATGCTTTTGTTTTTTTTTTGCACTTGCTGAGTGGCATGCGGGATCTTAATTTCCCCACCAGGGCTCAAACCCATATCCCCTGCAGTGGAAGTGCGGAGTCTTAACCACAGGACCACCGGGGAACTCCCGATTTTATGCTTTTAAAATCAGGCATACTGATCTCTCAGTGAAAGAAAAAATTAGTCACTTTGGATATCTTAGAATGAGTCTCATTTTAAGTCAACAATACATTAGACATAAGGATCCAGTTATTTCTATTTTGTTGAACACTTAAAACATGTAATTTTAGTGTTTTAGTATATCTTTAGAAGTATTTTTTTTTCTAATAAGTGAAACATAGGTAGATATGTGATGCAGTGGTAATGAATCCGTCTGCCAATGCAGGAGACACAGGAGATGGGAGTTCGATCCCTGGGTTGGGAAGATTCCTTGGAGTAGGAAATGGCAACCCTCTCCAGTATTCTTGCCTGGAAAATTCCATGGACAGAGGGGCCTGGAGGGCTAGAGTCCATGGGATCACAAAGAGTCAGACATGTCTGAGCACCTGAGCTGCAGAGCAGGTAGGTATTTGCTACCTAGAGCGCCAAGACTTGTGGATTTGGATAAGAACTCCCTGTCTGGGTTGGAAGTCTTGCCTGGCCTTGTAGCAGCCACCTTGCAAGATATATTTAGCATCTGTGTGTTTGTTTCCTGCATGTAATGGGACAGTCGTAACACTTACCCCATACTGGTGGCATAAGTTTTCAATGGCCTAACCCGTGCAAAGCACGTAGAGGAGACAGTACAAGGCACGCACTGTGCTTACTTATATGAAATCTGGGAACTTCAGTCTGATACATTAATGATTAAAAAGGCATCAGGAAGTCGTATTTGTACCAGTCCTGGCCAACTTCAGAGCATGCTTCCTTTGCTGTCTCTTGGATGCTAATTGGACCTCATTTGACACAAGGGGAAATGCAAAGTATCCCTTTAGGATTCCACAAGGAATTAATATCTTAACTTGGTCTAGAACTCATTCTCCTTATTCTTAAACCAGTTTTATTTACTTTTGAAAATAATTTTCCATATAATTTGTCACAAATTTTTAGTGAGAAGTTCTACAAAATATGAAGATATGTTTTAAGATTGAATAATATTTAAAGATAAAATAATAAAGATGCATTATTTGAGGAAAAAAGCTGAGGCCGGAGCCCATCTTCTAGTTAGTTCCACAGCTTCCAGCTCTTGTTCTGTTGTGTTTGTTTATGGATTATAGATTGTTTAAGGTTAAAAAAAAAGTGTGTGTTAGCCACTCAGTTGTGTCTGACTCTTTGCGATCCCATGGACTGTAGGTCAACAAGCTCCTCTATCCAAGGGATTCTCTAGGCAAGAATACCGGAGTGGGTAGCCATTCGCTTCTCCAGGGGATCTTCCTGACCCAGGAATCAAATCCGAATCTCTGGCATTGCAAGCAGATTCTATACCATCTGAGCCACAAGCGAAGCCTTTGTTTGAGGTAATAGGAATATTAAGGATAATCAATATTAATCCTTCATTTTATGGATTAGGAAACATTTCCAGAGAGCTGGAATGACTTTATTAATTCTGCTAAAGAAGTGAATTTAAAACCTAAGAATCTAATATATTGGTCTAGTTTCAAGTCTGGTTATCTTTCTATATAAACCAATTCTGCTTCACAGGTGAAGACTCACTTCGAGTGCTCCCAGGTCTATATCAGAACCGAGTAGTAGACTATTCCTCTCCCTGCTCTTTAAGTGGCCCCTTGGAAAGACCTCTCCAGGTATGGGGGAGGGGATCATGGGGAGCCAGAGGTTCGTAAAGAGCACACAAACTGCCCTCCTCTCCGGGATTACAGCCAAGCTGTCTCTCTGCTATATTCAAGTTTTTTGCTGCATCTTTTCTGCCATCTACTAGCAGACTAGGCAAATCAATTAACTTCTCTGTGAATCAGTTTTCCCACTTATAAAATAAATACAATTCTACCCATTTCATAAGGTTTTTAAGAGGATGGAATGAGCAAATAAATATATCTAATTTCATGCCTGGTCTATAGTTAGTATAGTTGACAGCACTATTATTATTACTGCCCTTCAGTTTTTTTTCCCCCCGACTGCATCAAATCTTAGTTGCAGTGTGCAGGATCTGTTTTGGTCGCATGTGGAATCTAGTTCCCCGGACCAGGGATCAAACTTGTGTCCCCTGCATTGGAAAGCAGATACTCAACCACTGGACCACTAGGAAAGTCCCTGGACTCCTTTTAATATGAGTGGAAACACTTGGGGATAGCACCAGGGACAAGGGATTTGCTTCCCGGAAAATGCGATGGACAAAGGAGCCTGGTGGGCTACAGTCCTTGGGGTCACAACGAGTTGGACATGACTGAGTAATTGAGAACACACAGATACCACATTCCATAGTCTTGGGTCTCCAGAATCCTTCCTTTCTGGTTTACCCAACTCTAGTCCTCAGTATCCTCAGGTGAAAATTTCACTAGCCTCCTCTTGCTGAATTCCTGAAGTCACCGGTTTCATTTCTTCTCTCATTAGAAGATACAATGATAGGCATAAATTATACTCATCTAGAATACTAAAGAGAGTTGTGCAGGCCTCCTATTGAAAGGGAACGTCCCCATGTGGACACTGAGAGAGCCCCAGGAACCAGAACAGGATAAGGTTCTGTTTCTCTCAGCCACACTCTTCCTTGAGCTGCACTCTGGATGTGGAGCACACGAGCAGTTGGG
The DNA here is from genome assembly GCA_006410935.1 of Redunca redunca. Lineage (NCBI taxonomy): Eukaryota > Metazoa > Chordata > Mammalia > Artiodactyla > Bovidae > Redunca > Redunca redunca. The sequence goes on along the minus strand of SJYQ01091778.1, from coordinate 248,764 downwards.
CATATGCTTTCCTCAGTCTTGGATGAATTCTCCACATTCGCTTGCCCAGCATTTCATCAGCAGCACCCAGTTATGTAGCATGCAAGGCTCAGCAAAGTAAACAAGACTTCCACACTCCTGAATGTTCTTCTTGCTTGCCCGTGTCTCCCACAAACTGTAGGCCCCAGGTCAACAGAGATTTTATTGTTTACCTTTTCATCTATAACTCCAGGCACAATGCTCAGCACACAGTTGTGTGTAAAGTCATGTCTGACTCTTTGCAACCCCAGGGGCTGTAGCCCACCAGGCTCCTCTCTCTATGGGATTTCCCAGGCAAGAATACTGGTGTGGGTTGCCATCTCCTCCTCTGGGAGACCTTCCTGACACAACAGGTGCTCAGTAAATGCTTTTAAAATAAATTACTGCTGAGATCAACTTCATAGCAAGGGAGGCATCCATGAATATGAAGCAAAGGATGAACCTTATTGAACTTTCCAGTCTTTGAAGGCAGGATTTGGCACAATTTGGCCTCTGTCTTATCTTGTGTCACACTCCTCTTTGGCCTCTGGGTGACAATGACCCTGCTGTCCTTTCATTTCCCATGCTTATCAGGTCCATTCCCGCCACTCAGGGCACATGATATGGTTTGCTAGGCTGTGCAGTACACAAGGCCACTCGACCAAAGACTTTGCCAGTGCTGCCAGTAAGAATGCCACATGAGCCACAGACTTGAGTCACACATGGAATTCTAAATTTTTTTTGTGGCTATGTTAAAAAATTAAAAGAAGCAAGTGAAATTAATACAAATATTTTATTGAACCCAATAGGCCCAAATAGTACTATTTGAATGTAATCAAATAAAAATAATTAAGGTACTCTCTCTTTATATTTTCGCATGGACTCTTCAAAACCCAGAATATTTTGTATTTAGACTAGCTATATTTTAAGTGCTCAGTAGTCAAATGTGACTAGTTACTATGATATTAGGAATTGTACCATTGGCTTTCCAGATCATGTAGCATTGTATAAACAAGATTTCTTGAAGTTGACCAATAAAGTAGCTTGTTCTAACAAAATCAGTGAATTAGAACAATTTTCCAACTGTGGCCAAAGGCCAAAGGCCTGGAGGAGGTGGTGCCTTTTCTCTAATTTGTGCAAAAATGTTTCTCAGCCAGTGGCGGCCTTATTGTCATGAGGCTTTTGCACATGCTGTTCCCTCCCCCTGGAAGTTCAGTGCCCTTTGACTGATTTATTTCTGTTCATGTTTCTATTAAAGTGTCAATTCTTTCATAGGGTCTTTGTTTCTTTTTCTCACAAAACCCTGCTTCTTTGCCTCATAGCACTTATTGGGATTAGTCATTCATGTGTGAGATTATTTAATGAAATTTCTGTCTCTGACACAAAATGGTTATGCTAGAAGGGGGAAGTTCTTGTCTATTTTTGTTCACTATGGAATTCCCAACTCTGAGCATAGTGCTGTGTGCATAGAAGGGGCTCCAGAAAGATGTACCTCGGGGTGCTCGGCTGACTGCATGTGTCAGTGTCAAGAGCCCCAGCAGTGTGTGATGCTTACATTTGTTTGGTCCAGATACATCTCAGTCTCAGCCAGCGGGTTCAGGCAGAGGCTACAATGTCGTTCAAGGTCTCTCCAGGGAAACAAATTGACTGTTTCTTCTCTCACTGCAAGTATGTGAATTAATATTCCAAGTATGTGAATTCATCTGACCAGTTTATCCTGAACCTGTTCCCGGCTGCATCTGCCTTCTGTCTCTCTGGAGATGAGTGACTGAGTTTTATCTCGGACTCATTCAGGAGACTTAACATGCAGTGGCCACTTTAAAACAATAATATTTACAAAGTAGGTGAGTTACTAATGTGAAGAACAAGTAAGTCGGGAGATAAACCACTCTGCATTTTGAAGCACACAGGGTTGTGCAAGTTCTTATTGGAAATCCAGGAGCTGGAGGCTGGGAAATTTATTTCATTACTTCACATGCTGTCTTCTTTCTTCCATCCTCTTACTATACCTACCAATTGATCAGAGCCACAGAGGGGACAGTTAGAAATTGTGAACACAAGGCAAAATGACTATTAACCAATGAGCAGTAATGATATTACACAGAATATTAAGTTTAATAGTTTACATTTGCAACTCTGATGCCATCAGACTGCTTGGGTTCAAATCCTGAACTGGATATTTATTAGCAGTGTGACCTTGGGTAAGTTATTTAATTTCTCTGAGCCTCAGTTTCATCATCTGTAAAACAAAGGATTAAAAATAAGAACCTAGGGGTGGTCCCAAGATGGCAGTGGAATAGGATGGGGAGACCACTTTCTCCCCCACAAATTCATCAAAAGAACATTTAAACACTGAGTAAATTCCACAAAACAACTTCTGAATGCCGGCAGAGGACATCAGGCACCCAGAAAAGCAGCCCATTGTCTTCGAAAGAAGGTAGGAAAAAATATACAAGACAAAAAAAAGAGACAAAAGAGGTAGGGATGGAGCTCCGTCCCAGGAAGGGAGTCTTAAAAAGAGAGAAGTTTCCAAACACCAGGAAACACTCTCACTGCCGAGTCTGTGGTGAGCTTTGGAAGCACAGAGGGCAACATAACAAGGAAGAAAAATAAATAAATAATTAAAACCCACAGATTAGGAGTCCAATGGTAACTCCCCCAGAGGCAAAGCAGCGCAGACGCCTGCACCCGCCACTAGCAAGTGGGGGCTGGGCAGGGAGGCGCGGGCTGAATTGCTTAGAGTAAGGATCTGGCCTGAATGCCCCCAATCTGAGCGAACTAACTTGGGTTAGCAAACCAGACTGTGGGATAGCTACCATGTGAAAAGCCCTAGGACACCACCAGGCCTGCACACAGAACAAAGGACTGAACAGAACTAGCCGGCTGCAGACCATCTCCTTCCGGTGACAGGCAGCCAGAGCTGGAAGGGGGCAATTGCGGCCCCAGAGAGACATTATCTACCAAACTACAAGCAGGCTTCTTTGCTAACTAAGACTTGGTCAACATCTGCCTGAGAAGGTGTGCCGGTTGTACACCCAGAAAACCAAGTGGCAGGGACGGGGTAGGCAATAAGTTGCAGGAACTGCGCTCGCCAAACACCTCATCACCTGAGCTTCTTGGACCTGGGAAGGGCACAAAATGCAGGCCCAACCAAATCTGTGCCTCTGAGGACTATCTGAGTGCCTGAACCTGAGCAGCTTAGACCTGGGAGATGCATGCAGCCCAGGGCCGGCCTTGGACGGTTCCCAGTGGAGCAACCTAGAGCCTGAACAGTGTGGGCAGGGAGGGCACATGCGCCCTGAGCGGGGGCAGGCCCAGTGTGGCTGAGGCACTGTGAGCACATGCCAGTGTTATTTGTTTGCAGCATCCCTCCCTCCCCACAGCGCGACTGAACAAGTGAGCCTTCAAAAAAGGGACTGCAAGGAGATCCAACCAGTCCATTCTGAAGGAGATCAACCCTGGGATTTCTTTGGAAGGAATGATGCTAAAGCTGAAGCTCCAATGCTTTGGCCACCTCATGCGAAGAGTTGACTCATTGGAAAAGACTCTGATGCTGGGAGGGATTGGGGGCCGGAGGAGAAGGGGATGACCGAGGATGGGATGGCTGGATGGCATCACGGACTCAATGGACGTGAGTCTGAGTGAACTCCGGGAGATGGTGATGGACAGGGAAGCCTGGCGTGCTGCGATTCATGGGGTTGCAAAGAGTCGGACACGACTGAGCGACTGAACTGAACTGAACTGAACTGCCCCCTTGTGTCTGGGCAGAAATCAGACACTGAAGAGACCAGCAAACAGAAGAAGCTAAAACAGAGGGAACCACCTTGGAAGTGACAGGTGCAGTAGATTAAAACCCTGTCGTTAGTACTGACTACATAGGAAGGGGCCTGTAGATCCAGAGAAATATAAGCTGGACCAAGGAACTATCCAAAAATGAATTGACCCCACAATACCCACAACACCACCGGAGAAAGTCCTAGATATATTTTTACTATTTTTATGATCATTCTTTTTCCTTTTTTAATTTTTAAGTCCTCTATTACTNATATATATATTTTATAATTTTTATGACTTTTTTCTTTTCTTTAATATTGTATTTTTGAAATTCCAAACTCTACTCTAGATCTTTAATCTTTGCTTTTTGGTATTTGTTATCAATTTTGTACCTTTAAGAACCCAATCTTCAGTACCTATTTTTACTTGGGACCGAGATTACTGGCTTGATTGCTCTCTCCCGCTCTGGACTCTCCTTTTTCTCCACCAGGTCGCCTCTGTCTCCTCCCTACCCTTTCTCTTTTCTACCCAATCTCTGTGTGTTCCACATGGTGGAGAACACTTAGGGAACTGATTACTGGCTGGATCTGTCTTTCTCCTTTTGATTCCCCCTTTTAATTCTGGCCACCTCTGTCTCCTTCCTCCCTCTTCTCTTCTCTGTATAACTCCACGAACATCTCTGAGCTGTCCAGTTGTGGAGTGCACACAAGGAAGTGATTACTGGCTAGCTTGCTCTCTCCTCTACTGATTCCACCTCATCTCATTCAGGTCACCTCTAACTCCCTCCTCCCTCTTCTCTTCTCCATGTAACTCTGTGAACCTCTCTGGGTGTCCCTCACTGTGGAGAAACTTTTCATCTTTAACCTAGATGTTTTATCAATGGTGCTGTATAGAAGGAGAAGTCTTGAGACTACTGTAAAAATAAGACTGAAAACCAGAAGCAGGAGGCTTAAGTCCAAATCCTGAGAACACCAGAGAACTCCTGTCTCCAGGGAACCTTAAAAGGAGTTCATCAAATGCCTCCATATCTACACTGAAACCAAGCACCACCCAAGGGCCAACAAGTTCCAGAGCAAGACATACCACGCAAATTCTCCAGCAACACAGGAACACAGTCCTGAGCTCCAAAATATAGGCTGCCCAAAGTTATTCCAAAACAATTGACATCTCATAACTCATTTCCAGACACTTCATTGCACTCCAGAGAGAAGAAATCCAGCTCCATCGACCAGAACACCAACACAAGCTTCCCTAACCAGGAAACCTTGACAAGCCACCAGTACAACCCCACCCACAGTGAAGAAAGTCCACAATAAAGAGAACTCCACAAACTGCCAGAATACAGAAAGGCCACCCCAAACTCAGCAATATAAACAAGATGAAGAGACAGAGGAATATCCAGCAGGTAAAGGAACAGGATAAATGCCCACCAAACCAAACAAAAGAGGAAGAGATAGGGAATCTACCTGAGAAAGAATTCTGAATAATGATAGTGAAAATGATCCAAAATCTTGAAATCAAAATGGAATCACAGATAAATAGCCTGGAGACAAGGATTGAGAAGATGCAAGAAAGGTTCAACAAGGACCTAGAAGAAATAAAAAAGAGTCAATATATAATGAATAATGCAATAAATGAGATCAAAAACTCTCTAGAGGGAACAAATAGTAGAATAACAGAGGCAGAAGATAGGATTAGTGAAGTAGAAGATAGAATGGTAGAAATAAATGAATCAGAGAGGAAAAAAGAAAAACGAGCTAAAAGAAATTAGGACAATCTCAGAGACCTCCAGGACAGTGTTAAACGTCCCAACATTCGAATCATAGAAGTCTCAGAAGAAGAAGACAAAAAGAAAGACCATGAGAAAATACTTGAGGAGATAATAGTTGAAAACTTCCCTAAAATGGGGAAGGAAATAATAACCCAAGTCCAAGTAACCCAGAGAGTCCCAAACAGGATAAACCCAAGGCGAAACACCACAAGACACATATTAATCAAATTAACAAAGATCAAACACAAAGAACAAATATTAAAAGCACCAAGGGAAAAACAACAGATAACACACAAGGGGACTCCCATAAGGATAACAGCTGATCTTTCAATAGAAACACTTCAGGCAAGGAGAGAATGGCAAGACATGTTTAAAGTGATGAAAGAAAATAACCTACAACCCAGATTACTATACCCAGCAAGGATCTCATTCAAATATGAAGGAGAAATAAAAAGCTTTACAGACAAGCAAAAGCTGAGAGAATTCAGCACCACCAAACCAGCTCTCCAACAAATGCTAAAGGATATTCTTTAGACAGGAAACACAAAAAGGGTGTATAAACCTGAACCCAAAACAATAAAGTAAATGGCAATAGGATCATACTTATCAACAATTACCTTAAACGTAAATGAGTTGAATGCCCCTACCAAAAGACAAAGACTGGCTGAATAGATACAAAAACAAGACCCCTATATATGTTGTCTACAAGAGACCCACCTCAAAACAGGGGACACATACAGACTGAAAGTGAAGGGCTGGAAAAAGATATTCCATGCAAATAGAGACCAAAAGAAAGCAGGAGTAGCAATACTCATATCAGATAAAATAGACTTTAAAACAAAGGCTGTGAAAAGAGACAAAGAAGGACACTACATAATGATCAAAGGATCAATCCAAGAAGAATATATAACAATTATAAATATATATGCACCCAACATAGGAGCACCACAATATGTAAGACAAATGCTAACAAGTATGAAAGGGGAAATTAGCAATAACACAATAATATTGGGAGATTTTAATACCCCACTCACACCTATGGATAGATCAACTAAACATAATATTAACAAGGAAACACAAACTTTAAACAATATGATAGACCAGCTAGACCTAATTGATATCTATAGGACATTTCACCCCAAAACAATGAATTTCACCTTTTTCTCAAGCGCACACAGAAACTTCTCCAGGATAGATCACATCCTGGGCCATAAATCTAGCCTTGGTAAATTCAAAAAAATTGAAATCATTCCAAGCATCTTTTCCGACCACAATGCAGTAAGATTAGATCTCAATTACAGGAGAAAAACTATTAAAAATTCCAACATGTGGAGGCTGAACAACACGCTGCTGAATAACCAACAAATCACAGAAGAAATAAAAAAGAAATCAAAATATGCATAGAAATGAATGAAAATGAAAACACACAACCCAAAACCTGTGGGCACTGTAAAAGCAGTGCTAAGAGGAAAGTTCATAGCAATACAGGCATACCTCAAGAAACAAGAAAAAAGTCAAATAAATAACCTAACTCTACACCTAAAGCAACTAGAAAAGGAAGAAATGAAGAACCCCAGGGTTAGTAGAAGGAAAAAGATCTTAAAAATTAGGGCAGAAATAAATGCAAAAGAAACAAAAGAGACCATAGAAAAAATCAACAAAGCCAAAAGCTGGTTCTTTGAAAGGATAAATAAAACTGACAAACCATTAGCTAGACTCATCAAGAAACAAAGGGAGAAAAATCAAATCAATAAAATTAGAAATGAAAATGGAGAGATCAAAACAGACAACACAGAAATACGAAGGATCATGAGACTACTATCAGCAATTATATACCAATAAAATAGACAATGTGGAAGAAATGGACAAATTCTTAGAAAAGTACAACTTTCCTAAACTGAACCAGGAAGAAATAGAAAATCTTAACAGACCCATCACAAGCACGGAAATGGAAACTGTAATCAGAAATCTTCCAGCAAGCAAAAGCCTAGGTCCAGACAGCTTCACAGCTGAATTCTACCAAAAATTTTGAGAAGAGCTAATGCCTATCCTACTCAAACTCTCCCAGAAAATTGAAGAGGAAGGTAAACTTCCAAACTCATTCTGTGAGGCCACTATCACCCTAATACCAAAACCTGACAAAGATGCTACAAAAAAAGAAAAACTACAGGCCAATATCACTGATGAACATAGATGCAGAAATCCTTAACAAAATTCTAGCAATTAGAATCCAACAACACATTAAAAAGATCATACACCATGACCAAGTGGGCTTTATCCCAGGGATACAAGGATTCTTCAATATCCACCAATCAATCAATGTAATACACCACATTAACAAATTGAAAAATAAAAGCCATATGATTATCTCAATAGATGCAGAGAAAGCCTTTGACAAAATTCAACATCCATTTATGATAAAAATTCTCCAGAAAGCAGGAAGAGAAGGAACATAACCTCAACATAACAAAAGCTATATATGACAAACCCACAGCAAACATCCTCAATGGTGAAAAACTGAAAGCATTTCCCCTAAAGTCAGGAACAAGACAAGGGTTCCCACTTTCACCACTACTATTCAACATAGTTTTGGAAGTTTTGGCCACAGCAATCAGAGCATAAAAAGAAATAAAAGGAATCCAAACTGGAAAAGAAGAAGTAAAACTCTCACTGTTTGCAGATGACATGATCCTCTACATAGAAAACCCTAAAGACTCCATCAGAAAATTACTTGAGCTAATCAATGAATATAGTNGGAGATTCCTTAAAAAACTGGAAATAGAACTGCCTTATGACCCAGCAATCCCACTGCTGGGCATACACACCAAGGAAACCAGAATTGAAAGAGACACGTGTACCCCAATGTTCATTGCAGCACTGTTTATAATAGCCAGGACATAAGCAACCTAGATGTCCATCAGCAGATGAATGGATAAGAAAGCTGTGGTACATATACACAATGGAGTATTACTCAGCCATTAAAAAAATACATTTGAATCAGTTCTAATGAGGTGGATGAAACTGGAGCCAATTATACAGAGTGAAGTAAGCCAGAAAGAAAAACACCAATACAGTATACTAACACATATATATGCAATTTAGAAAGATGGTAATGATAACCCTGTATGTGAGACAGCAAAAGAGACACAGATGTATAGGATATTCTTTTGGACTCTGTGGGATGATTTGGGAGAATGGCATTGAAACATGTATAATATCATATATGAGATGAATCACCAGTCCAGATTATTATTATTTTTTAAAATTTTTATTTTAACTTTAGTTTACTTTACAATACTGTATTGGTTTTGCCAAACATTGACATGAATTCATCACGAGTGTACATGCGTTCCCAAACATGAATCCCCTCCCACCTCCCACCCCATAACATCTCTCTGGGTCCTCTCCATGCATGATACTGGATGCTTTGGGCTGGTGCACTGGGATGACCCAGAGGGATTGTATGTGGAGAGAGGAGGGAAGGGGGTTCAGGATGGGGAACACGTGTATACCTGTGGTGGATTCATGATGATGTATGGCAAAACCAATACAATATTGTAAAGTAATTAACCTCCAATTAAAATAAATAAATTTATATTAAAAAAAAGAACCTAAAGAACCTACCTCAAAAGTGTGTTGTGACACTTAAGAGAGCTATTTACCATATAGTACTTGAATAATGTTATCTCAGAAGTTATGTCTATCTTTTTCTGAACAAGTTTGCCCTTCTGGGACATGAAAGATTTGGCTAAGAATGGACACATCAGGTAACTATTGTGGAGACACAACCTTCATTTGAGACAAAACAAGCAAGGTCCAATGCCACTAACACTTTGATTATTCCTTGAGTCTCTTTTGATTAGGCCTGATTGAAAAAATGTTTCAATAAAGCAAGATTTTCTAGGAATAAAGTTAAATCAGAACTGATGGCTCTATAATGTTGGGCTGGATTTCATGGGGACCTTATCCTGTCTCTGAAAACTGTATCTTCTGGTGAATGTAAAAAATAGGATGTATAAATGGCAATAAAAGTACAGACATATTTTGTGATATTGTGCTTTGCAAATATTGCATTTTTAGATGATAAATTGAAGATTTGTGGCAGTTCTTCATCCAGCCAGTCTACCAGCACCATTTTCTCTACAGCATTTACTCAGTTTGTGTCTGTGTCACATTTTGGTAATTCTCACAATATTTCAAACTTCTGCATTGTTATTATATTTGGTATGGTGATCTGTGGTTTTTGATGTTACTACTACAATTTGCTGAAGCATCCAATGATGATGAACAATTTTTAGCAATAAAGTATTTTTAATTAAGGTCTGTACATTGTTTTTTAGACAAGGTGCTAATGCATAATTAGTAAAATACAGTATAATGTAAACTTCTTTTATTCATTGGGAAACTAAACTTTTCCTCTCTCAGGTTTTTACTTGTTTTTTTTTTTTCCCCCCCAGATGAATATGTCTATTTCTGTAGCTCCAAGTAGCAGTTAATAATATGCTATTGCTTTTCTCATCTATGAGTCCAGCCGGCACCAGATTTGTCTACCAAATAGCCTGTTGTGCAGCTCTGCTTGGATCTTCCATATCTTGGGAGACTATCTAAAGTGAAACTTGTATTTCTTCCTCAGTTTGGTTCTGATTCTTGTGCTTCGTTTCTTGGCCAATGGCACTTCCACTTTGTTTACTTCAGCCAGAAATATAGGGTTATTCTCCACCCTTTATCTTTCTTTTTTCCTGTCGACAGTCTGTGACCAAGTCTAGCTGTATCTATAACATCTCTATAGTCTGTCCTCTCTTCACCATCTCCGCTCCCCCCAACCATTGTCTTAATCCAGCCCTCATTAGTCATCTTGTGCTACTTTTAATTTTGTCTTCATACAGCTGGGGGTTTCTCTGGTGGCTTAGAAGGTAAAGAATATGCCTGTAATGCAGGAGACCTGGGTTCTATCCCTAGATTGGGAAGACCCCCAGAGGAGGAAGTAACAACCTACTCAATTATTCTTGCCTGGAGAATTCCATGGACAGAGGAGTCTGGTGGGCTACAGTTCATGGGATCACAAGAGTTGGGACACGACTGAGTGACTAACACTTTCACTTTCACTTTATACAGCTACTTAAGAGATCTTAAAATGCAAATCTGATGATTAAGCACTTTATGACTTAAAATTATTCCATGGTTTTCTGTCAGCTACTATGGATTCAAGTCCACTCTGTGGTATGCTGTAGACAACTCTCCTCTAGTTGGGCCCTTGTTGCTGTTCAGACTCATCCTGCTCATTACCTCTGTGCTGTAACGCCAACAATCAGCATCCTTGTCATCAAGCCCCAGATACCGTGCTAACTGCTTCACCTGTTTTTTGCTTGATTTGTCTTAATTTTCACAGCTCTCGTACCAGGTAGATACTATTATTACTATTTCACTTGACAGCAGGTGGAGTGTTCCCAAGGTCACACAGGTACAGAATTGAAATTTTCTCACAGGTTGCTTTCTAGAGTCTGGGTTTGCCTTGCATTCTGTCCATTTCACGTAATTATATCAACCTTCTTTACCAGATACTCAACCAATGTTTGTTCAATCAGTGAATGAGTACGCAAATGAACAGATCAAGTATGGGAACAGGGTCAGGGATGAACAGACCCCTCAGCTTCACCAAAATGAGTTGACACAAATCTTCACCTCTTATCTGGTAAACTTCCTCCTTGGATTTCCCAGCACATGTATTCATTCATTCCCTCATTCATTCATTCTTTAAACTTGCCTTGACTTCTACTAAGTCCCAGCTAAATTCCGTGACTGCAAAGGTGAATAAAAATAATTCTTATCCTTGAAGAGGTCACAATATAGATGTATAATGAATACATGTCAGTAGATGATTATAATATGCTGAGATATATGCTATAAAAGGGTTTTATGTAATATAGAAAGGCAGTATAAAGAAGGGAGTTTCTACTCCATTTAAGGATACCAGGGAGGAATTTACAAGAGGATGTAGGAGCTGGATCTTGAAGGAAGCATAGAGGCCAAGCAGAAAAGGTAGAGTGGGGAATGGCTTCAGAGTTGTGGAAATGTTTAGAATGAAGGGAATTTCAAGCAACAAACACATAGGTGCAAAGGCACAGAGGCAGGGGAACAAGGTGTGCTAGGGACGGTTCCCAGCGGGGGAGAATTGGAGAAGCAGCGAGTGTCCATGTCTGGACAGATTTGGGGGTAAAAGTAAGTGTGGGCTTTACTGCATAACACTGGAGCACCAGTAGATGAGTTTGAGCAGATGAATAAAGTCATCAGTATTGTTGGCTCTTAGAATGATTATCTTAAGATTTAGGAAGAGAATTGATAAGAGACTGAGTTAAGACAGCTGCTGAGTGAATGAATAAGAAGGGATGGATGTGATAGATCCTCAAGGCTAGAACAGACAGAACTTCATGATTGAATAAATGAGAAGCCATCACCGAACAGAGATATAGAAGAAGATAAGTGGAGGTTTGTGCCATTGATTGAGCTTGGGGTATATAATTCTATTCCCTTTGGAGAAATAATGATCCGGGTACAACAGTAGGCTAAAGAATTTTCTTTTTATGTAGTCGTTAAATTAAATAAAATCATTCCCTTAAAAATTTCTTTTTTTTGCATGTATTGACTTCTAAATATTTAAATACTTTGGCATCAGAGATATGTTTCAAAAAATCCTTTGGATGGAGTCAAATTCTCCAAGCTTCTGTTTCTTTGACCCAGGTTCTTCAGTCTTATGGCCTGAGTCCTCTCCTAGGAACAAGGAAGGTCTGGGCTGGCAGATATCTGGCCAACTCTCTGCTGCACCCAAAGCAGCAGCAGCACCCTTACTTGTCCTAACACTGGACTTCCACTGGGGAAAGACTTTTAATTACCTCTGAAGTCTCAACTCTAAAGATCAGTAACTCATGCAATCTATTTTCTTAAATGTAAGTGCTTGGCTGCAGTTCTGTGTTGTAAGGTGTTTCTCTGTTCTGTTTTGTTCTTGTTCATTGTTTGCTTCTATCTTGAAAAATGGAGATCATGTCAGGGAATAAATCTTGTTCATAAATCTAGTATATTGAGCCCAATTGTTTTTAATTGCAGATAGGATTGTTTTAATTGCCACATATTTCTGTTTCCCAAGAAACATACATTACACCCACAATGGTCCATGCTTCTCTTAACAATGGAATTAGAATAAAACATCTGGAGCCAAAGCTGCACGGGGTCTGGCTTGCTCTTTTGCCATCAGTCTCAATGAGGTGAAAAGTGAACACTAGCCACAAATCAACTGAGAATTAGCACAAGCTGTTGTTTTTGAGTTTTCCAAATATTTTCAGACTTCCATTGTGTATTTTTATGTTTTGTTCTCAAAAATCCTTGCCAAAACCTCCCCCAATGGCATTCCTTCCTAGGTTCCTAACTCATGTGAACAGCAAACAAAACTTCTTGTAGGTCATTAATCTCAAGGAGATATGTTTGCTAAATACAAGAAGATGAATAGAATACACGTTTTTTTTTTTTTTTTTTTACTATTTTTGGGTTCACAAACTCATTAAAAATTTAAGACTGTGTTAGTTGAACTTGTAGACTACTTCTGATTTGCATCTTTAGGATAGTATTTGGATACTCAAAATGTATACAAAATGAAAATCACAGCCCTGTGGAATTAGTAGATATAGAAGTTGAGGAAAGGATGGATAGAACAAAACAGGACAGAAGGTTGGGTAACCTTAAATAGAAGGTACACACATAAACACACTGCTGTTTAACTGGTAGATATATTTATTGTCCATGGACAGATTATTCATGAAAAAAAGGCTTCTTATACCCCCTTTGTTGAATACCATGAATTTTCAGCATGTCTTTTCTCCCACGTAATGATCATTAAATTCTCTAGATAATACCAAGACAGTTTTCCTTTTTCCTCCCTCCATTTGTGGGTACTGCATTAAAATTGATTACAATAAATCATGTGTGTTAAGTACTAATCTCATTTTCTTTCTTTTATTCCTGTGACCAATGGGATGGCATAGATATGGATGCTTTTGTGCCCTGGGGAAATAGAAAACAGAGGTTGTCCATCTTTGCCAAGGAGATTGATGTTTTAGTCAATATCACTGTGGGACACATGGGAAAAACTGCCTCTCCCCTGCCCCACAACTCCGTCCTGATTACCAGCTAACCACTGGTTGTGATCTCATTTCTTTTATTATTGTATCAAGGAAATGTTAAGCTTTCTTAACTCCTTATTCAAAATGCCCTTGAAGAAAGGGAGTGAGGTGTCAAGAAACAATAGATTCTCATTATAATTCTTCCACAAACCTTTTAAATGTCCTTGGAAAATGTTATTATATTTGACTCAGTTTCCCTTTTGCTTGGGGAAAGTAAGTGTTATGGAGACCTAAGGTCCACCTAGATGTCTTTGATACCTCAGTCAACACAATAGTAAGATCTTTCCTATAAAGTCTCTTTCACTTTTCCTATCATTTCATTGAATTTCAAAACATCGAATAATACCCACTAACACCATAATTTAATCATTTGCTCTCTAGTTTGCGACAAACCAGGCCCATCCTGCAACAAAAAATGGGGGGTGGCTGTTCTCCATGTTAGACAGTTTATTTCTTATTGAGGTCTGTGTTCAATTTTTCTTTTGTTGACTTTTAAACTTGAAATCTATTTTGTGACAAAGAAAATGAAGAGATTTGGAAGGAAAAAGAAAAGCATCTTTGAACACACTACTTCAAATATTTTAAACCCCTTTGGTATGCACAGATAAAATCTATTGAGTTTGTGTGTGGGATCTTGATTCTGTGGTTATGAATTATTTAAACAAAGTTTATGCAACATAAAGAACAATTGTCTAAAAATATAAACAATCATTTTCTTCCTTTGGTGCTGTAAATTCACTGGTGCTGTGGATATTATGAAGGAATCCTTTATTCACTTTAAACCTATTGTTCTGCTTTGCCTTTTGGTTAGAATTTTGGCTGAAATTGACAGAGTCAATTAGTAAGTTTCCACAGGTTCAACCTGTTGTTCATGAAAACAGTGTCATATGTGACAAAACAATGACCCACATGCCACAAACAGCCTCTATGACGTTTGGCCTAACTCTTGCTTCAATAAATGAAATTAAAGCATTTGATTGGTAACTTTTCCATCAAGGGAAGCAGTAGCCCTTGGATGAACATTCTTGAAGCTTTCTCTTTGTTTTTTTTTTTTTTTTTGTTTGTTTGGCTTTTATATATTTTAGAGTATAAAATACTTTTATATTTTATCTTAGCTCTGTGCTAATATCAACTTTCCCCCCTTCTTTTTTCTTCTAAAATAACTCATGTCTAGTGGCTTAAAGCTCAACATTCAGAAAACATTCAGAAAACAAAGTTCATGGCATCTGGTCCCATCACTTCATGGGAAATAGATGGGGAAACACTGGAAACAGTGTCAAACTTTATTTTTGGGGGCTCCAAAATCACTGCAGATGGTGACTGCATCCATGAAATTAAAAGACGCTTACTCCTTGGAAGAAAAGTTATGACCAACCTAAACAGCATGTTCAAAAACAGAGACATTACTTTGCCGACTAAGGTCTGTCTAGTCAAGGCTATGGTTTTTCCAGTGGTCATGTATGGATGTGAGAATTGGACTGTGAAGAAGGCTGAGCACTGAAGAATTGATGCTTTTGAACTGTGGTGTTGGAGAAGACTCTTGAGAGTCCCTTGGACTGCAAGGAGAGCCAACCAGTCCATTCTGAAGGAGATCAGCCCTGGAATTTCTTTGGAAGGAATGATGCTAAAGCTGAAGCTCCAGTACTTTGGCCACCTCATGTGAAGAGTTGACTCATTGGAAAAGACTCTGATGCTGGGAGGGATTGGGGGCAGGAGGAGAAGGGGACGACAGAGGATGAGATGGCTGGATGGCATCACCGACTCGATGGATGTGAGTTTGGGTGAACTCTGGAAGTTGGTGATGGACAGGGAGGCCTGGCATGCTGCGATTCATGGGGTCGCAAAGAGTCGGACACGACTGAGCAACTGAACTGAACTGAACTGAGTGAGCTAATTAATAGGCCTTTTGAATTTCTTTACTGTCCATAGAAATAATCTGTGGAGTATAATGAATACCAAGTAATCTCTATTTCTCTCTGTCTGTGGACTTGCGGAGGGGTCTAACTCATTAGTGAAAAATTAAATACTAAGCTTATGTTTAAGAAAGTAGCAAAAAGTATACAATGGGGAAGATTTGATTTAATAAACTTCATGGGGAAAAATTGTCCTTCTGGATTTGTGGTGGGCTATAAGCCAGTTGTGAGTGAACTGTTGGGGGTGCTATTGGTGTGCAGGGGTGTCTCAGGAAGATCACTGTGGCATCTTCAGGCTTTCTTACAACTGTCTTTGTTGCTAGGCCCTACAGAATTGGCAACCCACCCTAGTATTCTTGTCTGGGAAATCCCATGGACAGAGGAGCCTGGTGGGCTACAGTCCACAGGGTTGCAAAGAGCTGGATAAAACTGAGCACACACATACACACACACAGTTCAAATGGAATTTGCCCCAAACTTAGAAAGCCCACTGTGGAATGAGAAGGATGATTGGAACTTGAAATAGTGGCTCCTGAGTGCTGAGCAAGAAGGTGGGAAGGAAGGATGCCATCTGGGCTGGTGCATAGTTACTCTTCCAGATGTTTGCCAGCCCTCCTGGGAGAAGGAGGGGATATATGTTGCTACCTTGGCTTCAGACAGCAGAGTTCTGGGCAGCAGGTGGATTTATAGAAAAGTATATTTGGCCTTAAGGAAAGGAAGCCTTCCAGTGGTCTAGGCTCTCTGAAGTGGAAGGGCACTGCTACAAGGTGTGCTGACTCCCTATCTCTGGGAGTAAGCAGAGAGAGTGTGGCTGCTCCCATTGGCAGATTCCATAGGGAGTGAACTGGACAGTCTTGGCAGAGCCTTTCAACATCAAGATCCTCAGCTTCTGGTAGTAAAAAGGGATACATTCTCTATATTTCTAATTATGCCAAGATTCACTTATAATGGACTCCTTACAAAAACAGTTGAGATGCACACGACAGAGGCACATGGAGTAATTCTGTGGTTCTGGAACTAGGCTGGCTTTATTTCCTATTTATGAGACAATATACTTTCAATTTTCACATGTGTAGAGTGTAGTAGAATGCATCTCACAGGGTTATTATAAGGATTAAATGAGGTAATAATGTAAAGATGTTAGACCAGGGCCTGATAGAAGTAAGTCCTCTAGGTTGGTTAGCTGTTATTATTATCAGCGGGGCAGTTGGTTGGACAGTTATCCCTCAGTATCCATGGAGGATTAGCTCCAGCATATCCCATGGACACAAATACTCAGGGATGCTCATATCCCTTGTGTAAAATGGTGTAATACAGCCAGTTCTCCTTATCCATGAGTTCTGCATCCAAGGATTCAGAGAGCCCATTGTGCTAAGTTAACAGTATCCCAACTGCATTGAAATAACCACATATTCATACTGAGGAGTCCTGATGAATGAGAGTCTGCTGCAAAGGCTGGTCCAAGTTAATCCTTAGCTCTCTGTGACTGAATATAGAACACCTAATGTGAGAATTTTTTGTACTATTAGTTGATGGTAATTTTTCTGACTAAACAAATACCAAAATACATGATGCTTTTACTCAAATAATTGCTTTCACAAGAAGCTTATAAGCAGTTTAGTTAACATTTCTAGGTCTTAACTAAAATGTCAGGTTTTCTAATTTACTCATGTTGGCTAAACTCGCACTATAATTTTAGTTATGAAACTGGGTCCAGTTCAGGGAATGTGTGAAATGACTCTCTCTCTGAATTTTTACATAAGTAAATAAATAGTGCTGGATTTTAGAGCTAAATGAATCAGAATATGTTTAGTGAAATCATGTACTGCAAGCACAAGGGAAAAGGGACATTTTGGATCAAGAGGAAAACAATTGCATGGGTAATAAGTTATTAATTTTGTGCTGTTTGTCCACTCCTTCAGTAATGTTTAACAAGGCTTTATTGATCACAAGAGCCTTGATTTGTACATGGGTACAGATGATTACATTGTGGGCACCAGACCAATCCTTGTGTACAGAGCCTGCAAGCCAAAGACTTCATTAATAATTGATTTTAGCGGGATTGTACAAGTCCACATGGATCTGTCTTTTGCCAGCATGCTTCATCATGATATACTGTTTGATTTCTGGATAACTGTAGGATAATAGATTTGGAAGTAACCACAGATTGGAAGTTGGAGGACCTCATCAGTGGCACAGCCAAGGTCAGTTGTTCTGACTCCTTCTGCAAAGCCTTCCACTAAACGTATATGGAATCTTTCATCAACAGAATCTGAATCTTAGATACAGATGTGAAAATCTGACAGGTCAATAATAGAAAACATTTCCCCAAGCAGCTCACTACAGGTGTCCTTCAGATATTCTTGACAGTATCGTCTATGAAGTTTCACCAATGAGGCTGAATCTCTAGGTCAGAGACCACTAAGATTGGGTTCAGAAATTGTTCAGTGAGACTCTCACAGTCTCTGGTAAGGAGAGAAAAGTCTCAGGTAGCCCACTTCACAGCCCAGATCTCTGTCCAACATTGCCCATAATACTCACCTGTAAACTGTAGTTTAACCACTCACTAACACTCATGATGTCAGGTGGGATTAGATCATGGTTCACCCAGTTCTCTGATTAGCCCTGCTTCTAAAGCCTGCCCACTCGCCTCTAGAGAAGGCCATAGGAGTGCACTGCAGCCCTGGGGCTCTCTCCCAGTTCTCCCCTCTAGCACTTGTCTAGTTTCTCTGCTTTCTAAACTTTGGCCTTGGATATTTAAGGGTTACGCTTCCTTCCTTGTCTCTTTCTGTTGCTGTTTCATGTGAACCATCTGCTTAGTGTTCATTTTGCCCCAGGGTCATCCTCAGCTCCCCAATTTGTGGGCCAATCCCAAATCACTGCTAGCCCCACCTGGCCTGTGTCAGACAATCCAGATCCTTATTTGTCCTGGAAGACAGTCAACCCCTAAATCACCATTTATGTGAATTTATTATAACTTACTGCCCTTGTTTTGACTGTGGCTGGAATGTTGTCCCTGGGCTGCTATGGCATTCCTTCCCTGGGGTCCACCTGCCACCCTGGCTGATTCCCCACATGGCTGAGTATTCTAAGCTCAAGGGAACATGGTGGGCATGGTCCCCCCTGTCCTTTTCTCATAGCAGCCACTGTCAGCCAGAGATGAGGATGGGACTCCTGCTGTCAGAGGCAGCCAGCTTCTCCCTAGGACTGCAAAATGCCATGGCTACACCTGGCAAGAGAAGGCCAATAGTATCATCCACAGGCTGCATCAGGGGCTGTGTGGATGTACTACCATGGCATCAAGCCTTGAAGGAAAAACAGAGTACAAGCTGGGACCACAGAGAAAGCCCTGGGAAGACCTCAGAAAAAGCCCAACACCGTGGACTTCACAGCCTTTCCAAAGCTCATATTCAGTGAACAAAGGCCCTACTCGACCCTCTTGATCTATCCTCTACAGACATGGTGATTCCTTGCTCCTTTCCCTCTTACGGGGGGGTGGATTTCTTCCTGGCTCTAAGTGTCCACAGCCTTCCAACACCCACTGTAGGGACCCATTGCCATGTTGGGTGGCCAGCCTCGGCTGGGTAAGGGGTCTTTCTTCATCGCTTAGCCCTTGGCAGTTTCCCCACCCCATTGGCTCCTGTCCTGATCATACCCTAGTTCTTAACCTGGGAAAACAGTGTGTCCCACTGCACTGAAGTGTGAGACTTGGGTGGTGTCATCAACCAAGGTCTGGTCAGTCAGACAGCTTCCTAGCTCCTGGTTAGCATGGACCCCATTGCTTCCTGCTTGAAGAAACCCATGGCCTGCAGGAGGACTATGACACAGTGTTTTGTCATGAGCTGCCCATGTATTTCTTTGATCCCTCTGATGACCCAGCTATCTTATCATACTGTCACCTTTTGTCATCAGTGGATCAGTGGTGCTTCTGTCTCCAGGCCATTTCCACCCTTTCTGAAGCCATTGTGCCAGGGATTCCAGTTAAGCATGTCCCTCATAAAAAAGCATTTCCCGTTGTAGAGGAAGGAAAATCGATTCACTGTCAGAAGTGCTATTGTGAAATCACACTGGTGTTATAGGCTATTTTTCTGCTGAGTGGAATGTACTCTTCCAAATCTGATATTAATGGCCTCCACTGGTATGTGGATGCCAGTTCATGGAGGGGGTTCTTCAGGCTGTCTGTCTCTTAGAGCCAACATGCAACTCTTGCTCATCCTTGACTGTCTTAAGCTTAATGTTTGGCATGTGAGCTCCCAGTTTGAAAGGTGGTGGTCTTCTTGAGAATCCCTGACTGTTATTTCATAAATTCGGTTCACCCAATGTGGATGAACCATTGCAGGAACTGGCAAACTTTTTCTATAAAGAACCACAGTAAATATTTTAGGCTTTATGGGCCATACTGTCTCTCTTGCAACTATTCAGTTTTGATGCTAGAGGAAAGAAGCAGCCATAGAGCATATGTGAAAAGTTGGGTGTGGCTGTGTTCCTGTCAAACTTCTTTACAAACTCAGGTGGTGAGCCAGTGTTTACAGATTGCTGAAATACTGCAGCATCCCTTCCAGGCTGCTCTGAGAAATGTGCTAGTCAGGCTTGAGTAGAGTCTCAGGCTGTGTTTTATAAAGTTAAACAGGCCATGTCATGGCAGAAAGAGAAGACATCAACTGTTCTGGAAGGGTGTGTGTGCTAACTTGCTTCAGTTTTGTCCTACTCTGTGCCACCCTTTGGACTGTAGCCCACCAGGCTCCTCTGTCCATGGGATTCTCCAGGCAAGAATAATGGAGTGGGTTGCCATGCCCTTCTCCAGCGGCCTGGGAAACAGCTGTGGAAAGAAGAGAAGTGAAAGGCAAAGGAGAAAAGGAAAGATATACCCATTTGAATGCAGAGTTCCAAAGAATAGCAAGGAGAGATAAGAAAGCCTTCCTCAGTGATCAGTGCAAAGAAATAGAGGAAAAGAACAGAATGGGAAAGACTAGAGATATCTTCAAGAATATTAGAGATACCAAGGGAATATTTCATGCAAAGATGGGCATAATAAAGGACAGAAATGGTAATAGAAGCAGAAGTATTAATAAGAGGTGGCAAGAATACATAGAAGAAGTATACAAAAAAAATCTTCATGACCCAGATAAATGTGATGGTGTGAACAAGTCACCTAGAGCCAGACATCCTGGAATGCGAAGTCAAGTGGGCCTTAGGAGGTATCACTACGAAAAAAGCTAGTGGAGGTGATGGAATTCCGGTTGAGCTATTTCAAATCCTAGAAGATAATGCTGTGAAAGAGCTGCACTCAATATGCCAGCAAATTTGGAAAACTCAGCAGTGGTCACAGGACTGGAAAAGGTCAGTTTTCATTCCAATCCCAAAGAAAGGCAATGCCAAAGATTGCTCAAATTACTGCACAATTACACTCATCTCACGTATTAGCAAAGTAATGCTCAAAATTCTCCAAGCCAGGCTTTAACAGTACATGAACCATGAACTTCCAGATGTTCAAGCTGAATTTAGAAAAGGCAGAGAAACCAAAGATCAAATTGCCAACATCTGTTGGATCATTGAAACAGCAAGAGAGTTCCAGAAAAACATCTACTTCTGCTTTATTGACTACGCCAAAGCCTTTGGGATGATCACAACAAACTGTGGAAAATTCTTCAAGAGATGGGAGCACCAGATCACCTTACTTGTCTCCTGAGAAATCTGTATGCAGGTCATGAAGCAACAGTTAAAACTGGACATGGAACAACAGACTGGTTCCAAATCAGGAAAGGAGAATGTCAAGGCTGTATATTGTCACTCTACTTATTTAACTTATATGCAGAGTACATCATGCGAAATGCCAGGCTGGATGAAGCACAAGCTGAAATCAAGATTGCTGGGAGAAATATCAATAACCTCCAACACGCAGATGACACCAACCTTATGGCGGAAATTGAAGAAGAACTAAAGAGCCTCTTGATGAAGATGAAAGAGGAGAGTGAAAAAGTTGGCTTAATGCTCAACATTCAGAAAATGAAGATCATGGCATCTGGTCCCATCACTTCATGGCAAATAGATGGGGAAGCAATGGAAACCAGTGACAAACTAATTTTTTGGGCTCCCAAATCACTGTAGATGGTGACTGTAGCCACGAAATTAAAAAATACTTGCTCCTTGGGAGACAAGTTATGATCAACCTAGACACCATATTAAAATGCAGAGATATTACTTTGCCCGCAAAGGTCCATCTAGTCAAAGCTATGGTTTTTCCAGTAATCATGTATGGATGTGAGTGTTGGACTATAAAGAAAGCTGAGTGCTGAAGGATTGATGCTTTTGAACTATGGTGTTGGAGAAGATTCTTGAGAGTCCCTTGGACAGCAAGAAGATCCAACTAGTCCATCCTAAAGGAAATCAGTCTTGAATATTCACTGGAAGGACTGATGTTGAAGCTGAAACTCCAATACTTTGGCCACCTGGTGTGAAGAAGTGACTCATTTGAAAAGATCCTGATGCTCAGAAAGATTGAAGGTGGGAGGAGAAGGGTACAACAGAGGATGAGATGGTTGGATGGCATCACTGACTCAATGGACATGAGTTAGAGTAAGCTCCAAGAGTTGCTGATGGACAGGGAGGCCTGGCGTGCTGCAGTCCATGGGTTGCAAAGAGTTGGACATGACTGAACAACTGAACCGAACTGCCTGGGAAGCCCCTTCAGAAGTGTATCCTTCCCACATAGATCAAAGACATCCAACTGTTTCTGAACTTTATCTCTTTATTTCTATGCTTTAAGATCTCTGGTTTCCTTTACCACTATCTCTTCAGTCAGTTCAGTTCATTTCAGTCACTCAGTCGTGTCCCACTCTTTGCAACCCCATGAATCGCAGCACACCAGGCCTCCCTGTCCATCACCAACTCCCGGAGTTCATTCAAACTCATGTCCATTGAGTCGGTGATGCCATCCAGCCATTTCATCCTGGGTCATCCCCTTCTCCTCCTGCCCCCAATCCCTCCCAGCATCAGAGTCTTTTCCAATGAGTCAACTCTTCACATGAGGTGGCCAAAGCATTGGAGTTTCAGCTTTAGCATCAGTCCTTCCAATGAACNTAAAGTACTTTATTTCCTGGAGATTCGCAAAACACTATCACTTTGCTGTATATAGCAGATACTCTGATGGTATCTTATTGTATATAAAGTCCAAATTCTCTAGAATGGCATCTAAGCATCTTTGTATTCTATTCCTAAATTGCCTTTCTACATCACTTCTCATTGTCTTCTTGGACTTTTTATTTTGTGAATACTGTAGACTCTTTGTTGATCCTTTATCATACCATGTACTTTCTTGACTCTGGGCCTTTGTTCTTGCTGTTCCCATTCCCACCTCTCTTTCTTCACAAACAAAAGGCCTACCTACCTTCAAAACTCAAGTCCAATCTTTTCTTGTTTGTGCAGCTTTTTAAAAATTAATTTTTATTGGAGCATTGTATATGTGCTGCCAAAGTGAGCACTTTATTGGAGCATAGTTGCTTTACAATATTGTGTCAGTTTCTTGCTGTACAGTAAAGTAAATCAGTCATACAGATGCATACATCCACTCTTTTTTACATTTCCTTTCCATTAAGGTCACTACAGAGCACTGAGTCGAGTTCCCTGTGCTATGTAGTATGTTCTTATTAACTATCTGGCCAATCCTAAAGGAAATCAACCCTGAATACTCATTGGAAGGACTGATGCTGATGCTGAAGCTCCAATACTTTCACCACCTGACGCGAAGAGCCGACTCATTAGAAAAGACCTTGACACTTGGAAGGATTAAAGGCAGGAGGAGAAGGGGATGGCAGAGGATGAGATGGTTGGATGGCATCACCGACTCAATGGCCATGAGTTTGAGCAAGCTCCAGGAGATGGGAAAGGACAGGGAAGCCTGGCGTGCTGCAGTTCATGGAGTTGCAAAGAGTTGGACACGACTTAGCAACTAAAGAACATTAGTTATCTATCTCATATTAATACTTAGTAGTGTATATATGTCAGTTCACTGGGAAATTCTTGGGTATTGGAAAACATAGGGAAGGCAAAAGGTCCAGAAATATTGTCCTGGGCAATCAAGGGCAATAGTGATAGAAGAGGGAGACTTTTTCATCCCCTTGTTTAAGAGCTGAAGTGTAGCTCACCTAGAAAAAGGATAAATTGCCACTAGATGACGCTGTTTCCTCATTAGGCAAATGGGATTTGTCACTCGGGTGTCCTGCACCACAGAGGCAAGAGTGCTGGCTTTAGGGCCAGGAATCTGCTTCCAGCTCGGCCTCTCAGGAGAAGGAGGCCTGGAAGGAAAAGACTTCTGAGTCTGGTCAGGATCTCTCATTTGTAAAACAAAAAAATCCTGGATTGGATGATGTCCGAAGTCTCTCCAATTACTTTAAAAATTTTTTCATTTTTAAAATTCAAGCCTCAGCAATGCCTTTATGTAAACATACTCGTTGAACAGACATACCAGTTTCTCTTTAACTAAATCTCATTTATATGCTTAAACTTGGTAAAAGATATGGGGCAGGAATCAAATAAACAATGGTGCACCTGTGTGGATTGGGAGCTTTCCTGGGCCCAGACAACATTTCTCCTGTTTAAGCTTATTTCTGTACTCAAAGACTTATAGAGCTAGAAAGACTCTTAAAGGGTGTACATTTCTAGCCTTTACTTTTCATGTCTGATGTCTAAGCATAAATTTCTCTGGGGGAGAGAACGGTGGCATTGTAATCTTTCCCATTATTAGTCCTTTTAGGGGCCGTAGCTCTGGATGCAGGTACCTATTTTCCAGGTCAGCTCTGAACTGCACTCTCTTTGGTAGTCTATTCAATATCACTCATGGGTTTTGAAACTCTGCTAGGACTTACTGGATCATGGAATAAAATGAATGACACAGAACACCTAGCTATTGTGTTTGAGCTTCTTTCCTTGCCTACTTTTGGAACAGGGCTCTATGAAGCAGTGCTTTGCTCTGTGTTTGCTTCACAGGTGTTCAGTTAGGTGGAAATTAAACTGCAAGTCCAGAAGATTGTGGTGGGTCAAGTGCTATAACTGTGTCCATCCCTTCCCCCCAAACCCAGAGGAAGTGCCCAGCTCCATGGTTTTGCCTCTGTTTACCATAAGTGGAACCCAGATCATTTTAATGCACAGAAGTGCTCACTTTTCCTGGTGAGTCCTCAAGGTCATTGGTCTGCTGTTTCCTACAGTAATTGTAACAACAATTTATCTCTTGTAAACAAAATAGCATACCCTTAACCTACATACCACTATTAAAACATCATCCCAGTAGGACAAGGGAGTTGCTGACTGTGAAAGAGAATTGGCAAAATAATGCAAATGAAACAAGGTTTGAAAACTCAGATGTTTTAGTCTCTGTCTTATAAATATCAGTGAAATAGCTTTCTACCTGAGAAAGATGATGGATTTCAATTTTATTCTTCCATTTTGTTTACATGTCTTAATGAAGAAGTTCTTAGGAAATATTTAATAAAAAAGAGACATGAATGCAGTGACTCCTGACTCTACCAATGACCCCCTTTACAGCCTCCCTGTGACCCAGCAAGTCCTCTTACTAGATCAGTTCAGGCTCTGTGTTCATAGTTAACAACGTTTCATTAGGGATGAAAAAACACTTTGCCTTTGCTTCCAAACATGAGTTGAGCTTTGATAGGGCTCCAGCAGGGAACAGCTTTCTCTTTTTTATCCTTTTGATTCCCTGGTGTGTAATCTTGTCTTTTGAAATAGTTGCAATCAGAACAAATTACCAAAAGAATGGGGAAGGAAAAGATTTCATAGTCTCCTTGGGTATTTTTTAGTGTTCTTTAACTATTGTTACCTTCCCTTAGTAATTGAAAATGATCCAAGAGATCTCTATGCACTTGGCAGTGTTTTTCTAAGTGTGTGAACTAGAGAGGGCTCTTAAGGTGACAGAGATTGTTTTAGCCCAGGCTTAGCAGCTCTGGAAAACCAGTCACCTGTCTTGTTGCTTGATTCCCTGCCTCAACAGGGAGCATAGAGAGTTTTGGGGACAATGACTGCTATGGCTGGGGGAGAGTTCAAGCCCAGAAGAGGAGAGAGTTTAGAGGCTGGTCTTCCACTCACATTCTAGGTGCAAAGTTTAATGTGGTTAGTGCATCCTTCACAGTCTTGAGTAGAGATTAAAAAATGGTGCTTCTCAGAATCTGCCTTGAATTTTTTTTGATGCTCCTGTCTCACTAGGACCAAGGTCATTATTAGGAAGGCAGCTTCACTGCCTCTCTGAAATCCAAGGGACACTCTGCACTGGCTGGTTCATTCATTACACCCCACCCGTCTTGTGGGTATGGGAAGATGTGTGCCTGCTTCCTGACGTTCAGGGAAATTAAGAACATGCCTGAGTTCTCTAAGACTAAGCAGACATTTGAGGAGAAGAGACAGGCTACCCCCTCCAGTATTCTTGAGCTTCTCTGGTGGCTGAGACAGTAAAGAATCTGCCTGCAATGTGGGAGACCTGAGTTCGATCCCTGAGTTGGGAAGATCCCCTGGAGGAGGGCATGGCAACCCACTCCGGTATTCTTGCCTGGAAAATCTCATGCACAGAAGAGCCTGGTGGGCTACAGTCCATGGGGTCGCAAAAGTCAGACACGACTGAGTGAGTAAGCACAGCACAAGCGGACATTTGAACATTTGGGAGGAGCGATTTCAGGGCGAGATGGGTGTTTATGACATTCCTGGGGATGCTAGGTGGAGGGGACACCTGCCACTTCAGGTGTCATTTCTTGAGCTTTATACTTGATGAATTAGAGATATCTGAAACAGGAACAGTCAATTATTTCTAGACAAACTGGCACTGTCAGGCTTTACTCAGAAGGCTACAGGAAGAAAGGTCCTTGGAAAAGAGGCCTTGTCACTGAAGGGAAGTCAGGTGGAGAACAACTAGCATCTAGTGCCTTGAACATATTACCTTTAATTGAATGAATTAATGAGCAGAGATTAGAAGGGCCTTATAAGGACCTAGGACTTTCTGAGCTTCCTGTTATCCGAGACTAGGAAGCTGGTGGAATTGACTGTATCTGTCAAGTCCAAGGAGACATCAAGAGGTAATAAAGCTCAGCTTTGTGTGTGGTAGGTATTTTAAAAAGTAGAAAATTTGGATAGCACCTCAAGAGAGTGTATATCATATCCATACGTCCTAACAGGTAAGGACATGTGTAAATAAGCAAAGCAGATATAATAGTACCAACTGAAGATATGTCTAAGCGGAAATAAGTGCAGGTAACCTCTGTAGATGTGTTTAAAGTAAAGGAGGCAGAGAGGCTGGGAGACTGTGGGGTTTGGAATGCAACTCCCAGTCCTTCAGCAGTAAGCTGAAACTTTGTTTCTGCCAGCAAGATCACTCATTAGGAGACTGAGTGCAGGGTTCAAAGCCATTAGTGGCTGTGGACTCCAAGTTCACAGCAGAAACAATTTTATCAAGGTTACTAGACCAAGTTCAAGATGAGACCCAAAGACCTCTCTTCTCTCTTGGATCAAGACAGAAAGTCCATTTATTCCCTGGGTTACTTTAATGGTGGATGACTCAAATATTCATTTCTGTCTTCCTTTAGTCAAGCCAAATTTTTCATGTGCTTGGCTCAAAGCTATTGAAAAACCAGGATGATAGCCAGGTTCGGAGTAATTTCTAAAATACAAGACAAAGTATAAAAATATTAGACTGCTCCTTGAATAGAAAAACAAGGAAGAGTATACCGGTGTAAGTCCAAACCCAGCATCATAAAAAAGAAGTCTAATTGTAAATTTTAATAGCTGCAACTGAACTACATTTTGCATGGATTTGTAAGGCAGCCTGTGCAAAAAGAGATTATGAGTCATGAGCATGTTTGTGTCACATTCTGAGTGGCACATTGATTTCTAAAAATTGATCTTGAGTATGTTCATGTCAGCGTCATCTCAGGATGCTTCTGATGTGAGCCTAGTACTGAAGAGTGGGATTACTTTGGAGATGTTCTAATTAGGGAATCCTCTTGAGTAGGAAAAATTCTCTACCATTTGCCATGATGACGGCAGTACAGCTTATCCTAAATCACAAAAAGCAAGGAATCTCTGGTTGGACCAGAGAAGTGCTAGGAGTGGAGAGTGCAGATGGTGAGGCAATTGGGGCAACTCTGGTAGACAACTTAAATTTGACGTGTATTATACCTTCCTGAAATTTCTTCTGAGGAAAGAATAATGGTAGAATAGTGACAGTTATTGAAGTCTGATGGTAGAAACAGGGGGTTCATTATACTATCTTTACTTTTGTTTAAAATTGTCTATTTATAAAAGTTAAAATACTTCTTCAAAGTGTATCCTAGAAATACTTTTTTTTAATAAAAAAACAATGTAAGGAATTCTAGTATTTATTGGTTTTCTTAATGAAAACCAACTTTAATTAATTAATTAATTGTTATTATTACTATTTTTGGGCCACACCATAGAGCTTGTGGGATTTTAGTTCCTCAACTGGGGATCGAACCCAGGCCTTTGGCAGTGAGAGCACAGAGCCCTAACTGCTGAACTGCCAGGAATTCTTGAAAACCAACTTTAAAAAGAGAAATATGCATGCTTAGTTATATATGCCTAGTATTTTGCCCATTTTGCACATTTATATTTGCTTTTCTCTAGTGTGTAAGAGACGAAAAGTGAGCAAGTGGGCGTTTTCCCTAAAGAGACTATATATTTACCCTTACTACACTAATCAGTTCCCTTACCCACTAAGTTCAGTTCAGTTCAGTTCAGTTCAGTTCAGTCACTCAGTCATGTCTGACTCTGCGACCCCATGAATCGCAGCACGCCAGGCCTCCCTGTTCATCACCATCTACTGGAGTTCACTCAGACTCACATCCATCGAGTCCGCGATGCCATCCAGCCATCTCATCCTCGGTCATCTCCTTCTCCTCCTGCCCCCAATCCCTCCCAGCATCAGAGTCTTTTCCAATGAGTCAACTCTTCGCATGAGGTGTCCAAAGTACTGGAGTTTCAGCTTTAGCATCATTCCTTCCAAAGAAATTCCAGGGCTGATCTCCTTCAGAATGGACTGGTTGGATCTCCTTGCAGTCCAAGGGACTCTCAAGAGTCTTCTCCAACACCACAGTTCAAAAGCATCAATTCTTTGGTGCTCAACCTTCTTCACAGTCCAACTCTCACATCCATACATGACCACAGGAAAAACCATAGCCTTGACTAGGCGGGCCTTAGTTGGCAAAGTAATGTCTCTGCTTTTGAATATACTATCTAGGTTGGTCATAACTTTCCTTCCAAGGAGTAAACGTCTTTTAATTTCATGGCTGCAATCACCATCTACAGTGATTTTGGAGCCCCCCAAAATAAAGTCTGACACTGTTTCCCCATAGACTGGAAAGGAGGGCCTCCATCATCTGACCCTGCTCTAAAGTTATTTCCTACCACTGTTTCAGTGCCCTTTTCTGATCAGACATCTCTCATTGTCCCAAGAAAGACCCTTTTACCCCTGTCTCTGTGCTACAACACTTCCTGATCTCCTGTCCGTACTTCTTACCCCTCTTGTCATTCTAGATTCCATTCCTCCATCTGTATGCTTATTCCCTGTCAAAGTTCTCCATGACTGCTCCACTTCTTTCTCCTTTCTCTTAATTCTATAGCCCTTGAAACTTCAGCACATAATTTAAATTCTATATTATCTTCATGTATTTAATATTATCTCAACTACTCTATGTTTGTCCCTCTGACCTATTGTTAGGTCTTAAAGTCGGGGACAATATCTCATATTTGCTTTTGTGCTCAGCAACTGTTGGGCAGGGAACGAGTGTTCAGACTTAGATGAAAGTTTTACGCATATTGGTTAATACTGATTGATTGAGGAGCCTATTGGGCTGTTTGGGATTTGTAGAAGAGCTATTTTATGGCCAGCAGGGCCTTGCTGTACATTTCAAATTACGCGATATAGGTGGCTGCCCTTCTTTCTACACGTGAGGCTGGCAAGAGGCTGACTTACCCAGAGTGGGAAAAAAACCTTCTAAAATGCAGCCAATGACTTCTTCACTCACTTCCTGGCAGGCTGTAGACCAAACCTCCAGACAAGCCACAATTTTAAAATTTAATTGTATCACTAGGAGAAGGCAATGGCATCCCACTCCAGTACTCTTGCCTGGAAAATCCCATGGACGGAGGAGCCTGGTAGGCTGCAGTCCATGGGGTCCCTAGGAGTCGGACATGACTGAGGGATTTCACTTTCACTTTTCACTTTCATGCATTGGAGAAGGAAATGGCAACCCACTCCAGTGTTCTTGCCTGGAGAATCCCAGGGATGGGGGAGTCTGGTGGGCTGCCGTCTATGGGGTCACATAGAGTTGGACATGACTGAAGCGACTTAGCAGCAGCAGTAGCACACTAATCAGTTCAGTTCAGTTGTTTATCCGTGTCCGACTCTTTGCAACCCCATGAACTGCAGCACGCTAGGCCTCTCTGTCCATCACCAACTCCCGGAGTTCATTCAAACTCATGTCCATCGAGTCAGTGATGCCATCCAGCCATCTCATCCTCTGTTGTCCCCTTCTCCTCCTGCCCCCAATCCCTCCCAGCATCAGAGTCTTCCAATGAGTCAACTCTTCACATGAGGTGGCCAAAGTATTGGAGTTTCAGCTTTAGCATCAGTCCTTCCAATGAACACCCAGGACTGATCTCCTTTAGGATGGACTGGTTAGATCTCCTTGAGGTCCAAGGGACTCACAAGAGTCTTTTCTAACATCACAGTTCAAGAGTATAAATTCTTTGTCGCTCAGCTTTCTTCACAGTCCAACTCTCACATCCATACATGACCATTGGAAAAACCATAGCCTTGACTAGAAGGACCTTTGTTGGCAAAGTAATATCTCTGCTATTGAATATGCTATCTAGGTTGGTCATAGTTTCCTTCCAAGGAGTAAGTGTCTTTTAATTTCATGGCTGCAATCACCATCTGCAGTGATTTTGGAGCCCAGAAAAATAAAGTCTGACACTGTTTCCACTGTTTCCCCATCTATTTCCCATGAAGTGATGGGACCAGATGCCATGATCTTAGTTTTCTGAATGTGGAGCTTTAAACCAACTTTTCCTCTCTCCTCTTTCACTTTCATCAAGAGGCTTTTTAGTTCTTCTTCACTTTCTGCCATAAGGGTGGTGTCATCTGCATATCTGAGGTTATTGATATTTCTCCCGGCAATCTTGATTCCAGCTTGTGTTTCTTCCAGGCCAGCGTTTCTCATGATGTACTCTGCATATAAGTTAAATAAGCAGGGTGACAATGTACAGCCTTGACATACTCCTTTTCCTATTTGGAACCAGTCTGTTGTTCCATGTCCAGTTCTAACTGTTGCTTCCTGACCTGCATACAGGCTTTTCAAGAGCCGGTCAGGTGATCTGGTATTCCCATCTCTTTCAGAATTTTCCACAGTTTATTGTGGTCCACACAGTCAAAGGCTTTGGCATAGTCAACAAAGAAGTAATAGATGTTTTTCTGGAACTCTCTTGCTTTTTTGATGATCCAGCAGATGTTAGTAATTGATCTCTGTTTCCTCTGCCTTTCCTAAAACCAACTTGAACATCTGGAAGTTCACAGTACTTATAGTCAAAAAAATTCCATTAAGATATAGCAAGTAGACAGCTAGAGCTCACTTTTCACTTTGTGGGATAGGCTTAAGAAATGATTCTTAGTTGAATCCACACACACAAAAGTGCACACACTTGCCTTTCACTATCTTTGTGAAATTTTCAATGAGCATCGATTCCAGCCCCACAGTGCACTCTGAAATATTCAGGCAGCAAGATATCCTGATAACTCATGTTCAAGAGGGAATAGCCCTTGGTTTAGCCACATATACATCTTCTTCGTTTTAATGATTAGGTATAGCTTGAAGTTACACACCACAACCTGATGTGTCTGGTTATGTATTTTAAAGATCTGTATGAAAACTCATTAAGTCTGGTTTTGTGTGTACATATATTTGTGTGTTTCTGTGTTTTTTTGTTAGTGTAGTCTTTTTGTGTAGGAAATATAAGTATATGGAGGAACCAAACTGGTTATATTTTACAGAATATTAAGTAAAACTTTTGAACCATCAAATTACTAATTTAAGAAATTCATTCAGTGAAGAAAGATTTATGGAGTACTTTTATGAGTCAGATGCTGTGGTCAGCGCTGGGAATATAGTAAAGACAAAGCTATGTGGTGGTCTCTGTCTTTGTGGGCTTTCCAGATTTAAATAGGAACAAACATTAACTAAGTAACCAGGCATGTGACTAGGTAATTACAGCTACAAGCGCTATGAAAAAAAGATTGGGTACTTTGAGAGCATCTCATAAGTTGTTCCCAAGTAGCTTGAGGTCAAAGAAGGGGTCCCAGAGGAGATGATATTTGAACTCATATCTGACGGTCAGGAAGAGTGTCAGAGGAGGGAAAGAGAAGAACTTGATTTCAAGGAGAAAACTAGCACTTTAGAAGGACAGGGAGGCCAGGTAGCTAGAGGGTCAAGGGTGGAGGGAGACTGGTGAGCCATGAAGGTAGAGAGGAAAGCCCAAGCTGAGTCCATGGAAAGAATTTGGTCTTTATCTTAAGAGCAATTGGAAAGTCTATTAAGGGTTTTAAGCAGGGGATAACATGATCCGATTTACACTTTTAAGAAAATTACTTTGACTGGAGTCTGGAAAATGGATTAGATTAGGCAAGAGTGCCTGCCGCCCTGGAGAGGCAGTGATTAGACTATTAGGAGCCAGTTTCTTAGTTGTAAATTGGGGACATGGAGGTGAGTAGAATATTATCTCATCTCTTCAAGAGTACATGCTGTGGGGAGTCAGACTTGTGAACAGAGAATGATGATACAATGTGGTAAGTTTCATAGGAAAAGTGATTAAAACACATTATGGGGACACAGTAGATAAAGGAATAATCTTAAATTGGAGGATCAGAGGAAGCTGCAAAGAGTCACCTTCATGTTGGAGGCAGGGACCCAGATCCTTCTAACCTGGGGCTCTGCCTTTGGAACTTCAGGGCCTTTTGCATCCAACAGGAACCAGAAGAATAAGAAGTGGAGAAGGCATTGTTGTTGTTCAGTCACTAAGTTGTGTCTGACTCTTTGACCCCATGGACTGAAGCATGCCAGGCTTCCCTGTCCTTCACCATCTCTTGGAGCCTGCTCAAATTCATGTCCATTGACTCAGTGATGCCATCCAACCATCTCATCCTCTGTCACCCTCTTCTCCTCCTGCTCTCAATCTTACCCTGCATCAAGGGCTTTTTCAATGAGTTGGCTCTTTGAGTCAGGTGGCCAAAGTGCTGGAGCTTCAACTTCAGCATTAGTCCTTCCAATGCATGCTGGATTCTTAAAAATTCTGTTCTGGGAGTGCCAGACATCAGTTCTGCTCACATGACATTGGCAAGAGTTAGTCACATGGACATCACTGGGTAAAAGGGAAGCCAGGAAATGTAATCCTTGTCTGGGTCAACAGCCAGTGGAAATATTGCTGGACAGAAGGCCATCTCTGCCACACATACTATCCATTTATTTGTCTAGTGTCAGTGTCCATTTGTTAGAATGTAAGTGCCGTGGAAAAGGGATCTCTTTCTGTTTCTTTCCCTCTTGTGACTTTGGGACCAACAATGGTTTTTGGCTTCAGGTAGGTCTCCAATAATATTTGTATTTGTTTTTCTTTAGTTTTGGAAGTCCAATAATATTTGTATTTGTTTTTCTTTAGTTTTGGAAGACCATAGATTGGAACAGGAGTGGGGTGATTGTTGGTGTGGCATTGGGGGCTGAAAAGATAGAGTCAGATCATGAAAGATCACGGCTATGAATACTCGTAGCCAGAAAGAGCAAGGGCTTCCCTAAAATGCACTTATGCCCAGAACTCAGGCAAGTTGGACTAGAACCAAAGCACTTGGCCCCCTGTTTTTTTTTTTTTTTTTTTTTTTNAGTTGGACTAGAACCAAAGCACTTGGCCCCCTGGTTTTTTTTTTTTTTTCCATAAAACCATTTGGACAATAGTTGCACAACAGGAATTTCTCTATTGCCATCCTGTGGCTTTGTAGATAAGCAGTAGTGAATCAGCCAAAACCCAAAAATGTAATTCTGTTTGATTTAACTGTACTTGTATACACACAGCCTTCGTTTCTCCATGGGAAAGTTTTACTTGTGCAGTCGACTGCGTGTGAAATCTGTGGCATAATTCCAGATCATTTCTTTGGTTTTTTCCTCTCCATGTTCTCCTAATGTAGGCTTGATCTGTTATTACACAGGTAAGTGTAAAGCATGAAGTACCATCCATGCACTTTGGGCTGAAGTAGACAGAGGAGTGAGTTTAGACTTTCAGCTTAGCTCTCAGACTCCTATGTATCCTCTCTCAAGGTTACCATTTCAGACAAATGCTGAACTGCGTGGACTGTGTGTTTGATTTAGTAACTCATGTTGGGTTGCTTTGAAATACAGCATAATCTTGATATGTCACACTAAGAGAAGACACATGTATATTTGGTCAAGATGTGGCCTAATATTCAGATATTTGGAAATATTACATAACTGACTGAACACTAGTTATGTTGACATAGTGTTTGTACTCTTACAAGTACTTTTAATTGGTCATATACCCTATCTTTGCATCATAAAAATCACCCATGAGATGTGCCCTTTAAAATAGGTTATATAATATGAACAATCACAGTATGTATACATGACTGGTTTTACAAAATCTTTTATTCAAAACTAGAAAGTGTGCTTATTAGTTGAAGAAAAGCCAGTCCAAAGGACTTGTCCACCAAAACAACGGGTGTGTGGCTGCCAGGATGCATCATGGACTATCTGAGGTGGAACTTGGTAAACACATGACCAAGCCCTGTAGCTCTTACTCTGCAGTAATTTTGTTTGAAAGACCAAGACATGTTAGGCTCAATTTATTTCCTTAAATTATTTGCATCTTGGAGCAAGTTTTTTTCTGAAATATCTACATGGGCTTTGGGACATCATATGATGTTTACTGTATAACTGAAAAGTAACTACTTCTACACCCCATGGAGACAATGGAAACAGTGTGAAGCCCCCTTATCCTAGGATCCTGGGAGTGTGAGGACATAACATTTGGGGCTAAGTGGAATGGAGCTTTGGATCATGATTATCTTTGTTGCATATTATCTTATATGACTGCCATACAAACTGGTATTTATCTGCTAATTAGAGGAGAGATAAAGCCTAAAGCTAGGGTAGGTGAGGACATTTCTTTTCCATCTTATTATTTTTTTGGCTAGTATTTTTCTTCCTCAAAACACCAAAACACCACCCCCCCAAAAAAAAACCCCACAAAAAACACAAAACACATTTACACTAAGTTAGCAATTTCTCTGAGTTAATTCATTATAGGGAAGATACTTGTATCTCCTAAGAGCTATGACTATCATAACTGCCTTTCAGAAATCTATTGATAATGTATTTATTGATTTTTTGAATTTTTCGTTCCTCTGATAAAAATGTTAGAAAGCAATCTAGTCATCAGGTGAGGGATGTTTCCTATTTCTTAGTTTGCTAGGGTGACCATAACAAAATACCACAAACAGGGTGGTGTTTAAACAACAGAAATGTATTGTCTTATAGTTTTGGAGGGAAGAAGTCTGATATCAACGTGTCTGCATAGTCGCTTCCTCCTGAAAGCAACGAGGGAGTCTGTTCCATGACCCTCCTCGTGTTTCTGGTGGTTTGGTGGCAGTCTTTGGCACTTCCCTGGTTTATTGGATCACCCCAGTCTCTGTCTTCCTCCTCATATGTTATTTTCTGGACATGAATGTGTGTCCGAATTTCTCCTTCCTGTAAGAACACTAGTCATATTCGATTAGGGGTCCACCCTGCTCTCGTGTGACTTCATCTTACTAATGACATCTGCACATTCTGAAGTCTGGGATTAGGACATCAGGATATGAATTTTGTGTGGAGACAATTCATCTCCTAAAACTCTCCAAAGAGTGATCCTGGAGAAAGGGGAGGAGGAACATCTAGTAAGTGAAATTTATATTCTTAATGCTGTTTATAGAAACCTGGTTTCATTTTCCTAGGTGGTTCATATTTACCTAAGAAAGTACAGGAAGCTCCTTCAAGTTTCCCTCCCCAATCAGACTTGATTTCTGCTTACATTCTGAAGGATAAAACATTTACCCCACAACCAGCCCAGCAAGTGTGCATGACATGGGGATGAAATGAAACAAAGGTTGTTGCTATAATTTGAAAAACCTGATGCTGTGTCTCCAGGTGGTAGTGTTTTCTTTTTTATTATTACTGTCATAAGAGTCAATAGTTCCCTGATGGGCTGCTTATAAAAATTGCCTTGTACTTGGCGTTTATGGAGACTACTGACCCAGTAGGTCTGCAGTTGGACCTAGGAAATATTTACTTTTAATGCTTTCCAGGTGATTAGCCAGGTTTGGAACTACCAGTCTTGGAAAATTTCTTCTTTAAGAGTGACCACTCTCAATGATGTATATTTAACTTTGTTATTCACATGAAAGAGAAAATATTGATTGATGGTTCCAATAATGGCACCATCTATTGATTTTAGGAAGGCAGAATGTGTTTAGTGGGTGTTCTTGGATTTGAATTCTGATTCCATATATAACTTTTAATGCTTGTATATCCACTTAATAAATTTAAGTTGGGGCAGGTAACCTTTCTGAGCTTCAATTTCATTATCTGTAAAGTGAGGATAATAATGCCTTTCTTGCAGTTTTGTTGGGAGAATTAAATTGGATAACTTAGCAAAGCCACTGGAATTAAACAAGCCTTCATTAAAAGGTCATTTCTTTCTTAGTCTTCTAATACTTTAATTTATATTGAGTCACTATCTTTAAATTTCTATAAATGGAAAACAGTTAAAATTGATTAACTGGAACTATACACAGTGTTCTCCTTTGCTCTGCCTCTTATCTTTTTGATAAATTTCTTGGATTCAAAGGTTTGAATGTGGAATTAAGATTGCTAGATGTTTTCAGAGTACACCAAGTCCTAATAGCACTATATTAATTTTGTGAAAGAGTGAAATGTTGGCAGTATATCCTGAATTCGAAGCAAATGGGTGAGCTAAGAAAAATCCATTGCGATGAATGACCTATTAACTTGTGAAGCTTGGGTACATGCTGCAGGGCAGGACAGATCTGAAAGCACTGGACCATGATATGGTTAAGTATTAAACTTCAAGTAGTATGTAAAAGAGAACTCCATTGCATTCTTGTGGAATGTTTTAAGTAAGCATTTGGCTTTTAAAGAGTCACTGTTATTAATGAATGGCCTATCTTTCTTCTTTAGACTCTTCACGGTATTGGGCTTCCAACACTGACACTGGTATCCTAAGAGTTCTCAGAATTGGAAAAAAAATAGTGGAAAATGGAATGGAAGGGCAAGATTCATTTGAAATTGGCTGCATCTTAGAGACAGCATTAGCCTTTTAGTTGCTGAATCTAGTCTTCTTTCAAATTAGTTCAGGTACATTTTGAGGTGTCTGATTTGCAAGTCTAAAAAAAATCATTTTAGTTTCTTCTATGCACATTAACGGCAGATGTTAGCATCTGGTTTTAGATTTCTCTGACTTTTGAGATCTTCTACATTCTTGCATAAAATCACACACACACAAAACCAGGAAGCTTATCCAGAACATGGACTAGAAACTGTTTCATTCTTGATTGTGAGTCAATTATTATTTGGCTGGAAAATGTCAAATATTGTAGATACTTCTATTTTTATTGGTTGATTCTAAGCATGTCTTTCAAAAACTGCTCCATCTTCTTATATGTGATCCATAATAATGGATGTGGCTGCACTATGCTGATGGATATTAAAAGTGTCATTAGATTTTTCTTCGGTTAGAGACAGACTGTCAATTAGAGACAGACTTCAGTTAGACACACAGAGATGACCTTTCATTTACACTGGTAGATAAGAGTAAAGGGAGAAGTTTTCTAAAAAAAAATGGGGGAATAAAAAATCCCACAGAGAAAGGAGCAGATAATCTTTGTAAGAACTCTGAACTGAAGCAATTTTTTCCCTCTTTAAATCCACAGAGACAAGATAAATAGCACCTTTACCTATGCTATCAAGGGTTAAGCAGGTATTGAACCCAGACGCTAAAGAAAGATAAAATTTTTTTACTGACAGTGCTGACCATTGGACTTGCAAGACCAGAGAAAGGTAAATGTAAGATAAGTCCTGGAATGAAATGGATCAATGTGTGGTTTCTGTGTATTTCAGCCAGAATAAATGGGAGTCAGCAACCGGAAAGAGAAGGTTGATCACTGAAGAATTGGACCCTACGGAGTCCAGTCCAAGGTGGGGCTCTTTGGTTGACCAGATAGCCTGACATTTTGTCTTTAGATGGAAAGAGCCAAAAGCAATGCTTCTCAGAGAGGATACAAAGAAGAGAGCTTGAGGGGAACTGAGCCCATCATAAGGTAATCAATATATGTTGAGCCAAACCATCGACCTAGCCAGTAGCCAGAATAGCAGAAGCACTTTTCAGGGTCAGGCTCAGACATAAAAAATGTGGAAACTGGGACACTTATAGGTTATCCACATCCCAAGGGTTAACAGCATAGATTGGAGATGAAAGGACATATCTAAGAAGAGGTCCTTGAGTTTTGCTTTTATATACTCATTAGCTTTGAAAAGTCAGGGTTTAATTTTCTTGATTTTAGAAAAAAAGAATTACTGATTAAACAAGACCATGGTTCTACCACTTGACTGAGCAAATACTGGGAAGGTTGCAAAGGCAACTCTTTGCAATGCAAATTGGTGCCATGGGAGACTTGTGCTCAGATATCTGTTATAAAATGCCTGTGAATGTCTGTGAAATTATTCTATGGCTGTGGCGGGGAGAGGTTTTCCATAACTTCTAGGCTTTATGAGTGGAAACGGTACTCCTAGGTTAAGCGTCATCTGGGAAATTATTTCATATTATTCCCAAGAGAAATAGGTTTTCTGCTACAACAGCTCAGTGCTTCACTGTTGAACTGTTTCATTCATTCATACACTCAGCATTTAACCGTGTCCAGCAGGCATGGTGCCTTCATGTGCTTGAAGATTGCATTTGCACTGATTGTTTCCTGGTGACTAGACATTTAATACCATCTAGACAGGGACAGAATGTAAATATGATGGCAAGTTAGAGATGAAGTCTTCTCTTCTTAGGATGAAGGATTTTAGAAACATAACAGCATCAATTATTTCTATGAAAAGCTACAACATAAAAAGCTGTCTTCCAACAACGTGATTTGAAGAAAGAGATTTATTTATAGGTTACCAGAGCTTATGATACAGCTGCACAATTCATCTTTTCACAAAGAAATTTCAGAAGAATCTGTCTCATTTTGAGTTTCTCCACATCCATAGAGGGAGGATCCATCTTACTTTATATTTACTTTGTGAAATCTTTCAATCATGCGAAGCTTTTCTATATCTATGCTATGCTATGATGAGTTTTACCTCAAAATACCTCCCAGGCCTCCCTTGTAACATTAAACTAAACACTTGAAAGCAGTGTCCAGGAAAAATTAAAAAAGCAAATTGTTTAAATTCTCTCTCCTTTTTTAAAAAAAAAAATTTGGAAAGCATCAACCTTTACTGGCTAAGATCAGAGCTTGTCTTGCCTGGTGTAGCAATTGCTAGTATTTATTGTGGCCTACAAGGTGCTAAATGCTTCACACCTATTAAATCATTTAATCCTTGAAGCAACCCTGAGAGATTAGCACTGTTTCTTTCCCTGTTTTACAGATGAGGACCCAGAGGCACAGAGGACAGGTAAAGTGACCAAGGTCTCGTCTCAAAACTTGCAAGTGTAATTTTGGCATATGAACTTGAATAATGCAGCTCTTCAGAATTCATGCTCTTGATCACTGCCCTAGGTTAGAAGAAGCAACAGGGCCAAAGTGAGTGGCTATGAGCCAGTTGGCTTCTGCCTCTCAGGTCTTGATCTATTTCCAGTCACTATCTCAGCCTTGTTGAACATGAGAAGCAAGTTATAGATAAAATGTAAGAACTGAAATGACACACAGTGTTCTTAGTATTCTCTGGTCAGGGGCTCTAGGGTGCGAGTGTGCTGGGAGCTAAAGGCAGAGAGAGGGTGAAGGCAGAGAACAGGAAGCTATTTAACTCAATGGGAACCCCAGATTATGACAATAGAAATGTAAGCTTTTGCAATGTAATAAATTACAGGCCCGCTTCTTAGCTCATTGACTTATCTCTGACTTATTAATACTTCCAAGTTCACCCAGGTGGTGGCAGGGAGGGATGCAATGAGAGAGAGAGAAGGAGGGAGAGAGAATTAATAACTGGTATCTGATATTGGGGGGCTTTCCTGGAGGCTCAAACAGTAAAGAATCTGCTGCAATGCGGGAGACGCTGGTTCCATCTCTGGGTCGGGAAGATGCCCTGGAGAAGGGTATGGCTATCCACTCCAGTATTCTTGCCTGGAGAATTCCTTGGACAGAGGAGCATGGTGTGCTATAGCCCATGGGGCTGCCAAGAGTCAGACATGTCTGAGTGACTAACACTTACTTTTCATATCTGATATTGGGATGAATTCAGATCAGGTCTCTTCAAGAATAGAGATGTGGGAAATCCTGGTGGAATGGCAGAACTAAAGAACATCTTTATTTTTTAGATTTAAGAAAGTTGGAACTAATCTTTGGGCGACTTGAAATAATTTTGATAGGAATAGAAAAGTGTGAGATGAGCATAGGTCAGGGTGAATGTCTTTGGTGTTAGAAAAGAGAGAGAGCTGGCAGTTGGCATTCACCTGCAGCCAGGCTCCCAGTAGCAACCTGCTAACAGTTAAAAAGGCTGCAGCCAGAAAGGCTTCTCCCAACAGAGGGCTTTTTGAACTTCGCTGTGTGAAGAAGGGCAGAGAGCTAAGAAAGAAATGCATCTCACCAAAATGAGGCTTTCAGGTGTCTGCCAGAGATATCCAGGCCAGTCGGTAGGTATGTCAGCTTTGTGCACATCCTGAACTGACATGAATCTTGAAGGCTCAGCTAGCATCCTCGGAAGACTTCCTTGCCTAGACTGGTTGCAAGATATTTATTTCTATCTTGGTCTCTGAGTGCAAAGTAAAGCCTGTGTTTCTTTTCGTCACCTGCACAGCAAACAGACTTCCAGTGGCAATGACTTCTCTACATCTACGTGTCCAGCACAGGCTGCCTGCCTCTCACCTTCATTCACATCAAAAGAAAATTTTCTTTACTTCAGCAGACTTTCATGTGACCTACAAGATGTTAGGCACAAATCTGGCAAGCAGGTTTCCAAACAAGCTTGATATCACTAAATAAAAAAAGTCAAATATTTATTTTATTTCTTCATTAATATTTTACAATGTTTACCTTTTGCCACTCGGGTTTTAAATAAATATACTTAGTAGTGGGCATTTACGTCAATCACCTTATTATGTTCTTCTCAGTGGATTTCGAGCCTATGAATGAGGTCAGAGTGAAAGCCAACATTTTTAAAAAGTTTTTTTTTGTCCTATGGTCTCGGAACAGTCTCTGATCTCCTGAGATTTGCTGTGATGTGAAAAGCCAGTTCCCAATAATCCAGCTGCACCTCCTTTTACAAGAACGAAGAGGTTACAGTGTTTGCAAAAGACTTCACTTTGAAGGGCCTCAGAATAATTCTGCTCCAAATAAAGCTTCTGTTTGGTTTTGAAAACCCTCTGCATGCCCTTTTCCAGGAACATGTTTACTTGAACACTTGGACTTGTCCTGGGGACAGAGAATGTTCAGGAACTCTGAGGTGATTGGAAGGATGCTA
The DNA here is from genome assembly GCA_006410935.1 of Redunca redunca. Lineage (NCBI taxonomy): Eukaryota > Metazoa > Chordata > Mammalia > Artiodactyla > Bovidae > Redunca > Redunca redunca. The sequence continues at coordinate 207,345 of SJYQ01091778.1, read as the reverse complement.
TTTCGGGGAACCTTGTTGCTTAGTGATAAGATCCCCACAGGTCAGTATCGTCCTCCCTTCCTTTCTCGCCAGATATTCTCATCCTGAAAGGTGGCTAGAAGATAAAGAAGTGAGGTCTGGTGAGAGGTGTGGTGTGGTACAAGGATCCAGCCCAGCCTTGGGCTTCGAGTGTCATGAAGACTCAGCCCTTATCCACCCCTGACTGGATTTGGGAGCTCGAGTAACTATTTTACCCTGCAAGGCTTGATTATCTTCCTGGGAAAGTAGAATCCATCTCACAGGGCTGTGGCCAAGACTAAACTCTCAGTTTTGCTTGGGTAATTCCTGCTCAGCTTTCAGTTCCCAGCTGAGATGTTAATGTATACAGAAGCTTCCAGGACCTCGGCTGCGTAGGAATCCCCCTGGGGATCACCGATTTCACCCATTTCTCCCATCAGAACGCTTTTCATCCCATAGAATAAGTCTCTTGCCCATTAAGCTACAGGTTTTGTGACGACAGGAAACATATATTTTGTTTCTCTGGCATGTGTCATAGCACCTGGTTCATTGTCAGCTCTTGATATTTGTGAAATGGAATTGAATTAACGTATTTACAGTACCTAGTGCACGCGTGACCTATGGTGGGGGCCCCTTTTGTGTCCTTGCTCTTTCTCGGCTGTCTTACCTGCAGGGGGACTGCTGATGCTCCAGGAGCCACTTGCTCTCACAGGGGGATTTCTCTTCTGCCCGTGTTGATGCCTAAGGCTACAAGTTCTTGATTTCTCGGTCTCCATAAGCACATTTCTTCATCAAATTGCTCCCTGTTTGCATCAGACAGCCTTGTTTTGCAGATTTTCTGAAACTATTAAAAATTACTGGATGTGGCCTCATGAGACTCATCCTCTTAGGAACCAAGGAGGTTATGTGATTAGACCCTGGATAAGTAGGTCTCCATGTTGGGGAGGAGAAACGATGAGGAATTTGGGAGGGAAAAGGCTAGGTTAGATTAGATTTGAGGTTTTTGTGCTTGCTTAGTTGCTCAGTTGTGTCTGACTCTTTGGGACACCAGGACTCAAGCCTGCCAGTCTCCTCTATCCATGGGATTTTTCAGGCAAGAATACTAGAGTGGGTTGCCATGCCCTTCTCCAGGGGATCTTCCCAAGCTAGGGATCGAACGTGGATCTCCTGTGTCTCCTGTATTTCAGGTGGATTCTTCACCCGCTGAGCCATCAGAGAAGCCCAGGGAGACTAAACCAGGGAGAGGGGAATAGATGCCACACGTAGGATGCTGACCAGGCACTCAGCCTACATAGTTAGCAAACTAAAATACTGAAGATAAGCTGCTGTGTGATGGTTCATCACTGCTGTTTTTCTTCTGAATAAAAAGGGCAAGGAAGAGGAAGAAGAGGTAAGACAGAGGAATGGCAGCAAAGAGGAAATACAGAGCTGCTGCCATAGTAGCATTTGGCCTCAAGAACCAGTGGGGCCGGTCTTGGAATCATGGTGGTACTGCTTTCCCCACATTGCTTGGCCCATCATTAGCTTCTTGTGGCCTCACCTGGGCCTGCCCATCCCTCTCCCCTGACCAAGGGAAAGCTTCTTCTGATTGCTGTAAAACTTGGCTGGGTTTGAAGAGTTAAGATGCTTTTGAGAAAAAGTTCAGTTCTGTTCTCAATTGTAAGTGATAAGAGAGCTTCTTTAATAGTAATGATTAACTTTATGGCTCAAGGTCACTGAGAGATGAAAATTGAAAAAACTGTTTAAAGTGACCCTTACTTCTCTTGGTGGATTACTGGGAAAATTCACTGAGGAAAGCTAAAGGGGAAAAGGAATCAGTCTACATGCCCTCAGAGGATGGGACAGTAAGGCATTTCTCTGTAGCTTAGGTTAATAAACAGAGTTCAAACCATCCACACTAAGATCCAGGTTTTCAGAAAAGGCATACATGGAGAGGAATTTGTTTTAGTGACCTAGATTTAAGGGAGCAGTTGTTGAGGGGTCAAGTGGTGAACGCTTGGCTGGTGGAGTGTGAACACAGTGTATTTGTACAGTGACCCTCTGACCTGAACTGGAAGGAATGTCACCAACTAAACAGCTCTTTTTGGCTTGCTTCCATCATGTTTCCCAAATGCTTATGCCTGATATTTTGTCTTACCAGTTTTATATGTATTACCAATTAACCTGACCTGCTTATATGTATTTGTGTATTCCAAGAACCGCAGCCCCTAATCCAATTGTCACCATTGTTAGCCTTTAATATTCTCCCACCTTTGCTGGCTCAGGGCATCTTCCTGCCATGTGCTCCTTCAAATGCCACCTGTAGAGATTCACTTCTCCCTGCTTAAGGCAATACATTTGGTTTCAAATATAAATATATTACTGTTTAAGGCATTATATCTGGTTACATATATAAATATATTATAAATATAATATAAAAGTGTAATTGCTTTAACTCTTACCAGTGTATCAGCATTGTAGGTTTGCTGTCTGGCTTCCCAGATCTGGGTACAGAGAGACTGGGTGGGGGTGAGTGGGATAGAGAGGATAATTTGGGAACCTGGAATTCTTCACATGGAAGTGAAGGGCAAAGTAGACAGAAGGTGCTGTGATCAGCATAAGAACTCGGTGCCAGATGCACCCTGGAGTTTGACCAAACAGCACTGAGAAAGGAAACCCTCTCTGGGACAACCAGAAGGAGTGACCCTGCCTCACAATCCACCTCGAATCCTCCACCCCCCACCCAGTGTGGGCTGCCCTTCTCCTTTAGATCAGGGGTGGCTCAATGAGTAGTGCTTGTCTGACTAGCTCACTGGATTGTTTCCCGAGAGTGAAAAAAAAGTTCTAATGCCCTTAATAACTTAATCATCTATCTGTCTATGTATTTATCTATCTGGTAGCTCAGCTGGTAAAGAATCTGCCTGTAATGCAGGAGACCCTGGTTCGTTCCTGGGTTGGGAAGATCCCCTGAAGAAGGGATAGGCTACCCACTCCATTATTATTGGGCTTCCTAGGTGGCTCAGACGGTAAAGAATCCACCTGCAATGTGGGAGACCTGGGTCGAAGACTCCCCTGGAGGAGGGCATGGCAATCCACTCCAGTATTCTTGCCTGGAGAGTTCCCATGGACAGAAGAGCCTGGTGGGCTATAGTCCAAAGAGCTGGACATGACTGAGTGACTAAGCACATACATCCGTCTGTCTATACACACATGCACACACACACATGCATTAAAAGATTGAAGATGGGGATTCTAATTTAATCTATCCTGGGGAAAAAAATCAATCTAAAGGAGAAAGAAAAACGTCAAGATTTCCTGTCAAAAGCTTAAGGCAGGAAATAGGAAAATACAGTCTCTTCATTCTAACACGGATCTCTTAGCCCTCCCCAGCTTTGGGTGTAGGAAGTGATAGTGAGAGAGAAGAATTGAGATGAGAGAAGATCAGAGATTCTATGTTGGCCTCTATGGCAGCCTCCAGACTGTGCACAGTCATATCCTGAACAGCAACTCTCCCAAAAGTAGATGTGATTTGGTTATGAGGCTATGGTCTCCTAAAAGCCCTCAGCTCCTCTTGGCCCTTGTGTCCCGGGCAGCTTCTCTGTCATTGTCCCTTAGCTCTGTGCCACCTTGCACCCTCCTGTGTATTACATAGTGATTCACTCATATATGTTGTTTACCAAATAAAGGTGAACACACGAAATGCCTATCAATCAAAATATACTCTTTAAACTAAAACAGTCTAACTAAAATATTATCCAGAATATAACTAGAAAAGCTTAAAGTGTAAATGAGACTCAGAACCAAATCTCTCTTTGTTTTCCCCATTTGGATTAAGGGTAAGGCAGACATAATGAAGTTTGTTAGACTGTTCCCAGCATACATTGTCACTTATTCAGTCAACAAACATGCATCATGTGCCAGTGAGGGCCTGGCACCATGCAGGGCAGTGAGGTGTGCAAAGCAAGCCCTGTGCCCACCATGTGGGCACCGATATTCTATTGGACGAACAGACGTGAATTAAATAATCGTGTCAGTCTGTGACCTGTGATATGGAGTGGGAGTTCCGGCCACTCATGAATTCCTCTGCAGAGGATGGAAATACGGTGCTAATTTCATAGCAGTGCTGGGCTCTGAATACAGCAGGCCGAGTCCCTGGGAGACCTGCATCTCAAGGTTATTCTTTCTGCTGTGAAGTTGAAGAGAATGAGAATGAACTCAGTTGCTGAAGACTTGATTGGACAGTGAGAATTTTACTAGACTCAGCAATATTCCTTTGCCTAATAAAGCTGTTAGTAAGCTTCTTCTTGGGTCATTGAGCATTCAAGTTAAACTGACATGACTTTGGCTCCAAATTTATGAGGTTGAAGCACTTTTAAGATCCATCTTTGGAGAAAAATTAACTTTACAAAGGCTCCACCAAATTTCAGATGATATTAAACTGCTTTTCTTCCATTAAGAATGACATCCAATTCATTAAAGTGAATACTAGTAGTAAAAATTCTAAAGTAATAATGTATAGCAGCTAAAATAAAAAACTAATTAAAACAAGAGTGACTATTGACACATCTTTTAACCATTTGTTGGATTTTAAAAATGTCTTCAATAAATTCTCAAGAAATCAGAGTTCCAATTTCATGGCAAAACAATAAATTCTTAGCATGTAAAAATGATGATGCTTTGTTTAAGTTCTGAAGTATATACATTAACTTTACTGTAAATTGAAGTAGCTACCCAGAATTTTTCATACCTAAAACAGATATGAGAGGGTTGATGTGAAGACTAAAATCTATTACTTGCTTTATGATCATATTCTTATAGAATTTTAGAACTTGAAGTTCATAGCGTTTACATTTATAAGTAATTGTTTCTCCATCTCTTCACCCTGTAAAAAGTTTGTTTTCTCTTTCACTTGATATCAGACTCCCATGCCCACTGACTCTTTACTGCTTACCCAACCCTTTGTTACTTCACACACTAATTTACACACTTTGATTTCAAAAGTCTGCAAATTATTTCTGAAATAAAAGAATTTGTAATTTATTAGTAATAGACCCTTTATTGATAGTTTCCTCTTGATCTCTATGATACTGCATCTGTAGAAGACATTCATTTTATGCTCAAAAAGGGCTTGAGCCATAGCTTCACATATTTCACATGTTACAGTCACCTCGTTTGGTCATGTATCTTGGTTCTATTTTAATAGCTACTTTAGCATTCCCTGGTGGCTCAGATGGTAAAGAATCCACCTGCTATGCAGGAGAACTGAGTTAGATCCCTGGAATGGGAAGATCGCTGGATAAGGAAATGGCAACCTACTAAAGTATTCTTGCCTGGAGAATTCCATGGACAGAGGAGTCTGGAGGGCTTCAGTTCCTAGAATCGAAAAGAGTTGGACACGACTGAGTGACTAACACGTTAGTATTAGCAGTTTGACACTGGCAGGCTGACATTTTATTTAAAACTGAATCATTTACACTAATCCAGAAGATCTGAACATTCTCAAGACGCTACCGGTTATTGTAGTCACTGGTGTAAGTTCAATAAATGGCTGCACTCTTTTGCATTATCTAATTTTCATTCTGTATATAAAGAAAGGCATGACTCGCTCTCTAAGAGATGGAAGAAGAAGAAGGTGGTTTTCAGCCATAAGCATCGTAATAGATTGTAAGAACTTGGCCTTCAGGTGGGATCCTGCTGTTTTCATCAGAGACCATGCAACCACGCCTGCCCACTCTGTGTCTGTTGCAGCTTGTCATAGTGTCAGATAGCCAATCAACGGTAGACCTCATCAGCTCAGAGAACCTGTATGATGTTTGTCAGCAAGTCCTATGTGTCCACCTGCCCTCTCCCCCGTGTGTGTGTGCTCAGTTGTGTCCGACTCTTTTGGATCCCATGGACTACACCTGCGAGGCTCCTCTGTTCATGGAATTTTCCAGGCAAGAATACTGGAGTGGGTTGCCATTTCCTTTTCCAGGGAATATTCCCAACCAATCATCAATATCAACTGTAAGAACATATGTACATATACTAATCCAATATGGAATTGAATCAGAGGAGTGAATTGACAGGGAATACAGACCGATTAGCTCTATTTCATATTTTCAAGTGTGCTTTTGCTTTTTACAAAGAAACCACAAAAAAAGGTGAGGAAGACTGTTTTGGCAACTTCCCCACTCTCCCCCTTCTAATATTGTTGCAAACAGGCTCCAACATAATTTTTAGCATCCAGGTGAGTAATTTCTTTCAGATTTAAGTACAGAAAGTCTTTTGCTTTTTCTGGGAAACTGGTATTTTCTCCTAATGAAGGATGTATGAAAACAATAACACTGACAGAGTTCCCATTTTTACTTTGGGTGGTGAGAAATGATTTGCAAACCAACCATTGTTACTCAGTTGGACATTTTGGCCATAAAGTGTTGTCTTGCTCTTTCCTCTGATTCTAACAATGTAATCTGATTTATATCTTTCTTGGTGTTTATTTTCATTGTATACTTATATGGCATATATTTTTTAAAGTCGCCTCAGAACCTTTGTGATTTAAGGAAGATTATCAATCAGTTAATTAAAAAGTTGGGATAAGAGTTTCCAATCATTCTCCTATGTCCAATTTTTCTACACCATTTCTGATAAATGGTCAGATTCTGTGTGTTTTGGGGTCAGCATGTCAGGAGGATGATCCTGGGAGGGAAAGGTCAGAATTCTTTGATGCTGGCTTTTTCTGTATATACCTCTCCTTACTTAAAAGATCAGCTTATTTGTCTCATTTGAGTCAAGCTGCCAGGGAGTCTCTGGAGAAGGCAATGGCAAACCACTCCAGTACTCTTGCCTGGAAAATCCCATGAACAGAGCAGCCTGGTAGGCTGCAGTCCATGGGGTCGCTAGGAGTTGGACACGACTGAGTGACTTCACTTTCAATTTTCACTTTCATGCATTGGAGAAGGAAATGGCAACCCACTCCAGTGTTCTTGTCTAGAGAATCCCAGGGACGGGGGAGCCTGGTGGGCTGTGGTCTATGGGTTCGCACAGAGTCAGACACGACTGAAGCAACTTAGCAGCAGCAGCAGCAGCAACAGCCAGGGATTCTCAGAGTCAAGCCTCCTTTTCTTGGAGGTAAAGGGATTCAGGTTTGAAAGAGGCAATTTCTCCTCACAGGGAAGCAAAAATACCTACTTTTGTGGTATAAAATCTTGGAAATTTTAGAACTACTGTGTATGTAGATTTATTCATTCTGTATGTAGAGTTTCAGCTTTTATTACATAAAGAACAACAGCAAGAAATTCTCTGGTGGTCCAGTGGTTAGGACTCTGATCTTTCACTGCCAAGGGCACAGGTTCAATCCCTGTTCAGGGAACTAGGATCCCACAAGCCGCATGTTGTGGCCAATAAATAAATAAATAAAATAAAGTACACCAGATGAAGTGGCACATTCACACGTGTAGAACTACAGGGTAGCCCCTCTTTGACTGTGAAGTTCTCTGCGCAATCCCTTCTCCACACTCCTCTCCCCTCCCCATCCAGTGCCCAAGCTGTGTAACGTTAATTAGCAAAGACAAAACACTATGACAGGTTGAAGAGAGATCATAGGAAACAGGAAGAAATTTTATATTTTAAAACCCTTGAAGGCAATTTTTTTTTCCTGCTTTTTAAACAAGGAACTCTGCATTATCATCTTGTGTTTGTTCTCAAAAAATTATATAGCTGGCCAGGCCTGGAAGCTTATAAGAAAAGAGACTCTGCAGCCCTATACTGGGTCTACTAAATCAGACTGTGCCTTTCTATGATTTTGAAGTAACTCATCTGTATGCTGAAGTTTGAGAAGCATCTAGATGTGTTCTATCCAATATAGTAGCCACTGGCTGCATGAGGCTATTGAGAGCTTGAAATACAGCTGGTCCAAATTGTAACTGTTAAGTGCAAAATACATGCTAGAATTTGAAGACTTGGTATTAAAACTGAATGTAAAATGACTCACCAATGATTTTTATACTGATTAATGTTGAAGTGATAACATCTTGGATTGATTAGGTTGAATCAGTATTATTCAATGTAATTGTACCTGTGTCTTTTAATATTTATTTATTGTTTTGTATTTATTTCATTTTTGACTGAGCTGGGTCTTTGCTGCTGCACGCAGGCTTTCTGCAGTTGTGGTGAGCAGGGGCTACTCTCTAGTTGTGGGGCTTGGGTTTCTCACTGTGGTGGCTTCTCTTGTTGCAGAGCATGGGCTCTGGGGCGAGCAGGCTTCAGTACTTGTGATGGGTGATCTTAGGTGCCCCCACTGCATGCAGAATCTTGGTTCCCATACTAGGGATCGAACCCACGCCCCCTGCATTGGCAGGCAGACTCTTAACTACTAGACCACCAAGGAAGTCCTCTTTTTATCTTTAATAATTATAAAAAAAATAAAAGCTAGAAAATGTGATACTACAGAGTGGCTTATATTAGTGGCTCATATTTGTGCCTCACATTATGCTTGTGTCGGACAGCTTCTTTTCTACTTCTTCTTCCATCTAAGTTTTCTTATTGTCTGTCCTTTTCTTTCAGGAACAGGTTAAATAAAAGTATTACAGTCAGTGTAGTGATTTAACATGATACTATTTCTAGATAACATTGAATTTTAACTGGAATCTTTAATACCTTATTCCATGGAAATATTCTGTAAGTTTAGCTTATATCAGTATCCCCTGGAAGGCTTATGAAAATTCAGATCATATTGCTAGATCCTGTCCCCAAAGTGTCTGACTCAGTCCATCTGCAGTGGGGCCCAGGAATTTCATTTCTAACAAGTTAGTTCCCAGATGATATAAAAGTTGTGTGACTCTTCTCACAGATCTCAGTGAATCAGAATCACCGGGGTAATTTATAACAATGACCAGTGTGTGCCTCAACCCTACCTCCAGAGATGGTAATTTAGCTGGTTTGGGATTGGGCTTGGACAATATTTATTCAAGCTCCCCAGGTGACCCTATCACTAAGCTTGTTTGAGAATGAATGCCTTAATTCAAAAGCAATAGTAAGTGGGAATGACAGGTATTGCTGGCCCAGGGCCAGAGTAGAGATGCTTTTCATTTTTCTTTTTCTTTTGGGGGTTTAGTGAGCAAACCATACGTTCAATCTCCACCCTAACTGGTGTGACATGTAGGCTAATTTGCATCACTTAAATTTCATTGGCAGTGAAGCTGGCATTCCAGGAAATACAAAGATCTGCCCACATTACACAGGAAGATCATGGGAACTCAGTGCCCCCTCTCCCTTACGTTGATTACCCTTTATAAGCCCCTGCTGTGCTTATAGAAGGTTGAGACCTGGCATTCCAGGTTCTCTCTTCTGTGTGATTGATACCTCTCAGTGGATTTTGATACACAGAACTCAGTCTAGGCTGAGCTATTTACTTCGATTATTTGATTTACTTTGGAGAAGCTTGATATCAAACTAAGTTACCAGTTTCACTTGCAAATCTGGTGTGTTTGTCAAGAAGATACATTTTAAAAATAATTTAACCTCTTGTGTTTGCCTTCGAGTGACAGGAAAAACGTGAATGTGAATTCAATTTAATGATGAATCACCAGTTTAGCACAGCCCCTGATGTGACTGACTCACTTAGTGTATGACTCATGTGTTGTTGGATTTGCATTGTTTGAAGATGAATTGCTATGACCCCTGGAGATATTGTATTTTCTCCTTAATTTTTGAAAACCATTGTTTGCAGTGTATAAAAAATTGAAAATATAAATGATTAACAACGACATGTTACTCTAGATACATATGTATATACGCACTAACAGGAGAGAGGCTGTACTTCTTAGGTTATGACTGTAAGGTAAAGTAGGTTACTTGTTTGACTAGATTTTCAATAGTAAATATATTTTGCTTCTTGACAGTGTGACTGATGGGTATGAACAACCATCTCCAGGATATATATTTTGAGTTACTTCTCAGTAGTTTGGATAAGTTCATATGATAGTTTATTTGTCCCTGCTGTTTTGGTCCCCAGTGGTAAAGATTCATGGAATGACTGTGGATGTTAAGAATATAAGCATTTTTTAGTTTGAATTCCTCAGGTTTATTTCTTGAGTTTTGGTCTAGATCACAAGGCTTATGTGTGCATGTGTGCTTAAGTCGCTTCAGTCATGTCAGACTCTTTTTGATCCCGTGGACTGTAGTCCCCCAGGCTCCTCTGTCCATGGGATTCTCCAGGCAAGAATACTGCTGTGGGTTGCTGTACCCTCCTCCAGGGGATCTTCCTGACCCAGGGCTTGAACGAGTGTCTCCTGTGGCATCTGCATTGGCAGACGTGTTCTTTACCACTAGTGCCACCTGGGAAGCCCCACAGGATTTGTACTAATTCTCAGTACCCAAGGACATGTTCTCTATTTTCTCTTCTTTCTTTGATGTGTACAAATCAGTTTCAAGTTTTCTGGGTTCTAAGTCTAATATCATGCTACTCCATTGTCTCCCATTCTTTCTAGAAGAGGTGAGATACTTGAAGTTGTGGGGCTTCTCATGGCTTTGCTCTTTGGAACAGTTACTGTCTTTTACTTTGATGACTATTCATAACTCATGGAGAAGATATCTCTTCACAAACCAAATGGCAGGTTATTCAATAGCAGAAATCAGTCCTTTAAATCACAGCCTTTGAACTTATACGCAGACAATTTTTAACAACATTCCTTAAAATGACCAGAAACAGATATTCTTTTCTTGGGGCAACTCATGATGTAAAAGATGTTTTGAAATACTTGACCTTTCCAAATATTAGTAATGCAAAAGGAGCTACATTGATTTGGGGGTCTGAAACAAGCACCTTAGATGAAGTTTAAAATTTATGAGTAAATAAAATCTATAACTAATACAGAAAACTCAATTTAATTCATGATATTTTCTCTTNTTATTTATTTTTTAAAGTTTACTTGAAATGTTTTTTTATTTATTTATTTTTCTATTTATTTATTTATTTTTACATGTTTCAATGCCATTCTCCCTTGAAGATGCTATGATCAGTAAAACATTTAAAATTGCTCTAGTGGGTGTGCAAGGAACCTATGTATTTTTAAAAAAATGAATAATTTAGAGTTTATCTGAAAGAACTGAGTGTCAAAGACTTGACAGACATCATTAAACCAACTCAAGGTAAATAATTGGTAACTACAGGAAGTTTGCTAAAACAGTCTGGAAAATTTTTTAAATATGCCTAATGAAAACCTATATAGCTTAAACACAGACAGATAACTTTAATTTTCCCCAAATGTTTTGATATTTGTCTTCTGGTCTAGAGTACCCATGGACTTTTAACTGCAAATAATGAAAAAACAGTGCAAACTCTTTAAAGCAGGAAAAAAAGTCATGAATCAAAGGGCCCAAATTTGTTTCAGGGCTCTGTCTCTACATACTGCTTCTCTTGACCTCGCTTATATATTGGCCTCATTTTTATCTGTTATCTAAAAAGTTTGGCTTATTGCTCATGGTTTGGGAAAATGACTGGAGGCAACTCCAGATTTCATTTTTCTCACAACGTACCACTCTAGAGGGAGGGAAACCCTTGCTCATATTATTTATACATATGAAATCTTAGCAAAGTCCCAGGCTGATCCTGTGTTTTTGAGTATATTAGTGTGCATGAGTGCATATATTTTTATTTTGTTTTGTTTCAAATATATGGTTTTATTCTTTAAAGAAACATTCAGTTTTTATTGGACAAATATATTTACCCATATTCTGAACTCAGCATGTCTTCACAGTTTGTCCTTGTCATTGCTTTGGAAGTTCTGACCTAGAAATTATCTGGTTAATTAATCACATGAAGATGGAGAAGAAAGACATGGAAATATAGTGTGGGAAAGAGAAATAAATTTTTCATTAGTTTTACATACTACTTTAAAAAAATTTTAATGTGGGAAAATGGTATTTTCCACTACTGCAAGAGCACCATAGATCAGTTTGTTTTCTCAGTTTATGTAAATGAATTCATATAGTGTATAGTCTTCTGTGTCTAGCTTACTTCACTCAACATATATTTGTGAGATTCCTCTATATTGTTAAATGTTTGCTTTTTTAAAATTGCTCTTTGGTATTTTGTTGTATGAATGGTAAAGTCACATTTTACTTAACCATTCCCATTTGGTGCTTGGTGGATATTTGCACTGTTTCCAATTTCAAGCTATTATACTCTGAGGTGTTGTTATGTACCTTTTTCATGCTGTCTGCAAAGCATATGCATACATTTGTCTTGCTTATATACTTAGGAGAGAAATTGCTAGATCATAGTACAGGTGCCCCTCCACATGGGCAGATTCAATCAACTGCAGATAAAAAATATTTTGAGAAAAAAAAGTTCTAGAAAGTTCCAGAAAGAAAAACTTGGTTTTGACACATGCCAGCAACTATTTACATAGTGTCTAGATTGTTTTAGGCATTTTGAGTAATCTTTAGGTGATTTAAAGTATATAGGAGGACGTAGTAGGTTATATGCAAATACTACATCATTTTATATAAGGGACTTGAGCATCCATGGATTTTGATATCCATGAGGATCCTGGAACCAGTCTCCCTGCAGATAATAAGGAGTGATTGTATGGCTGACTGTGAATGCTATATGCTCAGCTTTAGTAGATGTACCAATTTTATTTTTCAAAATGGTTGTACCAGTTTACGCTCCTACAGAAATTAATGTGAATTTAACTCCTACAGAAATTAATGTGAATTTAAATTGGCTTAAAATTCAACATTTGAAAAACTAAGACCATGGCATCCAATCCCATCACTTCATGGTAAATAGATGGGGAAAAAACGGAAACAGTGACAGACTTTTTTTTCTGGGCTCCAAAATCACAGAGAACAGTGACTGCTGCCATGAAATTAAAAGATGCTTGCTCCTTGGAAGAAAAGCTATGACAAGGTTAGACAGCATATTAAAAAGCAGAGACATCACTTTACCAAATAAGGTCCATATAGTCAAAGCAATGGTTTTTTCAGTAGTCATGTACAGATGTGAAAGTTGGATGTAAAGAAGGTTGAGTGCTGAAGAATTGATGGTTTTGAACTGTGGTGTTGGAGAAGACTCTTGAGAGTTCTTGGACTGCAAAGAGATCAAACTAGTCAATCCTAAAGGAAATCAACCTTGAATATTCATTGGAAGGACTGATGCTGAAGCTGAAACTCCAATACTTTGGCCACCTGATGTGAAGAACTGACTCATTTGAAAAGACCCTGATGCTCAGAAAGATTGAAGGCAGGAGGAGAAGGGGATGACAGAGGATGAGATGGTTGGATGGAATCACTGACTCAATGGACATGAGTTTGAGCAAACTCTGGGAGATGGTGAAAGACAGGGAAGCCTGGAGTGCTGTGGTCCATGGGGTTGCAAAGAGTTGGACGTGACTAGGTGACTAAACAGTGGTAGCTAGTTGTTTCCACATCCTTACTAAGAGTTGATATTGTCAGAGTTTTAAATTTTAGCTATGTTAGAGGGTGGGTTTGTGTTTTTTCTTATTGTGGTTTTAATTTGCATTTCTCTGATGACTAAGATGTTTGAGTATCATTTCATTTGTTAATAGGCCATTTATTTATTTTATTCTGCGGAGTTTTGTGCAGGTTTTTTTACCCATTTTTTCTACTGGGTTGTCTTTCTTTTCCTAATGGATTTAGACTTCTTTATATATCTGGACGCAAGACTACACAAACCCACACCTACACATATACATTTATGTCTTGCTTTTTTCACAGTTTTAATGGTATCATTAGCTGAAGATTTCTTATGTTACTGTATTTCAATCTATCATTCTTTTCTTTTACGCTTAGTGCTTCTTGGTATCTTCTTTAAGATTCTCTTGGGTATTCTTGGCCCTTTGCATTGCTGTAAACATTTCACAATTAGCTTGTGAATTTCCATGAAAAGCCTGCTAGTGTGGAGATTGCTTTGAACCAAAATTTTAGGAAGATCTCTCTTAGAAAGTCACATTTAGGCTGAGACCTAAAGGATTAGAAGAAGCCAGTCATGTAAGGTGAATATGGAGGAAGGCAGACTTTTCTAGGGGAAAGGAAACTTAATGTGCAAAAACCCAAAATATAAAAAAAATTAGCTGCAAGGCGACCTGTGTGACAGAAAGAAAGGTGAAGCTGGCATGTGGATGAAAACCCAGAAACTACAGTCTTGAAGGCCATGGTAAGAGGTTTGGACTACCAAGGGATCAGCAGAGATTTAGAATTTGTTGCTTTGTTTGCCTACTATTAAAGTGTTTTTGTTAAGAAAAGGTTTTCCTTTGGCATTTATTCATTTTTTAAAATTGGTGATTTAACTTGAAAAGTCCTCAGGAATTCACAAAACTCTAATCTGATTCTCTTTGACACATTTATAATATGAGTTCTGTTGGATTCTTTGTCTCATATTTGGACTGAATACAGCCGTGGGTACTTTATAAACTCATTTAACTCCCACAATTCCCTATATTTGAACTCAGTGTGCTAAACCACTCTTTGAAAACTAGGTAAAATGTCCCCACACAACACAGTATATGTTCATTTCATGTCTATTTCATTCTTGTTTTTTGTTCACCAGGAAGAGTCACAAAAGAGATGAGTCAACTGTAAATGCAGGAGTGTGAGTTTATGCCCATTATCCTCAAGCATCCCTGGAAACACTTGTAGCTTAGAACTCCTATCAAAAGGCTTTTGTTATTTCAAGGGCAGTGCTAACATACACAATGACTGTATGTTTTTGATTGCTTCAAAGACTCTTTGCTATTCTCCAGAAAGAATGCAGCTGCCTTAGCAATTGCAACACCACTCTGCTTATAAAATGCTCTCCAAGGGAGTCCAGGATGTTATATTGATGTCAAAATGGGCAACCTTTACATTGGTACTCTATATGGGAGTGATTACAAGGTTCCTGAAAGTAAATCCTTGTTACTTTGTCTTAATACCTTTAAAATAACCAATGCAGTTTGATACACAGTTGAGCAGTTTTATGGACAAGTTAGTGTTAGACTCTTCTGAGAATGCAGATGACCAAGGCTGAAAAACTAATATTTAGGGCCTTATCTATTCCAGAGCACAGGCATGTAGGGTTCTCTTATAGAAAATGATGTAGGTCAAGGAGAAGATATGGAAGAATAAGACACAAGTAAAGGAGAATTTAATAAGCATAGGTGAGTTATAAACAAAACAAAGGTGTCAATCCTTGCTTTCTCAGCTCTACTTGACCTTGGTAGCCCTGGCCTCACCAACATGTGTCATATGGAAAAGTCTTGTCACCTGAAATCACATACTGAGTAGGTTGGGGTCAGTCTCCTCAGACCATATAGTTACTTCTGGATCTGAGTCCTTCTCTGAACTCCTGAGCCCTTGTTTGGGTCCAGCCTTTTTTCTGAGAGTGTGACCATGTTCCACAAATACTCAGCTACTGTCTGGCCTCTGTAACAAGTGAGACAGCCTCCAGGGGACAGCTCCCATGGTTTCTACTGCTTGATTTGTGAATATTACTTCTGCCATAAGGGACTCACTCCTCCTGTAGCTCATTTGCCAAGCCTAAGGCCCCTTGGGAAGTGGTGGGCATTTCCTACATGGGTTGCCAGACATCCTTGGACACTTTTGTGGATGGTAAACCTGCTTCCTTGCAGTGGGGTTGGCTTAGCAACTTTGTTTGTCCCTTACCTCTAGACCCATCAAGTTCTGGTTTTCTTCCCATTTCTTAATCAGCCATGTTGAGGATCCTTCAATTAATCCTTATTACTACAATAGACAATTATTTAGGATTTAGTTTGCCTTCATGAAGTGATGGGACCAGATGCCATGATCTTTGTTTTCTGAATGTTGAGCTTTAAGCCAAGTTTTTCGCTCTCCTCTTTCACTCTCATCAAGAGGCTTTTTAGTTCCTCTTTACTTTCTGCCATAAGGGTGGTGTCATCTGCATATCTGAGGTTATTGATATTTCTCCCGGCAATCTTGATTCCAGCTTGTGTTTCTTCCAGTCCAGCGTTTCTCATGATGTACTCTGCATATAAGTTAAATAAACAGGGTGACAATATACAGCCTTGACATACTCCTTTTCCTATTTGGAACCAGTCTGTTGTTCCATGTCCAGTTCTAACTGTTGCTTCCTGACTTGCATACAGATTTCTCAAGAGGCAGGTCAGGTGGTCATGGGAAATAGATGNAGAAGGCTGAGCACCAAAGAATTGATGCATTTGAACTGTGGTGTTGGAGAAGACTCTTGAGAGTCCCTTGGACTGCAAGGAGATCCAACCAGTCCATTCTGAAGGAGATGAATCCTGGGATTTCTTTGGAAGGAATGATGCTGAAGCTGAAACTCCAGTACTTTGGCCACCTCATGTGAAGAGTTGACTCATTGGAAAGGACTCTGATGCTGGGAGAGATTGAGGGCAGGAGGAGAAGTGGACAACCCAGGATGAGATGGCTGGATGGCATCACTGACTCGATGGACGTGAGTCTGAGTGAACTCCGGGAGTTGGTGAACGACAGGGAGGCCTGGTGTGCTGCGATTCATGGGGTCACAAAGAGTCGGACATGACTGAGCGACTGAACTGAACTGAACTGAACTTGCTTTCATGGCTTTTTAGGTTTCTGCTATAGAGTTATGAAATTATTTCTACATATTTTTGGTGTCCCACACAACATTGTTTTTGATCTAGGAACTCACTTTATAGAAAAAGATATTTGGCTGATGTGCTTTCAGATTCCTCAGTTCTATGGATCCACCTTTCAGAAGTATCCGGCCTGAGAGAACAATGGAAAACTGTGCTTAAAGCTTTGCCAAAATATCAGCTGGGAGATACTATCTTGCCAAGTCAGTGTTTGTCTTGCCGGATGCAGCATATACTATGTATCACCCAATGGTCCATGGTGCTATTCTTCTAGAACCAGAAGACACAGGTGTGTGTGTAAGGGATGTACAATGAAGTAGTTCTTTACATGAAATGCTTAATATGTACCATTTACTAAAGTCTTTCATCTAATCTCTACAACTCTGGTAGCTGATTTAGAGATATCATGTTCCAAGGGAAGTATGGGTCCATTGAAATGAAAGCTGAGCTTCTCACCTGCCTATCAGGCTCTTTAAACAAATATCTTCCCCCATTTTACTGTAAAAGAATTGACATGTAACATTGTGTAAGTTGAAGCTATACATTGTGAAGATTTGATATATGTATATATTGTAAAACGCATACCACAATATGGTTAGTTAACACGTCTGTCACCTCACATAGACACCATTTTCATTTTATTCATTTATTTTTTGTGTGGTGAGAATGTTTGAAATTTACTTTAATACCAACTTTCAAGTATACAAAACAGTGTTATCAATTATAGTCACTGTACTATATATTAGATCCCCAGAACTTATTCATCTTATAACTGGAAGTTGGTATGCTTTGACCACATTTATTTGTTTCCCTCACAATGTCACCTCTGGCAGCCACCAATCTATATCCTGTTCCTATGAATTCAGTTTTTTTAATAGTCCACATTTAATGAGACCATTTAGTATTTTTCTTTCTCTCTTTGACTTATTTTACTTAGTGTAATGCCCTCAGAATTTATCCATGTTCTCCAAATGTCAGGATTTACTTCTTTTTGTGGCTGATAAATATTTCATTGTATGAATATGCCACATTTTCTTTACCTATTTGTTTGGCAGTGGAGACTTGGGTATTTTCCATGTTTTGACTATTGTAAATAATGCTGTAGTAAACAGGAGGGTACAGAATCTCTTCAAAATAGTCATTTTCCTCCCTTTGAATTTATATCTAGGAGTGAGATTGCTAGATAACATGATGAAGTGAAGTGAAAGTTGCTCAGTCGTGTCCAACTGTTTGCAGCCCCATGGACTGTACAATCCATGGAATTCTCCAGGCCAGAATACTGGAGTGCGTAGCTTTTCCCTTCTCTAGGGAATCTTCCCAACCCAGGGATCGTACCCAGGTCTCCCACATTGTAGGTGGATTCTTTACCAGCTGAGCCACAAGGGAAGCCCAATAATATGATAGTCTTATTTATAATTTTTTGAATTAACTACCCCATACTGTTTTCCATAGTGACTGTACCAATTTACATTTCCACCAATGGGAACCAGAGGAACCAGAAGGTTCCTTTTTCTCCACATCCTGATCAACATTTATCTCTTGTCTCTTTGATAAGAGCCATTCTAACATGTGTGAAGTGATATCTCATTGCAGCTTTGATTTGCATTTTCCTGATGATTAGTGATGCTGAACATATTTGCATGTACCTGTTGGCCATTTACATATATTTGGAAAAATATCTATTCATATCCTTTGCTCATTTTTAAAGTCAGATTATTGTCATTATTCTGCTATTGAATTATATGAGTTTCTTACATATTTTGGATATAAATTCCTTATCAGATATATGATTTGCAAATATTTTCTCCCATTTGTAGGTTGCCTTTTCATTTTGTTGATTGTTTCTCTTGCTGTGTAGAAGCTTTTTAATTTGATGTAGTCCTACTTATTTGATTTTGCTTTTATTGCTTATGATTTTGGTGACATATCCCAAAAGTCCTTGCTAAGATGAATGGGCACTTTTACTGGTTACTTCTAGGAGTTTGTTTTATGTCTTATATTTTAGTCCTTAGTCCACTTCAAATTAATTTTTTGAGTTGTGTAAGGTAGGAATCAGTTTCATTCTTTTGCATGGGGATATCCATTTTTTTCCTGCACCACTTGTTTGAAAGACCATCTTTTCCACCACTGACTATTCTTGGCTCCATTTTCAAATATTCATTGACCATGTGTTGTTGTTCAGTCACTCAGTTGTGTCCAACTCTTTTCGACTCAGTGAACTATAGCTCACTGGCTTCCCTGTCCTTCACCATCTCCCAGAGCCTGCTCAAACTCATGTGTATTGTCAGTGATGCCATCCAACCATCTCATCCTCTGTCATTCCCTTCTCCTCCTGCCTTCAATCTTTCCCAGGATCAGGTTCTTTTCAAATGAGTTGGTTCTTCGCATCAGGTATCCAAAGTATTGGAGTTTCAGCTTCAGCATCAGTTCTTCCAATGAATATTCAGGGCTGATTTCCTTTAGGATGGACTGGTTGGATCTCTTTGCAGTCCAAGGGACTCTCAAGAGTCTTCTCCAACACCATAGTTCAAAAGCATCAATTCTTCAGTGCTCAGCTTTTTTTATAGTTCAACTCTCATGTCCATACATGACTACTGGAAAAACAATAGCCTTGACTAAATGGACCTTTGTTAGCAAAGTAATGTTTCTGCTTTTTAATATGCTGTCTAGGTTAGTCATAACTTTCCTTCCAAGGAATAAGCGTCCTTTAATTTCATGGCTGCAGTCACCATCTGCAGTGATTTTGGAGCCCCCCAAAATAAAGTCAGCCACTGTTTCGACTGTTTCCCCATCTATTTCCAGTGAAGTGATGGGACCAGATGCCATGATCTTCATTTTCTGAATGTTGAGCTTTAAGCCAATGTTTTCACTCTCCTCTTTCACTTTCATCAAGAGGCTTTTTAGTTCCTCTTCACTTTCTGCCATAAGGTTGGTGTCATCTGCGTGTCTGAGGTTATTGATATTTCTCCTGGCAATCTTGATTCCAGCTTGTGATTCAACCTGCCTGGCATTTCTCCTGATGTACTCTGCATATAAGTTAAATAAACAGGGTGACAATATATAGCCTTAACATACTCCTTTCCCAATTTGGAACCGGTCTGTTGTTCCATGTCCAGTTCCTGTTTTTCTGGAACTCTTTTGCTTTTTTGATGATCTAACAGATGTTGGCAATTGAATCTCTGATTCCTCTGCCTTTTCTAAATCCAGCCTGAACATCTGGAGATTCATGGTTCACATACTGTTGAAGGCTGGATTGAAGAATTTTGAGCATTACTTTGCTAGCATGTGAGATGAGTGCAATTGTGAGATAGTTTGAACATTCTTTGGCATTGCCTTTCTTTGGGATTGGAATGAAAACTGACCTTTTCCAGTCCTGTGACCACTGCTGAGTTTTCCAAATTTGCTGGCATATTGAGTGCAGCACTTTCACAGCATCATCTTTTTGGATCTGAAATAGTCCGACTGGAATTCCATCACCTCCACTAGCTTTGTTCGTAGTGATGCTTCTTAAGGCCCACTTAACTTCACTTTCCAGGCTGTCTGGCTCTAGGTGACTGATCACACCGTCGTGGATATCTGGTTCATGAAGATCTTTTTTTGTATGGTTCTGTATATTCTTGCAGCCTCTTAATATCTTCTGCTTCTGTTAGGTCCATATCATTTCTTGCCCATGGTATTTAAGATTTGATTTCTAGAGTTTGTCAATGTATCTGAAAATGTATATGTGGCTCTAAGTTTTCTTTTTTTCTTCTTTTTGTATTATACCTACTGAGTTCTTACAGACTTTGTTCCATATAGAAAAATTGTTTATAATGTAAGTGTTAAAATCTGTATTGAAAAAAATAGCATGTTTTCTGTTGAATTCCTGCCTTGTATCAG
This sequence comes from Redunca redunca, assembly GCA_006410935.1. Lineage (NCBI taxonomy): Eukaryota > Metazoa > Chordata > Mammalia > Artiodactyla > Bovidae > Redunca > Redunca redunca. Next base: position 186,892 of record SJYQ01091778.1, on the reverse strand, counting down.
CACACATTCTACAAGGTACCTAAGGGTTGAAGATGTTGGTAAAAATCTAATAAACTGAATACACTTCCCAACAAAAGAAGTAATTGTAGTGAGTTTAAAGCAATTTAATTCTATTCATGGAATTTTTTATTGAGCTCTTCCCTGAGAGCAGATGGCAACATTTGCTACAGGATTGGAGGGAAAGGAGCCAATAATAACCACCCTTGGCACCTTCTGACCATCTGCAGTTACCTCTTAAATTCCTATTAAATTACAGTATCTGATCTGAAAATTTGAGTCTTCTTTTAAAAAGTGATTAAGAGGAAGAAGAAAAAAGAGAAAATGAAACTTATGCAAAATCAGCCTTAGAATCAGAGTCACAGAGAAGCCATTGAAGGATTAAAGATGACCTTCTCTGAGGACACACTCTTCTCCTAGACTTCTGTCACACTATCCCAGCTGATACAGAAGCAAGTCACAATGCTGAGGTCATGTGAGTGCTGTGATGTAGGGCTGCTGGCTCCACGGTCCCATGGAAGCATGCCCTAGAGCCCTGCACATGGGTTGTTCTGCAACTGGGCTGAGATGGAAGACAGCTCTGCCTTTACTAAGAAACTAGTGGAAATGGCCTGACACTTAGATGTATTTTATTCTAATTCTAGTTCTGTTTCTCTAGCTAGTTGCATAGACAGTTTACTTAATCTAAGTATCAGTTTCCTAGAAGGGTTGTTGTGAAGATGATGCATAAAGCAGCCAGAATTATGCCTGGAGTTAGCAATTTTTTGATAAACTGTAGAAATAATGATAATGGTGGTGTTGGTAATGATGAGAAAAAAGAGGAAGAGGAAGATAAAGGTGAGGAAGATGGTTTAAAGAACCAAACATCAGGCTTCCCTGGTGGCTCAGTCAGTAAAGAATCCACCTGAAATGCTGGAGACCTGTGTTCGATCCCTGGGGTGGGAAGATCCCCTGGAGAAGGGCATGGCAACCCACTCCAGCATTCTTGCCTGGAGAATCCCATGGACAGAGGAGCCTGGTAGGCTACAGTCCTTGGGATTACAAAGAGTTGGATACAACTGCGTGACTAAGCATAGCACAGCATTGGCCAAGGCTAGATTTTGCCTAAACTTTGGATGAACCCAGATCACTACCCAAATTAAGTATTATCTTCATGGCACTGAATTTGACCAGGCATTACAATGCACCTTCCTGTTTTTATAAGGTTTATCTCTCTCCTTGTCTCTCTCTCTCTCTCTCACACACACACACACACAGACACTGTCATCTTTAATCTCATATTAAACCTCATCAAAACAAAGAATGGTAGTCTTCAAACAAAATTGAATTATTTTAAAACACATTTGGATGAAACAATTTTAATTTTAAATTAGATTTTCTTTATTTACTTTTTTAAAGGAGTGAGAGAGAATTTGCCATATGTAAGACATTTCAAACATTCTAAAAGAACAGGAAAACATGTGTAACAAATTTAGCAGATGATCTTGGCTTTTGACTATTTTCTACATTGAAAAATAAAATCAGTAAATATTTTTGCCTAAGATTACAAAAATGTTTAGCCATGTATATCACTCAAGGTGATTTATATTGTAATAGTAGCTTTTTCTGAGACATCCTCAAATGAAGGCACTAGCTTAATGGTGGGGAGAAGTCAATGGCAACCCACTCCAGTACTCTTGCCTGGAGAATCCCATGGACGAGGAGCCTGGTAGACTACAGTCCATGGGGTGGCTAAGAGTCAGACACAACTGAACGACTTCACTTTCACTTTTCACTTTCACGCATTGGAGAAGGCAATGGCAGCCCACTCCAGTACTCTTGCCTGGAGAATCCCATGGACGGAGGAGCCTTGTGGGCTAGAGTCCATTGGGTCGCTAAGAGTCAGACACAACTGAAAGACTTCACTTTCCCTTTTCACTTTCATGCATTGGAGAAGGCAATGGCAACCCACTCCAATACTCTTGCCTGGAGAATCCCAGGGACAGAGGAGCCTGTTGGGTGCCATCTATGGGGTCACACAAAGTTGGACATGACTGATGAGACTTAGCAAGAGCAGCAGCTTAATGGTAGAAGGTGGAGAAATTGAGCAGAGAAGGCAATGGTACCCCACTCCCATACTCTGGCCTAGAAAATCCCATGGACAGAGGAGCCTTGTAGGCTGCAGTCCATGGGGTCGATAGGAATTGGACGCGATTGAGCAACTTCACTTTCCCTTTTCACTGTCATACATTGGAGAGGGAAATGGCAACCCACTCCAGTGTTCTTGCCTGGAGAATCCCAGGGAAGGGGGAGCTTGGTGGGCTGTGGTCTATGGGGCGTTGCACAGAGTCGGGCATGACTGAAGTGACTCAGCAGCAGCAGCAGCAGAGAAATTGAGGCTCAGAGACAGCGTAGAACAAACTTATAGCTTTCATTTGGGAATCCTTGTGGGTAGGGTGGGAATGATATATAGGGTGGCTTGGTATACAAAACCACTTAGGTAAAGAATTCTCCTCCTAAATGCAGGAGACCAATCCCTGGGTCAGGAAGATCCCCTGGAGAAGAAAATGACAAACCACCCCAGTCAGTATCCTTGCCTGGAAAACATGGACAGAGGAGTCTGATGGGCTATTATAGTCCGTGGGATCACAAAAGAATCAGACATGACTTTGCAACTAAACAAAAACTATAATATAATTACACTGCAAGCTCAACTGAATTTTTTTTAGTCATACTGCTGCTTATATTTCCATTACTGCTTACTTAATAACATCATAATTAACTATTTTCTCTTCCACTGAACTTCATATTTTTGTAAAATGGTACATCAGTGTGGAATGGGGTGGAAGGCCTGGGTGGCAAAATTGTACTGTGTTTCCTAGGCTGGTTTGGAACATAGTGGGCACTCAATGAATGCTTGAATAAATAATTGAATAGATGATTGAATGAGAGAGACTTGAAAATACCTTGTTCTAAAAATGAACAAAGCAACATGCTTTCTGTTTTCATTTTCCCCAAATATATAACTGGTCAATGATTGGCTTATGTAGGGCTGGTAGCAGCCCACCACGTGCTAGAACTGGGCTGTTTCGTAACCAGAATGCTTGTGAAAGTGGTCTGAAGTGGGTGCTAAACGTTGTAAGACTGAATACCAACTGTGCTGTAGGCCTACAGTTGTCATTTGGTGTGTGTGTGTTGGGGGGCAGGGCTTTGAGGAAATTTAATAATAAAATTCAAGATTGCCATCAACTTTATTGACTCAAAACTTTAGGAGTTTATTATTTTCAAAAAAGTTTCTCTTGGCAAATAGTATGCTGACAGTTGAGCACATGGCAATAAAATGGATAATTAAGATTACTAGGAGAAGAAAATTCGCACGTAGGGTTATTATATTAGAACTTTTTGAATGAGTAATGCACTCACAGAAATAAGCTTTATTGCAGAAAACTGATTAACAAATTTATCATTTGCATAGTAGATGTTCTTGTTGAATGCTGAGGCTACTGGGAAATAAGATGGAAAGGACATTTGAAGTGTGTTCTGTTCACAATCCTTAATTAAATCATGTTTTCCTCAAATCCTTGTATGTAGATAACAATGTTGGGAAACTTCCCCTTCTGTATCTTGAGATCCAAGTATTTTCTCCTTACGGTCGGTATCAGTTTGGAGCCCTGTACAACTATCTTTGGACAAGTTTATCTTCTTTACTCACTTTGTAAACTATCAGCTGTAAATTGTCACAGATTGCAGTTTGGAGTTAAAGAAAAAAGAATGAAGAAATGCAACTTGAAGGCAGGATGTGGATAGTCAGTTACAAGCGTCATTCTTTCAAGTCAGGCATTCTTAATGGGTTTGCAGGTGAAAGTTAATTCTTAAGATGTTTCTGTATTCCAAATCTCTTCTATCAAATGGGTATCAGATTTGGGCTGCTTCCAAAAACAGGACAGCAAAATGCCTGTGATGATATGCTCCAAAGAAGAGTTGAGTACAAACTATGACTATTCCCTCTCAGAGCCTAGGACTAAAGATATGACTGGTAGTCCATACCCTTGGGAGAAGTACCTATGTTTTAACTTCCTTCACTGAACATTTTCATAGCATCAGATGTGCTACACAGTATTTGTTGATTGTTTCCCAGTGGCACAGGGAGCCAGATTAATTCTGCTAAGTTTCATCTAGTAGAAGGGGACAACAAGCTATGGAGTAGTGGAAAGAACATCATCCTTGAAATATATCAGAGTTTTGACCCTACCTCTGCCACCTGGAAATCTTTGCAAGTCACTTGGACACTCTGAGACTCCATTTCTCCACCTGTTCTATCAACCATGGGGTTATCATGAACATTAAATAAGATGACCTATATACAATTATATATAAATTGTATATGTAAAAAGTAAGAAGTATTATTTTTCCTAGTTATAGTGAGTCTTATCTTGGGCATATGTTAAAAGGCTACATAAGAATTTTTTACTAAATTAAAAACATCCTAAATTTCCTCTTTTTGACACATCTGCTGCTGCTGCTGCTAAGTTGCTTCAGTCTGTCCAGCTCTTTGCAACCCCATGGACTGCAGCCCACCAGGCTCCTCCGCCCATGGGATTTTCCAGGCAAGAGTACTGGAGTGGGGTGCCATCGCCTTCTCCATTTGACACATCTACTTTACCTTAAAGAAGATCTCTTGAACTGAAAGAAGATTCCTTGGTATTCTGGTTAGAAAATTTGAAAAGTAAAACAAGAACATTTTCATTTCTCTTGGGTTTTTATAATCTTTGTGTGAGAAATGTTTCCCTGGGTCTTTGCTACAACCCGACAGAACTGGACAAAGAGTCAGAGGACCTGGGTCTTTGTCCAAAGCCATCATTCACTGTATGAGTCTGGCAGGTTCTATCACCTCTTGGAGCTTGTTTCCCAAACAGTAAAATAATAGGAATAGTGTTACCTGATTTGCTTATCTCACAGAATTATTGTGGGAAGCAAGTGAGAAAATGGATGTAAGCGACTTGCTGCCGCTGTGCTGCCCGGTTGGGTCTGACTCTACGAGACCCCATGAGCTGTAGCTCACCAGGTTCCTCTTTCCATGGGATTTCCCAGGCAAGAATACTGGAGAGTGTTGCCATATCCTTCTCCAGGGATCTTCTTGACCCCGGGATTGAACCTAAGTCTCCTGCATCTCCTGCATAGGCAGGAGGATTCTTTTACCACTGAACCACATGGGAAGCCTGTAAACCACTTAATAAGTTCTAATAAAATTCTTCTCAAGCATAGCATTCTGCATCATTCCTCCAACATTACTAATAATAGTTTGCTAAAATTTAAATGGACTTGACTATAATAAGGATAGTTTTTCATTTTGGGAGTATGTTTTCCAAATGTACACTTAAATGAAACCATTATATCAATGTTTGTACGCAAGGTCAGCAAGAAATGGTACTAAAACACATAATAGCTTTAGAGAAGTAGCTATTCAAATGGAAGTGGAATGCATTATCTCAGAATATTAGAAGATAGACCATTAGCCGTTTGGTTATTATTGCTAAAAAATAGTTTTTTTCTATAAATAAAATTATCTTAGTATTATAGGCAATCATTTTCAAACATCAGAGCAGCTTGGTGTTGGTGACTTTGTTTGACACAACCTAAGATGAAATGAAAAAGGATAAATTCCCCAGAAAAATTCAGTCAGCTTATACAAACAAGTTAGTACCGTACCCCACCTATTAAAATTTATGATACTTCTTTAATTTCCTGAGTAACTGACTCAAATCACCATTCAGAAGGTTCTTTGTGCCTTGGATTATCTAAGCAGTTTATATTAATCCCATAAATCAGATAATTGGTAACTAAATGTCTAATTTTCTTTGTGCTATGCTGATAAGACTTCTAAGGTGAGCTTAGTTTCAGAACAAAGGCAGATTCACAAAGGAGGAACAGCACATCAGGAAAATGATTTTTTTCCCCCCACATTATCTGGGCCTTTGACATTTTCATTTTAAGAAGAAAAGCCATTTAGTAAATCAAACTTAGGTATTCATCTTCTCTCTCCCCTGTGTGCTTCTGAAATAGTTTACTGCCAAAATGTCTTGAGGTTATATGCTGATAGGCCCTGTGTAAATATATACTGTTGGTGCGGGGGAAGCTATAACTCACATGTTACTGGGCATACTGCCATTGAAAATATTTCAATGGACTTTGTAGGAAAGAACCATGAGCAATATCAGAATGTTTGAAATACTTAACAGGGAACCAAGAGAAACATTAAGTAAATGGAATAGCTCATTTGTAATGTGCCAGGTAATACATGTTTGGTTCTGGAGAGCAAGAGCGAATGATTTCTGTTCTTATCAACTAAGCACTCTTTAATAGTCAGCACTGGGTGTGAAGACTTCATCCATCTATCACTTTGTGCCATCAATGGTCATGAAGAAAGATCAGATCACAAGTAGTACAAACTCCAAGAAAGAGAGTAGAGTGTGCTGTTGGTAAAGCAGAGGTTCTTCCACTGAGCCCTAGAAGGAATTGTGAAAACAACTTGAGGTTGAAATTTTCAAACACAGGGCAGGTTGTGGCTAAAGAGGTAAGAGACTTGTGCCGGCAATAATTTACCACTGGCATTGGAGGAAGAGACAAATAAACATGGTTAAGATTACTCTTTGGCAAGAGTGGGAATGTATGTGTGTATGGCTGATTCACTTTGCTATGTAACTGAAACTACATGGCGTTGTGAAACAACTGTACTCCAATAAAAAAAATAATAAAAAAATACTTTTTGGTTATGTTTATACCAGTGTGAATGTCACAGAACTGATTGCACCTCTGACCACCAAGGGGAGAAAATGATATATAATATTTGGGTTATCAAAGAATTGAGTAAATAACTGGGACTTGCATAAGACAGAATCTGTCAAAAAGCCATGCCATCTCTTGTGCCATCAAGAGAGTTCTCAACTTGTATTTACAACTCTAACTGCCTATAAAGTAAAGATGACAGAGTATAGATTCAGTGAAGCCAGAAATAGGCAAAGAACTCTCCACACAAGCACCCTATGCAGGATTTGCCATTTAGATTCCTCCATTTGATGGTGGTTCTCAGTTCTTGATATGCCTGACACTAAGAACTCCTAAAAAAAAAAAAAAAAAAAAAGGCATGCTTTCTTTCCTATTTTTTCTGTCTTTACCTTGGCAAGGACTCACTCAAAGTAGCCTAGGAATTTACCTAATTCATTTAATTTGAGACAACTGGAACGATAACTCTAGTTTAAAATCCCAAATATTTGTTAAAATCCTGTTACCTACATTGGGTTAAGCTTCACTGCAAAATACTGAAGATGGCCTTCGGATCCTCTGGTCATTTTGTTTAAGGTTCTATTGGGCAAATTCTTTTGCTCTGTCCTGAAATCTCTGTAACAGCACTTCTGTTAAGCACTGTTTCTCAAACTTTCATGTGCATACAAATCATCTGAGGACTTGGTTAAAAAGTAGATTGTAAGTAAGTAAGATAAGTGAGGATAGGGTCCAAGATTCTTTTTTTCCAGGAAGCTTCCAGGTTGACCATGTTGGCCCAAGGGCAGACTTTGAGGAGGAAGGCACTAAATTGTCAACTTTTCTACATCACTTCCTCCACCCCTGGGAAGAAGACTGGTTTATCTAATTGGTAAGAGAGCAAGAATCTGACATTTGTTCAACCATGATCCTCCTGTGAAGGCAGACAGACATAGGAGCAGAGACCCCTCCTGCACATGGCAGCATTTTGCCCTCTCCCTTTGCAACTGCCCTGCCAAGGAGTGGAAGTTTTCTTCTCTATCTGGCAGAGCTCTGGGCAGTTTCTGCCTGTGGGGGCAGGGAATGCACAGCTGGGCCTATGGCAGATAGTTCTGGAAAGTCAGTATACTTGGTAAATCTGCATTTTAGGAAAACCCTTTGGCTTCTGTCAAAATATTTTAAATCCAGCTTCATCAGCAATCGAATTGACCTTCTGACCTTTCATTTGAACCCTCCCTTCGTTTCTCAGTTTGTTCTGAACACAGTAGGGAAGGGAGTGTAATTAATTAGTCCTTTAAATTCCAGTGAATGCTGCAGAAACCCTGGCCTCCTGATACAGGAGCTCATTGTGGCTTCATGGATGTCAGAGCATAATTATTATCTTTGTGGGATCTTCAGCTCCTTTCCCCCTCCCAATGTCAAGGGTAAGACAAGGATGACAGTTATTTTGAATAAAGTTTTAAAAATGAGGGCACCTGTCTTGCTGTTGCTGGACTTCTTATATCTTCAGAACCTGCTGGACTTCAGATGAGAGGAGAAGCCTGTTTTACCTATGGACCCCCTGGGAAAGTCCTATGGCTCAGAGCAGTACAGGTGTCAGCCTTTTGCCTAAAATAATAGGGTGCTATTTTAAGGAGGTTACAGGCTCTAAGAGCTAAGCTGTAACAACAATGGCTCTATTTTGGTTTAATTCTATCCATTGAGTCTCCTCTTTGGACACCCTGTAGTACCAATTACTCCTCCACCAACTTAGAGATTTGTCTATCACTCAGCCTCACATTGGTGATGTTGCCTTTAAACCTCGTCTGACACAAAGTCTAGACCCTCAGGCAGCCATTGAAAACCATCCAGTTTTGTGTTCTCTTTTATGGGAACTGAATTTGTGACATTTCTGGAAGAATATGGGCTACAGTGTTAAACCAAAATTCAAATATCAGCCCTGTCTATTATTAGCTAGATGCTTTAGAGTCTAGGGCTTGTTTAACCTTTCTGAGCTCTTGGTCATAACTTTCCTTCCAAAGAGTAAGTGTCTTTTAATTTCATGGCTGCAATTACCATCTGCAGTGATTTTGGAGCCCAGAAAAAGAAAGTCTGACACTGTTTCCACTGTTTCCCGTCTATTTCCCATGAAGTGATGGGACCAGTTGCCATGATCTTAATAGTTTTCTGAATGTGGAGCTTTAAGCCAACTTTTTCACTCTCCTCTTCCACTTTCATCAAGAGGCTTTTTAGTTCCTCTACACTTTCTGCCATAAGGGTGGTGTCATCTGCATGTCTGAGGTTATTGATATTTCTCCCAGCAATCTTGATTCCAGCCTGTGCTTCTTCCAGCCCAGCGTTTCTCATGATGTACGCTGCATATAAGTTAAATAAGCAGAGTGACAATGTACAGCCTTGACGTATTCCTTTTCCTATTTGGAAACAGTCTGTTGTTCCATGTCCAGTTCTAACTGTTGCTTCCTGATGTGCATACAGGTTTTTAAAGAGGCAGGTCAGGTCATCTGGTATTCCCATCTCTTTCAGAATTTTCCACAGTTTATTGTGATCCACACAGTCAAAGGCTTTGGCATAGTCAATAAAGCAGAAATAGATGTTTTTTTCTGGAACTCTCTTGCTTTTTCCATGATCCAGCAGATGTTGGCAATTTGATCTCTGGTTCCTCTGCTTTTTTGAAAACCAGCTTGTGAAATTAAAAGACGCTTACTCCTTGGAAGGAAAGTTATGGCCAACCTAGATAACATATTCAAAAGCAGAGACATTACTTCTCCAACAAAGGTCCATCTAGTCAAGGCTATGGTTTTCCAGTATGGAAGGATGTTAGAGTTGGATTGTGAAGAAAGCTGAGCGCCGAAGAATTGATGTTTTTGAACTGTGGTGTTGGAGAAGACTCTTGAGAGTCCCTTGGACTGCAAGGAGATCCACCCAGTCCATCCTAAAGGAAACCAGTCCTGAATATTCATTGGAAGGACTGATGCTGAAGCTGAAACTCCAATACTTTGGCCACCTGATGTGAAGAAATGACTCACTGGAAAAGCCCCTGATGCTGTGAAAGATTGAAGGCCGAAGGAGAAGGGGACGACAGAGGATAGGATGGCTGGATGGCATCACCAGCTCAATGGACATGAGTTTGAGTAAGCTACAGGAGTTGGTGATGGACAGGAAAGCCTGGCCTGCTGCAGTCCACGGGGTCACAAAGAGTTGGACATGACTGAGCTACTAAACTGAACTACTATTAATATTATAACATTTTAATTCAACCTTTGCCTTGTGCTATTCTCCAAGCTTTAGGAGATCATGGCCTCCAATGTCTACTTCCTGTCATAATCCATAGGAAAATCCAAATACAAACATTGTCTGAGTGCAGTTGCTTATTAATCTTGACATCAACTTATAAAAATAAAGTCAAGTAATAATGTGCCTCAAAATAATATGTTCATGTCAGGGAGGAAGAAATTTTCCTCTATGCTTCTAGGGTATTTTGTCTGGGATAAGAATTAAATTGCCATGAGATACATTAACGGGAAAACATCAAACAAAAGTTTAATAGCAGGTATACATGGGAGAGACCCAGAACTGAGAAATTTGCCAAAATGATTGAAAACCTCACTTTAAATATTATCTTCAGCTAAAAACAAAAGAAGAGGTTAGTGGCAGTGGTTTGGGATTTCGAGGGCGAGAAAGACTATCCACATGAAGATAGGAAAGCAATTATTTGGGAACTAAATGCTTGCTGGGCTTCATGGAGACAATGGGACAAAGAGTGGACTCTGATCTCTAGGCCTTGCTAAGTTCCCCCCACCAACCCTAGCCCTTATTCTTAATGGATATCTCTGGCGATAGCTCTATTCTGGAAGAGGCCCTCTATCTAAATTTTTTTAAGGCAGTTGGGAGGAAGGTAAAAATTCCTTCTTGAGTCCTTTGGGCCTTGATATTTTTCAGCTCAAAATAGTCTACATGCCAAAGAGATATTTTGTGGTGAGAAGTTTTGCTTGCCTGTGTACACAATTTAGAATTTTCTGTTAATGGTTCTACTGATATCTTTCATTCTCTTGATATTTTAAATACAGTAAATATATGGCTAGGTGTCTCTGAAGACTTAATATTTGAGGTTAAGAGCGATTCTATGAGGGACTTCCCTGGTGGTCCAGTGATTAAGATTCTTTGCTTCCATTGCAGGGAGCATGAGTTCAATCCCTGTTTGAGGAACTAAGATCCTGTATCCCATGCAGCATGACCAGAAAAAAAAAGATAATAGGTAAGTGAACTCAAAACTACCAGATAATTTCAGTCCTTCCATATTGAAAGAGAACAGATACTCAAGCTTGGCAACAGGTTGCTACCTCTTATGATCAAAACATGAGGAAGTTATTAAGAACATTGAAATGAGACCTGACAGGTTTGATAGTAATATGCAAAGCAGTGTTACAATATACAAGTGTGTTACAATGAGAAATATCTTCCTTTTTCTTCTTTAAATGCCCACAAGGAAGGTGCATAACCAGTCTCTTAAACTCATTACTTGTTTTAATTTCTTTGACATCATTTGCTGCTATCTCATCTTCATGGAAAGAACACCTGTGAGAACCAACAATAGCACTCACTTTTAAAGACTTTACAGTAAACAAATATGAATTGTTGTAACCAGTCAAAGTCAAAACTCTGATTTCATAGAAAATTAAGAGGTACATATATTTAGCAGGTTTTCTTTATGGAGATGGGGATGGTGAAGGTAATGCCATTTGATAAAGATCATACTAACTATAAAAATTTGAACTGTTGGAGAAATTCTTTTTTAAAACTATTTGATCAAGAGAATGATTATTTTTTTTTAAAGAGGTATTGCTTTAACATAGTTTGGCAATTGACAGAAATCTACATTCCTTCAAGGCAGTGCTCTTTGTTTGGTTCTCTGACATGTGCCAAACGCCTAGAACTGTACCTGAAACTCAGTAGTGTTCAGTAAATACTTGCTGAATGAACTCATGTATCAGTTTTTTAATATGTGACCAGTCATGCTATTAATGGAGAAAGAAATGGCAACCCACTACAGTATTCTTGCCTGGAGAATCCCGTGGACAGGGGAGCCTGGTGGGCTGCTGTCCATGGGGTTGCAGAGTCAGTCTCGCTTGCATGCATTGGAGAAGGAAATGGCAACCCACTCCAGTACTCTTGCCTGGAGAATCCCATGGACAGAGGAGCCTGGTAGGCTACAGTCCACGGGGTCGCAAAGAGTCGGACATGACTAAGCGACTTCACTTTCACTTTCAATCATGTTAGGACAAAGAGCACTTATTGTCTTTCACTTGTCAAACTGATGAATTTTTAATACCTTTTTCTTTAAAAGAGACATGAAAAAAGAAAAGAGAAAATTTCCATTTTCACAACTGTGACCATTTGTTCCTCTAAGTGGAGAGAAATATGAGAACAAATAAGTTCAAACCTGATTGCAACTCAACTCTGTCCTGCTCTTGGCACAGAATGAGACAAGTCAAACAAGTCAGTTCAGAACCTCTGTTCCAACAGTGACTCAGGGATCTGGGTTGCTTTCACTTTGAAACTGTCATTTTGGAGAGCTTTACTTCTAGCCACGTGGATAGCAGAGAGGAGTGTGGACAACTCACAAGAACATTTTAATTGGCTTGGGCTAGTAGGAAGGTTTCCTTCAACTCAAATCCCCATTGGTGAGGACTCAGCCATATCATTTCCTCCTCGCTGCAAAGATGGCTGGGAAATGTAGTGACTATTGTCTCTTCCATGGTGAATATCAATAGCTCAACAGTGCTGACTTGATGTTGCACCATAGTTTAAAATATAAATTGTTACATTTTAGAGGCAGAATCTGATAGTGGGCTAGGAGAGACTCTAATCATTTGCATATACTGGTATTTTCTGTTTTGTTTTTTTTTTTTTCAGCCAACTGAAAAGTCATTCCAGATTTTCATTCTCAACAGATTGGCATTTCTTTTGGTCCTATTTAAATGTATCTCTTCCAATGGGCTAGTGGTTTATTATCAGCTTCCACTGTTTTTTCTCTACTGTTATTAACAGAGTAAATACTTTGCTTTCTCTGACCCTGGTTTCAACCAGCCATACTGGCATGTAGTCTGGACAAATGTGTCATTAATTTTCTTTAACTGATCCTGGAACTTGGCTAATTATATTTATATAGTAGATGTATTTTTACCTCCAGAACATGGAATGAGAAACTAAAAACATTTTACTCAGCAATTTAAGAGAACATTCAAAATTAATAAACAAAAAACAGCAGCAGCAACAGCAAGAACAACAACAAGAGCAAACAATTTTTTGTCCTTGAAGACATGAGCTCAGCGCACTTCTTTCTTTGTGCTCAAGTACTACCTGTTTTTCTTGTTAGATTGCAGAGAATGGTTTGAGTGGTTTTGTAACTTGTATCTGTCCAAGTCTTGAACTAAGATTTCATGGATTGCTTTGTCTTTTTATCAACCTGAAAACAACTTTTCTGTATTAATGGAACTGATTTTGCAGCGGTGGTTAAATATATTTCTTCATCTTAGGCTAAAATTTTGATCAAATTCCTATGTGATTATTACTCCTGCACATTTGTATAGTCTCAGTGATTGTGTAAAGGAGCATTTGGAGCCTGTTGGATCATCCCTAAAATCTAGAGAATCTGATTCGCACAGGCAATTTTCCTTAAGTTATCTGGAAATAATCAATAGCCAAAATATAAGGGTAAACTGCCAGATCCTCTTCTTGCCTCTCAGCAGATTGTGTCAAGCTTTCACCCATTTTCATGATATTATTTTGGCATTCCAAGTTCAAGGGCAATTTTTGATACGAATTCAGGCTTTGAATTTTCTGGATATTTTCTTGTCTTAGAAAATTTAGAGCTTTGGCTATTTAGGGCTATCTCTTTGGATTATGTTTCGAATATCTCCTAGATGATGTTATACAACTATTTTGAATTAGATGCATATTTACACATAGGAAACTTGCTGGCCTTCACATTTCCTCACTTTTCTTTTTAAAGTCAACACAGTATTTACTTCTAGAGATTTCCTTTATATATGCTGTGCATTCCCTATACCAAACTTCCCTATATTTTAGACTGTGGATCACAAGATATTGAAAAGACAAAGGAGTAACTGTGGATCCTACAGTCTAGAATCTCCAGGGACTTAACAATTGGGAACATTTACTTCTGTCACCCTCAGAAGAGTAATGGTAGAAAGGAAAGAAATTGAGAAACACTGTGACAAATTTAACACAGAAATGTGTTACGAAGATCTGAGAAAAGTGAGTAGAAAAAATTGAGAGTTGTTAACTTGAAAATGTTAAATAACATGGCATATAAATCTATTTGGAAAGTTTTTGGCTCATTGGTAATAGATTTTTGGTGTGCTAAACACAATTTTCTTTTTGGGCAGGGGACAGGAGGTAGAAGGGAGATCAAGGAGTCGAAGCAGAAGGAAGGTTAAATCTGATTAATTTCTAAGTAATGTAGAACTGTTGTCTTGTTGTCAGCCTGTTTTTCTTAATCTAACTTCAGATGTCACCAAACAACATTTATATTATGTGTTTCCTTGCGTGTTAGTCTAGCCTAATTTACTTTACTGACTAGGAGGCTTGTTGTAGACAAGCTAGTTCCCTACACTGAGTCTATTTTATCTGTCTCTGTGGTATAAGAATTCCATGCTTTTGTTTAAAGTGGCAATGTGCCCCAAATTCCTTGCAACTAGTGGTGGTCATATGACCCATTCTTGGCTGATGAAATGTTAAGAAAGTCTACTGGTGGAGCTTCCAAAAGATAAAATCCCACTTTTTCTAGTAAAAGGTGAAAAATCTCACCCAACATGTGTCTGTTGTCCTTTGCCCTTTCCCTTTCCTCCTGCCTGGAATGAGAACTTTATACATGAAGGTGCAGCAGCCATCCTGTGATCATAAGACAAAGGATCCCATGCTAGGATGACAAAATATGGTATAGAAAGAGCTTTTTTCCTTGAACAATTGTTTCAGCCTTGGACTGTCCACCTGTAGAGTCCTTGTAAAATGAGATCTATAGCTTTCTGCTTGTTTAAGCTGCTTTGGTTGGTTTCTGTTCCATGCCACCAAATGCAATCCTAAATGACTCAGCTTAATTTGACAGTGGTTTTGTAAGTTCTTCAATAGGATCCTTTCTATTTCCACAGGGAGTCTAGAGACCAACTGTTTTATTGTCTTCCTCTGTCTGTGCAGATAATTGAAATGACCAACACACAAAGGCTAAAGTCATCATGAGGGTATCTCCTCTCTGATAGCTGAAACAGTTAATAAGAAGAAATGAAAATGCAATGCTTTTTGTCGGATCATCTTTTCTGCCCTTGATCCCCCTTAACTGCTTTTTTGGAAATTTTTTTTGGAATGTACTGCTTCCCTGTTCTTTATATCCATCAAGGCCATCTTGAGAGTCTCTCCCCACCTTGCTGCCTTTCATTTTGGGTTATTACAAATGCATAATTTTCTGGACACATTTTACAAACTATTTTAGAGCTGAAAGGACCTTAGAAATGCTCTTTCTCCATGTGGAGAAAAAAGAGTGAGATAATTGTGCAAGTGAAAATTTCCATATGAAACAAGACTTACTGTCAGTCTTTGGGTGTGATAAGCATTGATTACAATGGCAAACACTTATGATGTTTTTACTATATTTCCAGCCCAGTACTAAACAACATTCATGCTTTATTAACATTTCATCCTTCCAACAACATCACAAGAAAGCATCTTCATTTTACAGATGAGGAAACTCAGGCATGGAAAGGTGAAGTAATTTCTCAAGGTCATATATCTAGTCATGCCTTACTTCAAGGAAGTCTGGGAAATGAACAGTGAACCACTCATCCTTCACCATAACAGATGTCAAGCAAATAAAAATATCATATGATTAGTCTGTTACAGGTTAATAGAAACCTCAACAGTTGCCCTGTCACATGTTAATCACTTGTAAGTAGTTCGAGGATAGTAAGATCTCCATTCATGCACTCTATAAATGAACAGTTACTATATTTCAGGGATTAAGCCACAAATTCCAGTTCTTGCTTTCAGGGAACTTACAGCTTATAGGGGGAGACTGAGAAGCAAAAAAGCAAGTAAGTGCTGTCTTCTATATGTGGGTAGGAGAGGCAGTGATAGAGAAGGTGTCATAGGCATGGACAGTATCATCAGCTGAGGACAAAAGGTAGCAAAGAGCACGATGCACAGTCAGGTGGGCAGTGTGGCTGGACTGTTAACTCAAGTGGTCTTATGGCTACAAGTAGGATGTGAGTTTGCTCAATAAGAGAAGTGAGAAGTCATCAAATGGCTTCACTTAGAAGAGTGATGTGATCAGATTTATATTATAGGAGAATCTCCCTGGCTGTTCTATAGGGGCAATGTCAAAATGAGGTTTTTGATTCTGTCTTTAGAAGACATCATTTCTTTGTTTTTCACATTCTTTGTTTTCCTACCACACATGATAAATACTCACCGAGGAAAGAAAAAAGCAGATTCCTTGCTTTATCACAAATACATCAGGACATTGGGATAAGAATTGATTTTTCTTTGTATATTTGGGCAATTTACAATAAATTGCTTCAGGTGAACATGAGCTAGTCTTATTATAGATTTGAGACAGAGCAATATTGAGTTTGGCTTCCCCAGTGGCTCAGAGGTAAAGAGTCCACCTGTAATAAAGGAGACATGGAGATCCAGGTTCGATCCTTGGGTTGGAAAGATCCACTGGAATAGGGAATGGCAACCTGCTCAGTATTCTTGCCTGGAAAATCCCATGGACAGAGGAGCCTGGTGGGCTACAGTCCATAGGGTTGCAAAGAGTCAGACATGACCAAGCACTCATACATCACACTAATCTTACATCAATATTGAGATTAATGCATTTGTGTACATTTGACTGTGTTGTTCAAAACTTTCTATGAGTGAACAGAAAGTACAATAGACTTTATAGTAATAATAATATAATAATAATGCACTCTCTTTTAGCAAACTTACATATAAAAATGGAAAGCTTTTCTTGCCCTTTCTAAAAGGTCGAGTGCTTTATCCTGAAGGGCACCTCTTTAAGCCACATTCCAAGGCATCCTCATCACAGTTAGAGTTACTTTTCTAAATTAACAAAAACATCCCAGTGACTACTCTATGTCACATTAAAGTTGTGAGACAAAAAAAGGTTAGGTAATTATGCAAATGAAACCTTCTCTAAATAGTAATGATAGTCCTTCGTTCCATGATTCATTATTATGCTCAGTCCATTCATATGTGTGTGACTGCCCTTTTTGAGCCAACGTGGGAGAAGAAAACAAAGCCCCATTTTCAACATCATATCCAGTGATGATGAATGTCTGCAATAAAGTCCAGAATATGACACACAATACTTGTACAATAAATACTGAAAAATAAGGAATCATGCTGAAAAGATGAGACCATTTCATTTGTGAATGTCATTTTTTATCCGCAACAAACAGACAACATTTAACTTGATCAAATTTTAAAATTGCAGTTCCTATTGCAATTTCGGGTAGTGATGTACACTTGACTTCTCCAGACGATGGATTTATTAATTTGAGTAATATTTAAAAAGTTTATTACTTGGTTCTAATTCTTTAAAAAAAATAATGCTAGTGTCTCACTGAAAGGAAAAAAGTCTCATATGATTAATTTCATATTGGTACAAAGTTATTATTAAATTTTGCTTAAGGTTCATAACAGGTAAGGAAAAATAGTCTATGTAATTCTTAGTGCTTTCTTCACTTTGATGTTTTCACATGCATTAGTGATTGATTATTTTGGGTACTTTTCATCATCTTCTCTAAGATCTGTCTGTGCTATTTACCAGCAATGTGACTTTGAGCAACTTAATCTAAGATCTCATTTTCTACACTTAGATTCTATGAAATATATACAAGTAATACAACCATAAGGGGTTGTCATGAGGATCAAATGAAAAAATGAAAATGTCTAACACATATTAAGCTCTTGTTGGAATCTGAGCTAAGACAATGCTCTTTAGAAAGTGGAGGTCACATCTCGAAATTAAATGAAGGTAAGGATGACAATAGAAACAGACAGGTAAGTTCTTTTTTGTGATGTTTTTGCTCCTTTCTTCTAAATTCAAAGTGAGGAGTGTCAACAAAATTCTTTATTGCTGTCCTTGAACAATTTTAGGAAGGTTCATGGGAATTTGAAAGAATTTTGAATCAGTAAAATGAGCCCTTGCTATATGCCATATGATTGTGGTATATTTTTTTTCTAGTATAGCTGATAATGAATTTACTTCCCAACTTTTAATGGGAAGAGATGTCACATTGCCGTACTTAAAAAATGTCTTATTAAATCTGACTCTGAGCCTCTGGTCTCTGAGATGTCAGGTCTGGATCCCTAGGATCATACAAAGATGTGTATGAACAATGAGACTGAAGCAGGGTTGTGGCTGTCTGTGCAGCTGCTGCTTTCAGGCCTGGCCCTGCACTCTATGGGAACACAAACCTTGTATGACTTTTCCAGTTCTCCCAGGTGTCTCCTTCACCTCCCTTGGCTGATGCTCCATCTGAATATCACTGCCTTTGTATTTCAGGCTTGGATGATATACCATCTGGCAGGATATGGAATATGATTTTCCGAGTGCCACCAAGGGACCAGTGGAAGAGAAACACAGAGGTTTAGAGAGTTACCTCTCTAGGAGGAGAATCTTGGCCACTGAGAAATGGGAGAGAACCAAGATCAATTACCTGTCTTTTTTGGTCCATGTGGACTTTTACAAGTGTAGTTCCTCCTTGCAGACTCACCAGGAGAAGACCTTCATGCCAACCGAACATGCCTGCTGAGCAGCCTGTGGTATCTTCCTGCTTTCTGAAGTGGGATTCAGTTCATAGTTCATTGTATCACATTGTGTCTCATTTTCCACACTCCCTCTCCCTGTTTTCCTTACCCTAACTGCCCTGGGCTTGCATCTCCTAAGCAAAGTTTGATGGTATTAGTCTTTGCCCTAGTTCTTCCATATCGAAAACCAAGCTAAGATGTCACACAGCCATTTCCCATTTTGTGCAGCATGGAAATGGAGTACGAATCTTTGCTGTAGGAGGGGATGCCCCTTCTAAGTTGATCTCTTCCCAGTCTTAGGATATTCATCCTTTCTGTGTCAGATCCTTCCCTCAATTCAAACTTCAACATCAGCCTTTCCTAGTAAGTTCATATTTCCAAAAAAACACTAGATGAAGAATTGCCTTCAGGTGGCTTTACATCTTCTGTTTCACACCTGAACACCAAAGTCACAAATTACTTTCTGTGTCAGGGAATACCAGACTTGGATCTCAAGCTCAGCTATTGTCTTAAGATGTCAGGAAATAAATTCTCAATTGATTATTTTGCTACACTAGCAGCTCTCTATTTCAGTATTCCACACAGACATCCAAACCACTGAAAACAGAGGAGATTCATTAAAATCCCATGGATTGCTTTAAAAGGCTCAGAGGTTTTCTTTAGCTTCCTGGAGCTTTAAGATTTGTAATTTCTTTATAGAAACATGAACTTTAAATTTAATCTACCAAGAAGAGTTTGGGGTGAAAATTTAGGTAAAACTGCTACATAAAAAGAAATTGCTTCTTTGTTCCCTTTTCCTCAAAGTTAGGATAATAAATAACCTAGAAATGAGAAACATCTGGACAGTGAGACATCATCATGGGAGAGGAAGACAAAAATTTTCCACCACCTAGGTGTTTATTTATGAAATATTGTTAAGGAGTTTGGTATACAAGTAGGCTGTAGAGTTTAAATTTTTTTTTGTTCTTGTCCTAAAGATACTAGCCAATGCTACTAAATAAGTTTTAAAAATTGAGTGTATAAAATTAGAAAGAAGGAGGTAAAATGACAGTTACTTACAAATGATACAATCATATACTTGAATATTCAAGATAATCAACTGAAAAACTTACACCCATAGACAACTAAGAAAACAGTAATTAATAAGCCAAAATCAAAAAAATTTTTATGTACCTGGGTAAAAAATATATTGGAAGGAAATGTCCCATTTAGAGACAATAGAGAGAAAGAGATAAAATACCTAGAAGTAATACAAAAAGAAAGTATGCAAGATTTATATAAATAAAAATTTAAAATTCTACTGAAAATATAAAACAGGTGAATAAATAGAAAGACAGTTTGTTATTGAATATAAAATTCCATGTCATATGTATATTAATTCTTGCTAAGTTTTTAGATCTATTCGAACTGATTCTAAATTTCATATGAGAAAATAAACATGCATGAATTGTCAGAACGGGAAGGAATAAGGGAAAAAAAGTCACCTTAGAGAAAATAAAGCCAACTGTAAAGTTACAATAATTTATGGAACAGGCCAGAGTCCAAAAATAAGAGCCAGATACAGAAAAGGGGAATCAGGTTGTCTTGAGGGTAGTTAGTCTTGGTGTAAAAACCTGTTGGAAGGATAAATTTTAAAAATATTTAGCTAACTCAAAAATGCACAGACTCTGCTTTGGCAGTTTTATTTTTAGGAATTAATTAATCATATGAATATACTTAGAAACATTCAAGTATCTACAGACATATTTTGTAACATTTCTGTAATAGTGAAAGCAAAAACAAAATCCAATAAAATCTAAAATTTTAAAAGCAGACAACCAGTTAATTAAGCTATGAAATAGCCATAAATGGAGTATTAAGCAGCCATCTAAAATGTTATAAGGCAGCTTTACATGCACTGATACAACTTGACCTCCAGTACAGTTTAAGTGAAAGAATCAAGGAGTGCATATACACATATGTACACACACATATACACATACTTATACATAAATACACACATATGTCTGTGTGTGTAAGAGAGCTAGTCAGAATCTCATGTTCTAAGATACCATAGAAAGAAAGTGGAGTTGTTCAGTCATGTCCAACTCTTTGCAACACCATGGACTGTAGCCTGCCTGGCTCCTCCATCCATGGGATTTTCCAGGCAAGAATATTGGAGTGGGTTGCCATTTCCTTCTCCAAAACTTTATTCCCTGGAATTCCTCAGGCCAGAATACTGGAGTGGGTATCCTCTTCTTTCTCCAGGGGATATTCCCAACCCAAGGATTGAACAGATGTCTCCCATACTGCAGGCAGATTCTTTACCAGCTGAGCCACAAGGGAAGTCCAAGAATACTGGAGTGGGTACCCTATCGCTTCTCCAGGGGATCTTCCCGACCCAGGAATCAGAACAGGGTCTCCTGCATTGCAGGTGGATTCTTTACCAACTAAGCTATCAGGGAAGCCTTAAGGTATGATGAAGTGAAGTGAAATGAAGTGAAAGTCACTCAGTTGTGTCCAACCCTTTACGACCCCATGGACTATACAGTCCATGGAATTCTCCAGGCCAGAATACTGGAGTGGGTAGCCTTTCCCTTCTCCAGGGGATCTTCCAAACCCAGGGATCAAACCCAGGTCTCCCTCATTGCAGGCAGATTCTTTACCAGCTGAGCTATCAGGGAAGCCCAGAGTACCATAGAGCAAGTTTAAAAATCCATAGGAATTTGATAACAATAGCAAAAATTCACAACCAGGCATTCTTTTTCACCGTCAACATCCCAATCTCACACCACTGTTCTGGTAACTAAATATAAAAACATATTTATATTTCAGAGATGAAGCAAATTTGCCTAATTAAAATTTAACTAATTTAAGGTAATAATGCTTCATAGGGGCTTATCTTAGGCTACTCTGGTGGCTCAGACAGTAAAGAACCTGCCTGCAATGCAGGAGACCCAAGTTCCATCCCTGGGTTGGGAAGATACCCTGGGGAAGAGGATGGCAATCCTCTCCTGTATTCTTGCCTGGAGAATTCCATGACCAGAGAAACCTGGCAGGCTATAGTCCATGGGGTCACGAAAGAGATGGACACGAGTGAGCAAAAATACTTTCACAAGGGCTTGTCTATCTCAGTCTACAAACTATATTAAATAACACAATAGTTTTGAATAATATTCAGGTCTACATTTCTGAAAACACTTCTTTGCTAAGAGTATTAAAACATTTTCCATTTCTTTTCAAGAGAACAATTTATTATCATTTAAAATTTGTTACTTTGTTAATATTTCCTTTTGTAGATTTTCAAGTTTTCAAAAGTATGTTACATGGCATGTTCATGGGCCTCTTGTTTTTTAATCTCAGGGGTAGTCTTTCCCCATATTGTTACAGTTAAAAAAAAACAAAACAAAAGACTGATATTTGAGACATAAGTGACTATTTAAAGGAAGTGAGCATCTTAATACATGAGCTAATGAGGAAGTAGCTATTATTGGAGATAATATAATAATCACATTACCAATTACAGTCTTTCATCAACTACATAATTCTTCTGAAGTCACATATAAATTATTCTCCTTGGCAGTTTTCCTGCAAGTTCTTTTACATTGTAAATCTTTACTCAGTCGTGTTCAGTATTTTCCAGAAATTACTTTCTGTTTTTGAAAGCATTGACTTTATAAGGATGATGATTTATTGGTCAATTGTTAGATCGAAATTTAGTTGCTTTACATCATTTTCCTCTTTTTTAGATAAGTTTTTCTAACATCGTCTGTTGGATCCTTTAGTGCTATTATTACTCAAACAAATGGTAGAACTTAAAATAATGGGATGAATAGAAATATTGGTAATTATTTTCTTAAAGCCTCATATTGTATAGAAATCATACAATATTGCAACTGTTTAGTTTTTATCAGATGAAGACATGTCCCATGAGATGTTAATAAGTGTCCATAATAAAAAGTGAAGTTGCTTCTTGGAGATCTGTGATTCACAACAGCACACTAAAAGCTCTGAGAAATCCTGCACAAAGAAATCTGGCTTTGTTTAACCCAGTTTTTCTCGATTCTATTTGATCCTGGAATTCTTTTTCTGTGCCAGGAACCTTTGAAATGGTGGTGTGGTCTCATCAAATATACATATCTACCCCCTTCCTTATACTTCGCTGCCATTTCTATTTATCATGTGTATGACCTGACTATTGATCTAATCTGACATTTGTCATGTCCAGCTGACTTTGTTCACCCCTGTTCCTTCACTATTGCTGGAATGTCCTCCCTGCTGGTCACTGACATCTCATTTCAAATACCATCAGCCATCTTCCTGGTTTGTAAAAAAATGGAGAAATATGAGAAATGACTAAAACTATGACTGCCATCTGCTTTTGCTGTCACACTGTCACTTCAGATTGTTTGTCACTGAGAACGTGATGAGCATGATTCCTGGGATACAGAAGGGCCTGGTCTTGCACTCTCCACCTATGGGCCATCTGGGGCAGGCAGTGGAGGTGAGCCAAAGATCACAGTCCTGAGAGGTAGAATTTGCCAGTGATTAGATCTCCTGGCAACGTGTCCACAAGAACTCTGATTTGTATTTCATGTTTTATATGCTGTCTGCTGACCTCTCTTTACAATGGAGCCAAAGTATGTGTGGGTGTAATGCGAAACTAAGTTTAGGTCCTGCAGCCTGTCTTAAACCATGGCACAGGGAAGAGGTGGGGTTGCAAGTTGAACTTGTATTGAACTTGTCTGCTTCCTGTTCACTTGGTATGAATGTGTTATTGAGCAGAAAAAAAAAAAAATCTTTCCACTGAGACTTAAATGGCTTCACTGAAATCTAACCTGATCTTGCTGCCGCTGACTTCCACACATCAGTGTCTCCGTGTTTACCTGGGATAGCCTCTGCTATCTGTTGGCAGGCCAGGCCATATTAGGGAAGTGGCCAAAAACCAGGGGTAAAGGGCTGATGGACAGGGAGGCTGTAACAGTGAGGATCTATATAATCCACTGACTTTCCCTGGTCACTTCCCCTGTTCGACTTGAGTAAGCCCCTTCCACCTCTCTGTCAGCTCTGAACTTCAGATGCATAGCCCTCTTCTGTTGTCCAGTGCCTTTCTGGAACACATCAATAAAAGTGCCATCTTGATGTCTCTGCCAGGGCATAGCTATGATTCACAGATCCCAAACCTTATAAACCATGTGTCTATATATCCTTCAAGCTTTGCTCAGAGGTGTCCTGCATCATGAACCTCTTGTAACTCCACTGGACAGAATCTAGCTAGGAAATATTTATCTGAGTCTTCTTTCTGTAATATTTTTGTCCCATTGATGAAGAAATTAACTTAAACAACAGTTTTAAGGACCAAATGAACTAGAGAAGGGGAAAAAATAGCAATGACATATTTAAAGTTTGAAAGCAAAGTGGAAAATGTCAAAAATTAGAGGTTGTACAAAGAATGTGGTAATCTCTGGATATTATGAAATCTAATTGTGGTGCTTAGACAATGTATCTACTTGAATGAGGATAGAGCTTGGAATGTAAGCCAGACTCAGTGCTTGCTGTTTTAGAAAAACCACCTGCAAAACTGGTCTCAGTGGAAAATCCAACCACAGTAATAAATAGCCTGAGGAGCCTCTTGTATCCTTATACAAATTCAAAGGTGCCCAGGCCCTTTCTGACAGTATCTTTTTTCCCCTCTGTTGTGGAATGAAAGGAAAGCCAATGGAAGCTTTCTTAAGTCTGCAAGTGCTCCTGGCACTCTATGTAACATAACCCGTGGAACATGGAACTTGATCTTGGATTTCCCATTCTAGCACTTACTCAACCAGATACAGCGAGACGGCCTTGCTGTAATTCATCCCTGGTCTTCTCTTTGGCTCTTCTTTCACTGCTATCAGGTTATTAGCTCCTTTATGTTTTGCTGCTCCAGTTTTCTTCTTCATAACCAATGACTACGAAGTCAGGTACTTGGTCAATTTCCTAGAAATTTGGCAGTGAATATAATGACCATGCTTCACTCTTCAATGTTAATGAGTTGGAAAACTTTGACTTAATACACATCTTTAGAGCTTTTTGGACGTTTGCTTTTTCAAGCAGTAGTATGTTAGAGTGCAGATGAAATTGGTCCACTTATCTTAGTTTAGGAAGAGGTCTAAAGCCTAGAGAAAATTATTTAGTCAACAATATGTGGTTAACTTTACTCAGAATAGAGAGAGTGGAATATTGCAGGAGGTCACAAAGTCCAAATGCTCTTAAGAATTCTTCCAGGTTGCATGAGTCAAATGTCCTTCCTCTTAAGAAGTATTTGAGATAAAACTTCAAAAGTGGACAGGAACAATGGAGATGGGTGAGCACCTGATTCTCACCACTCACTGTAGTGTTTGTTTCATTTTCCTACATTTTTGAAGAGCTATTCCCTGTTATCAACTCAATAGTTAAAAGAATATGCAGTGCGTTAAGGCAAAGCTTAAGACTGGGCAGGGTAGTGAAACAGAGAAGGGAACCTTGTTTCTTCTCTGAGCCCAAGGGGAAACAGTTAAAGTTGATGTTGGAAAAACCCAAGGACTCAGTTTTCTAGCAACG
Organism: Redunca redunca; assembly: GCA_006410935.1. Taxonomy (NCBI): domain Eukaryota; kingdom Metazoa; phylum Chordata; class Mammalia; order Artiodactyla; family Bovidae; genus Redunca; species Redunca redunca. The sequence goes on along the minus strand of SJYQ01091778.1, from coordinate 161,767 downwards.
TGGGAAAAAACACTGGGCTGAGAGGCTAACATTCTAGTGCTGGATTATCACAGGGTAACAGTAAGCTCATTTCTTATCTGGAAAGCACAAGGATATCCAGTGAGAATGATCTTTAAGATATCTGTTACCTTTGTTCTTCAGCATAACTATGTAACTCTGCGGCAAATAATGTTACAGATTTTTTAGATTTTTTTTTCCCACAGTGATGAATCTATATTTTTTTCTGACAAATAAATTGGCATATTTTAGTAAAATATTAATATTTTCAAGACAAAATAAAACAGAACACCATTTCCTCAGAGGTGGAATTGCATATATAATATTTGTGTTACTATACTTTCTCATTTCTGATGGGATTGAGCACATGAATATTCAAAGGCAAATGGCTCTAAATCGTGATGGAAAGTTCCATGCTAAAAACATTACAGAATTGTGGGTGCTGATGAGAATTTAAATCAGAAAGAGAAATTCAGTAGATATTGATCAGATAAATAACGAATAGATTTATAACTATTGTCACAAATGCAAATTTGAAAGTACTTTCCTAAAGCAAAATAAACATCCATTTAAAAAATAATCTGATTTTTAATTATCACTTGAAATAATATTCTCTTCTGATACTTTTGGCCCTCTTTTAGTTTGATCTGTATTTGTTGTTGTTTAGTCATTAAGTCGTGTCTGACTCTTTTGCGATGTACGGACTATAGCCTGCCAGGCTCCTCTTTCTATTGGATTTCCCAAGCAAAAATACTGGAGTGGGTGGCCATTTCCTCCTCCAGGGGATCTTTCGAACTCAGGGAACCAACCTGCATCTCCTGTATTTCCTGCGTTGCGGGTGGATTCTTTACCTGCTGAGTCATGTGGGAAGAAAACAGCAAACAACATTTTTTTTCCAGAATTGCAAATACACCTGGCTTAAAATTTAAGCATAATGAAATTTCCTTCTATATACCATTTCAGAAACTAAGAGAATTTTGGTTCCAAAATGTATTAATTGCACAAAATGAAAATCAATCCTATGAGATTTTTTTTTTTTAAAGAAACACATTTTTTAAAAGATCTTTTTAAAAAATGTGGACCATTTTCTAATGTCTTCATTGAATTTGTTACCATATCGCTTCTGTTTCATGGTTTTTGATTTTTTGGTTGTGTGGAGTGTGGTCTCTTAGCTCCCCTACCACAGATTGAATCTGCGCCCCTTGCATTGGAAGGTGAAGTCCTAACCATTGGATCTCCAAGGAAGTTCCTGAAACACATTTTTACTGGCTTTTCTTTCCTTGACTTTAGATCTTTATGAAGTTGATTGTCTTCTGTGAGTCCCCAAGGAGAATTGGGTATTGGTTTCTATCGGACATTGATTTTTATCCTCTCTCTCCACTCCAACATTTTCTTATCCATCTAAGGATGGGGGAGCCTGGTGGGCTGCCATCACTGGGGTCGCACAGAGTCAGACACGACTGAAGCAACTTACCAGCAGCAAGACTATTGGAGACCACAGTTCCTGCAGAGAGTGGTGTTCTGTTGTCATGTGACCTGTCAGGAGTACTTTTCTCCCCTTTTACTGTAACTCTCTGTTGAACAGGCACAAAGTCATTTCTGTTTGTGACCAAATAGAACTTTTGGGGAAACAAAGTTTTGATTTCTCTTCTTGAGTATTATTTTTTTATTATTTTTATTTTTTTTATAATTTTTATTTTTACTTTAGTTTACTTTACATTACTGTATTGGTTTTGCCAAACATTGACATTAATTCACCACGAGTGTACATGCGTTCCCAAACACGAATCCCCTCCCATCTCCCACCCCGTACCATCCCTCTGGGTCCTCTCCTTGCACCAGTCCCAAGTATCCTGCATCCTGCATCAGACATTGACTGGCGATTCGTTTCTTACATGATAGTATACATGTTTCAATGCCATTCTCCCATCTCATCCCACCCTTTCCCTCCCTCCCTCCCCCAGAGTCCAACAGTTCACTCTATAGATCTGAGTCTCTTTTGTTGTCTCGCATACAGGGTCATCATCCCTATCTTTCTAAATTCCATATATATGCGTTATATACTGTATTGGTGTTTTTCTTTCTGGCTTTTTCTCTTCTTGAGTATTATTGTTCACAATAAGATTAAGATAAGTCTGTAGGAATTTAGGGGCTTCCTTGGTGGCGCAGACAGTAAAAAATCTGCCTACTATATGGGAGACCTGGGTTTGATTCCTGGGTTGGGAAGATCCTCTGGAGAAGGGAATGGCAACCCACTCCAGTATTCTTGCCTGGAGAATTCCATAGACAGAGGAGCCTCATGGGCTACGGTCCATGGGGTCACAAAGAGTTTGACAGGCCTGAATGACTAACACTTTCACAATGCTAACTACTGTGATAGTTTTCTTTCTTTCTTTCTTTTTTTTCCAGTGGTGCCCTGTAGCATGCAGGATATATATCAGTTCCCCAACCAGGGATGGAACCTGTGCCTCTTGTATTGGGTGCATGGAGTTTCTTAATTCCTGGACTACTAGGGAAGCCCCAAGTAGTTACCATATTACAGTCAAACTATTTCTCCCTTTTAAAAACTAACTCATTGTCATACCTCACTCTTCTCCTAGAGTAGAAGGCTTCTTGCATCCACATGCATGTAGATTTTGGGCAGATCTTCTCACCAGTTTACAGTCATGCAAACATATATCTGAAACTCATTGAAGCATACAATTTATATGCAGTTTGAAGTCCCCTTCCTATACAAGGATGGGCTAAGTTACTTCAGTCATGTCTGACTCTTCGTAACCCCCTGAACTGTGACCCACCAGGCTCCCCTGTTCATGGGATTCTCCAGGCAAGGATATTGGAGTGGATTTCCATGCCCTCTTCCAGGGGATCTTCCCAACCCAGGGATTGAACCTGCATCTCTTGGGTCTCCTGATTGGCAGGTGGATTCTTTACCACTAGCACCACCTGGGAAGCCCATATAAGGATAAACATAAAAATAAAAAAAGATGCTAGGAACTGTAAAGCATCGTAAAGCACATGGCAGAGAAAGAGATATTTTTACAGTACTGCTTTGTGATAGACCAAAGAAATTATGGGGATATTAATCTTAAAACACTTCTGTAAGGCCATTTGGATGGGGGAGAGGTAGTGTTTGAGAAGGATCAGGTGAAGCAGAGTGAAAGGAAGGGAATAGGAGGGAGAATGCATTGAAGTTAACAATCCCTGGGCCTTGCAATCATAAAAGTATTGATGATACACCATTTTCCAGTCAGCAAATGACAAGGATTCAAGAAGTGATAATACTTAGTTTGGGAAAGGGTATGGTAAGATAGATTCTCTCTTTTGTAGCTAATTTATTGCTTTGCAATCCACTTTTTTTTTCTACTCTCACTGACAAATAATTTCTATACATCATAGAAAGTGAGAAGTTAAATATCCTCTATGTGGTTTTCCAGGCAAAAAGTTAGGTCAGAGCCATATGATAGCAGACGATTTCATTTCAACCTTTTTACATATTTAGTAGTGCTTTGTGAATGATGACACATCGGTGGCTTGGAGACGTATTAACTGCTTTTCACATAACTGTGGATGGTCTTGCTGTGGGCTTCTTCCACTTCTCTGTAGAAGGCACTCTGAGCCAGCTAGACTCGGTTTCTTGAAGGCATTTAGACTCCCAGGAACATATTCCTCTTTAAGCTTTTGATTTTAACAGAATAAAGTAGACAGAGATATGTAGTGGCCTACATCAAGTTGTCCATGATTAAATACATGAATCCACCAGTACCATTTGCCAATTACCAAGAAAACTGGTTAAATAATTTACCTTCAGTTATAATACAGAAACATCTGTGCTTTCATGTTAGAACAGAAAAAGTTTCAGTATTAATATAATGGTATCAAAGAGTTTTTCTTATGCTATTAAAAACAATTTTGCAGATTTGTTTAGTTCATTAACTGATTTCCAAATACAGCTTTTGAGTGAGAAAAAAAATCAGAAATGCATTATGTATTAATGAATGGATGAGGAAGGGAAAGACTCCAAGAATAAATTGTAATGTGAGTTATCTATATTTATCAAGTAAGAATATTTATCCTTTTACAAATAGAATCTTTAACTTCATTTTCTTGGCAGTGACTTGTCATAGGAAGGAAATAATACTATCTGAAATAAATGAGTCTGTAGATATCATCACAGAGTATGCATAATATCATATTGTTCCCATGTTAATTCAGGAAAGGAAAGGAGAAATTGTTCAGTGTATTTTATCAAGCAGCTGAGTAGCAAGTAAACATCTTATATTCTTTTTGTGATTTTTATTATATATCCAAAATATTTAACTATTTAAAAAGCGAAGGATGTACATAGATAAATTATTTCTTCCTTTTAATTTAAGAAACTTTTGAAAATTACTTAAGTCTCACAATAATAATGCAACTATTGTCATTTTCGTGTGTTCCCTCCATTTTCCACGTGTGTATACATAGGTTAGTTAGAATTTTGTGAGTATGATCCACAGGTTCCACCCACGTAGATTTATTATACTTCTTTGGTTTAAGCCTCCTCCCAGAAATCTGGGGAGGAATCATGACAGACAAATGGTCTGCAACATTTAAACCTGCTTGGTCAGAGTACTAAGGCCCTTAATAGTGACAGTTTCAAAGTACCACATGGCACCTCGATAACAGTAGAATAGTCACTTCTCCTTGGGGAAACTCCAAGGTGATTCTCAGGCCACTGCTGATATTTTTGCTTCTCTAAGACATATAAAGATTATCGTCACTGTCTTCACTTCCTTAAATCTTTAGCACACTGAAGTTGTCTGTGGGCTTTTAAGCTGCTTTACAGGTCATCACATGGCTTCTCCATTTCCAAATATCCAGTTCAGTCTAGTCTTGACCTCTGAAACACATGATCATATCCTTATTCAGCTCCCTCAGCCTGACTCTCTGGTTTTTCTTTTTTCTTTTTTCCTTTTCTTTCCACATCTCTAGGCTTCCTAGGTGGCACTAGTGGTAAAGAATCCACCTGCCAATGAAGGAGATACAAGAGTCTCGGGTTTGATCCCTGGATCTGGAAGATATCCTGGGGAAGGAAATGGCAACCCATTCCAGTATTCTTGCCTGGACAAATCCCATGGATAGAGGAGCCTGGTCAGCTGAAGTCCATGGGTTCACAAAGAGTCAGACATGACTGAGCATACACACACACACACACACACACACAACTTCTCCAATTTTAGTTCAGGTCTATTTTGTGTGTGTGTGGTTTGTATTTGCTCTTCACAAAATCCTTACACCTCTAGGTGTAATCTGAGGTCAAGCAGCATCAACCAATCCTGGGGGCTTGGATTAGAGATGCAGAATTTGGCAGGCCCCATAGACCTACTGAATCAGAATCTGCCTCTGACAAGATGCCCAGGTGACCTGCTTGCACTTGAAGTTGGAGAAACACTGCTTTAAATGATGGTGTTCTGTCCTCTGCTATTTTCTGTCTTTTCCTGGATAATCACATCTGTGCCAGACTTTAACTTTTATATCCTTATGACTTTCAAAGTGACTCTAGCTGGATGTATCTTTGGAGTGCTAGGCCTTCATTTCAATTTGCTTAACTATGTGCATATCCCATAGGCTCAATGAGCTAAATGTGTCTAATATTGAACTCATTTTCATTTGCTCCTCTCTCTGCCCAAACACCCGAACTGGAAACCCATTATTCTTGACTCCTCCTTCTCCCAGCAGTGGTAGAACAGACTAATAGAGAAGCATCAGTGATAGAGCAGAATACCCTGGGAAAATTTAAAATTAAATGCTCTTATTTTATCACAAGTCAATTCTCCCCCTCCCTAAAGAGGGGGGAAAAATCAATCAAGGTCAGCTGTCAGACCTGGTTTGCCTGTGGCTTTCTGAGAGAACATGACGTATTTTCCATTGGAAAACACTTGCAAGTTTGGCCTAGCCTAGCTCTTTTTGTTTGTTTTTAATAGTTTGAAATCGAGTAGAGGGAAAATTGAATCTTAAACAAGTCAGTTAAGAGTGGAAGTGGAGGTCCTTTCCTAATGCAAGAGATGGCAAAAATATATACATCCTGGTTTGTCTCCTGAGTGCTATTAAAAGGAAACGTCTATAATGCTTTGGAATTTGACCAGATGTTGATGTTTCTTTATTCTTAAAGCTCTGTGCTTCCAGGAGCGAAAGTTTATGTTAAGCTTTCTTATTCAGGATTTTCGTCGCCCTATGAATAACATATAGAGTTGAGTTAATCTGTTTGTAATTAGTTGAAATGACATGTGTGGGGCCAGAGACTGTTGGTTGCCTATGAATACCCGGCATCCCCTCCTCCTTGGTGACAGTATCCTGACTTGATCTGAGGTGACCTCTTCCCTGAAAGCATTAGCGTGGAGAGCAAGCAGCCTGCCTGAATGAAAAGCCGTAAGCTGCAGCAACTCTACTGCCACCACCCTCTTCCTGCCACACTCTGGAGTTAGCATCATGCTATGGGAGCCCCCACACTCTGGACAAGCTGCGGCCGCTCATCTCCTAGTTCAGAACCTCCAGGGGAGCAAGCTGGCTCCTCCTTCAAGCTCCCCCTGGCATGCTGGCCCAGTCAGTGAGCACTAGTCCCCTGGAACAAGGCACTCTGCACATCTCTAAGCAGGGTTAGCAGCTCTAAGGTCTTCAATGCCATCATTCACCTGTATCGTGTATATAAAGGCATTTGCTGTCTGGACTGGATAACTAACCACCATCTGTAACATGGTTTGTATAGGAAAAGTGTGTTTGGCACACCAAGCATCTAATTTACTAAGCAACATTTGCAGCACGGCCTGTGTGTGTAAGTGGATGCCTGCCAGGGTATGTGGACTGAGATGAATCAGGAATCAAGAGTCACGAAATGAAAAATGGATCTAATTCCTAAATATGGCTGTGACTAGGAACAGATTTAGAGAAGCAAACCCATAGAAGGTTGAATTGAGTGAGAAAAAAAAAAACAACAACCCAGCCAACTAGCAATTTGATATAATTCAATGATTTCCTCACCCACCTACTTGGCTGAAACCAAAGTAGCTTGTGCTATCTTTTATCTAATGCTCCAAGATGTCCTCAGATGGAAATATATAAATCAGGTTGTCACTGAGTCACAAAAACATCCCCAGAAATGCCCCTGCTCCATAAGTAAGGAGATATTGGCTCCATGTTCTTATTTTCAAATAGAAATTTCCAGAAGACTGGCAGAGACAATGTCTCAGTTTAACATGACTTTAAGTCCTTTAAACCAGTGTACACTGTCAGACCTTTATTAGTAGTTCAGTTCAGTTCAGTTCAGTTGCTCAGTCGTGTCCGACTCTTTGCAACCCCATGAATCGCAGCACGCCAGGCCTCGCTGTCCATCACCAACTCCCGGATTTCACTCAAACCCATGTCCATCGAGTCGGTGATGCCATCCAGCCATCTCATCCTCTGTCGTCCCCTTCTCCTCCTGCCCCCGATCCCTCCCAGCATCAGGGTCTTTTCCAATGAGTCAACTCTTCGCATGAGGTGTCCAAAGTACTGGAGTTTCAGCTTCAGCATCATTCCCTCCAATGAACACCCAGGGCTGATCTCCTTTAGAATGGACTGGTCGGATCTCCTTGAAGTCCAAGGGACTCTCAAGAGTCTTCTCCAATGCCACAGTTCAAAAGCATCAATTCTTAGGTGCTCAGCTTTCTTCACAGTCCAACTCTCACATCCATACATGACCACTGGAAAAACCATAGCCTTGACTAGACGGACCTTTGTTGGCAAAGTAATGTCTCTGCTTTTGAATATGCTATCTAGGTTGGTCATAACTTTAATTCCAAGGAGTAAACATCTTTTAATTTCATGGCTGCCAGTCACCATCTGCAGCGATTTTGGAGCCCAAGAAAATAAAGTCTGACACTGTTTTCACTATGTCCCCATCTATTTCCCATGAAGTGATGGGACCAGATGCCATGATCTTAGTTTTCTGAATGTTGCGCTTCAAGCCAAGTTTTTCACTCTCCTCTTTCACTTTCATCAAGAGGCTTTTTAGGTCCTCTTCACTTTCTGCCATAAGGGTGGTATCATCTGCATATCTGAAGTTATTGAAATTTCTCCCAGCAATCTTGATTCCAGCTTGTGCTTCTTCCAGGCCAGCGTTTCTCATGATGTACTCTGCGTAGAAGTTAAATAAGCAGGGTGACAATATACAGCCTGACGCACTCTTTTTCCTATTTGGAACCAGTCTGTTGTTCCATGTCCAGTTCTAACTGTGGCTTCCTGACCTGCATATAGGTTTCTCAAGGGGCAGGTCAGATGGTCTGGTATTCCCATCTCTTTCAGAATTTTCCACAGTTTATTATGATCCCCACAGTCAAAGGCTTTGGCATAGTCAATAAAGCAGAAATAGATGTTTTTCTGGAACTCTCTTGCTTTTTCCATGATCCAGTGGATGTTGGCAATTTGATCTCTGGTTCCACTGCCTTTTCTAAAACCAGCTTTAATATCTGGAAGTTCACAGTTCACATATTGCTGAAGCCTGTAGTACAAATAATTGGAAGCGTACATGTTACATGGAATCAATCTGGGGTTTATTTACTTGTACCATTCCAATTTCTTATAACCAGCCAAATCCTTGAAAGGGGATTAGAAATATAATAAAAACAATACAGGAGAAATAGCAGTTTTCTATAGTTTTCCCAAAGGGATTAAGAAGCAAAAGCTGGTTAAATAAGTGCAAGTCAAAATGGCTCAAACCAAAAGGGTAACCAAAGAAAATGTGACTTGAGTATGTGAAAAGCTGCAGAGTGTCCCGGAGCCATGTCATGAATTGGTTTAGGCCTCAGTCTTTTCTCTGTAAATGATATTTGTTGTCGCTGTTGTTGGTGCCAAAAGAATCCTCTTAAACCTGAAATGATGCTGATGAAGACGCTTGTGTTTTAGAATGTAATTGTGGCAGTTCTTTTTTGGGGCGGGGGGTGGTGGTGGTGGTGGTGTGGGTGTTGGTTGACCAACCAATTTGAAGGAAATTCCAAACTTGCTTTTGAGACCTGGCAGAAAAATAGTTTTTAGAGAAGAAGGAGACACTTGGTTTTTTAAAAACATACACTTTATTGTATATTATTCTCTTCAGGGCTTCCTGGTGGCTCCATGGTAAAGAATCCGCCTGCCAATGAAGGTGATGCAAGAGATGTGGGTTTATTCTCTGGGTTGGGAAGATCCCCTGGAAGAGGAAATGGCAAACCACTCCAGTATCCTTGTCTGGGAAATCCCATGGACAGAGGAGCCTGGCAGGTCACAGTCCATGGGGTTGCAAAAGAGATGGACATGACTTAATGACTAAACAACAACAATCTTCTTCATGACACCTTTCAGATTCTCCTCACCAGGAAAAAAAAAAAAAGGATAATTGTGGTAAAATCTCTCAACACTATTTTAGGAGGGCATTTCACATAATGCTTCACTGCAAGCTACTCTTTTGTTTGCGTATTACCGGAAAACTTGAGATGAAAGTTGGCTTAATATATTGCCATAACAAGTCATCTTGACCTTGATCTTCCAAGTTTTCTCTAAGTCAGGGTCATAGGCCCTAAGTTCCATTAAGGTGTTAGTTCAGTTCAGTCCTGTGCACCAGGATCCAGAGACCCCACAGAGACTGAGACAGAACTGTGTTTGCGTGTCTCCTGAAGAGGTACAGGTCAGCAATGGTCTGCTGCAGGGGCAGGGGATCTGGGTGCAGTAGACCCGGGTATGGCATAAGCCCTCTTGTAAGAGGAGGTCACCATTAACCCCACCACAGAGCCACCAGAACTTACACAGGACTGGGAACCAGACTCTGGGAGGGCACAAACAGAACCTTGTGTGCACCAGGACCCAGGAGAAAGGAGCAGTGACCCCACAAGAGACTGACCCAGACTTGCCTGTAAGTGTCCAGGAGTCTCCAGGAGAGGTGTGGGTTGGCGGTGGCCTGCTGCAGGGTTGGGGGCACTGAGGGCAGCAGTGTATGCATGGGACTTTTGAAGGAGGCCTTCAAAGGCCTCCTTCATTACCTCCACCATAGTTTGGTTCCAGGTCAAACAACAGGGAGAGAACACACCCTCACCTATCAACACAAAATTGGATTAAAGATTTACTGGGCATAGTCCTGCCCATCAGAACAAGATTCAGGTTCCCCCTCAGTCAGTCTCTCCCATCAGGAAGCTTCCATAAGCCTCTTATCCTTTTCCATCAGAGGGCAGACAGACTGAAAACCACAGTCACAGAAAACTAACCAATCTGATCACATGGACCACAGCCTTGTCTAACTCAATGGAACTATGAGCCGTGCTGTGTAGGGCCACCCAAGACAGACAGGTCATGGTTGACAGTTTTGACAAAACATGGTCCACTGGAGAAGGGAATGGCAAACCACTTCAATATTCTTGCCTTGAGAACCACATGAAGAGTATGAAGAGGCAAATAGATAGGACACTGAAAGGTGAACTCCCCAGGTCAGTAGGCCCAATATGCTCCTGGAGATCAGTGGAGGAATAACTCCAGAAAGAATGAAGGGACAGAGACAAGCAAAAACAACACCCAGTTGTGGATGTGACTGGTGATGGAAGCAAGATCCGATGCTGTAAAGAGCAATATTGCATAGGGACCTGGAATGTTAGGCCCATGAATCAAGGCAAACTGGAAGTGATCAAACAGGAGATGGCAAGAGTGAACATTGACATTTTAGGAATCAGTGAAATAAAATGGACTGGAATGGGTGAATTTAACTTAGGTAACCATTATATCTACTATTGTGGACAAGAGTCCCTTAGAAGAAATGGAGTAGCCATCATGGTCAACAAAAGAGTCCAAAATGCAGTACTTGGATGCAATCTCAAAAACGACACAATGATCTCTGTTCATTTCCAAGGCAAACCATTCAATATCACGGTAATCCAAGTCTATGCCCCGACCAGTAATGCTGAAGAAGCTGAAGCTGAATGGTTCTATGAAGACCTCAAGACTTTCTAGAACTAACACCCAAGAAAGGTGTCCTTTTCATTATAGGGGTCTGGAATGCAAAAGTAGGAGATCAAGAGATACGTGGAGTAACAGGCAAATTTGGCCTTAGAGTACAGAATGAAGCAGGTAAAAGGCTAATAGAGTTTTGCCAAGAGAATGCACTGGTCATAGCAAACATTCTCTTCCAACAACACAAGAGAAGACTTGACACATGGACATCAGTCAGTTCAGTTCAGTTCAGTTCAGTCGCTCAGTCGTGTCTGACTCTTTGTGACCCCGTGAACCGCAGCATGCCAGGCCTCCCTGTCCATCACCAACTCCCAGAGTTTACTCACACTCATGTCCACTGAGTCGGTGATGCCATCCAGCCATCTCATCCTCTGTCATCCCCTTCTCCTCCTGCCCCCAATCCCTCCCAGCATCAGGGTCTTTTCCAATGAGTCAGCTCTTCGCATGAGGTGGCCAAAGTATTGGAGTTTCAGCTTGAGCATCATTCCTTCCAAAGGAATCCCAGGGCTGATCTCCTTCAGAATGGACTGGTTGGATCTCCTTGCAGTCCAAGGGACTCTCAAGAGTCTTCTCCAACACCACAGTTCAAAAGCATCAATTCTTAGGTGCTCAGCTTTCTTCACAGTCCAACTCTCACATCCATACATGACCACTGGAAAAACCATAGCCTTGACTAGGTGGACCTTTGTTGACAAAGTAATTTCTCTGCTTTTGAATATGCTGTCTAGGTTGGTCATAACTTTCCTTCCAAGGAGTAAGCGTCTTTTAATTTCATGGCTGCAATCACCATCTGATGGTTAATACTCAAATCAAATTAATTATATTCTTTGCAGCCAAAGATGGAGACGCTCTATACAGTCAGCAAAAACAAGACTGGGAGCTGACTGGGGCTCTGATCATGAACTCCTTATTGCCAAATTCAGACTTAAATTGAATAAAGTAGGGAAAACCACTAGACCATTCAGGTATGACTTGAATCAAATCCCTTACAGTGGAAGTGACAAATAGATTCAAGGAATTAGATCTGATAGACAGTGCCTGAAGAAGTATGGATGGAGGTTTGTGACAGTGTACGAGAGGCAGTGGTCAAGACCATCCCCAAGAGAAAGAAATGCAAAAAGGCAAAATGATTGCCTGAGGAGGCATGGAAAGGATAGCTGTGGAAAGAAGAGAAGTGAAAGGCAAAGGAGAAAAGGAAAGATATATCCATTTGAATGCAGAGTGCCAAAGAATAGCAACAAGAGGTAAGAAAGGCTTCCTCAGTGATCAATGCAAAGAAATAGGGGAAAACAATAGAATGGGTAAGACTAGAGATCTCTTCAAGAAAATTAGAGACACCAAGGGAACATTTCATGCAAAGACGGGCACAATAAAGGACAGAAATGGTATGGACCCAGGAGAAGCAGAAGATATTAACAAGAGGTGGCAAGAATACACAGAAGAACTATTCAAAAATGATCTTCATGACTCAGATAACCACGATGGTGGGATCAGTCACCTAGAACCAGATGTCATGGAATGCAGTCAAGTGGGCCTTAGGAAGCATCACTACGAACAAAGCTAGTGGAGGTGATGGAATTCCAGTTAAGCTATTTCAAATCCTAAAAGATGATGCTGTGAAAGTGCTGCACTCAATATGCCAGCAAATTTGGAAAACTCAGCAGTAGCCACAGGACTGGAAAAGGTCAGTTCTCATTCCAATCCCAAAGAAAGGCAATTCCAAAGAATGTTCAAACTACTGCACAATTGCACTCATTTAACATGCTAGTAAAGTGATACTCAAAATTCTCCAAGCCAGGCTTCAACAGTACGTGAACTGTGAACTTTTAGATGATCAAGCTCGATTTAGGAAAGGCAGAGGAACCAGAGATCAAATTGCCAACATCTGTTTGATCATTGAAAAAGCAAGAGAGTTCCAGAAAAGCAACTACTGCTTTATTGACTATGACAAAGCCTTTGACTGTGTGGATCACAACAAACAGTGGAAAATTCTTCAAAAGATGGGAATACCAGATCACCTGACCTGCCTTCTGAGAAATCTTTATGCAGGTAAGGAAACAATAGTTATACCTGGACATGGAACAACAGACTGGTCCCAAATCGGGAGAGGAGTACATCAAGGCTCCGTATTGTCACCCTACTTATTTAACTTATATGCAGAGTTCATCATGAGAAACGTTGGACTGGAAGAAACATAAGCTGGAATCAAGATTGCCAGGAGAAATATCAATAACCTCAGATATTCAGATGATACCACCCTTATGGCAGAAAGTGAAGAAGAACAAAAGAGCTTCTTGATGAAAGTGAAAGAGGAGAGTGAAAAAGTTGGCTTAAAGCTCAACATTCAGACAACTATGATTTTGGCATCTGGTCTCATCATTTCATGGGAAATAGATGGGGAAACTGTGTCAGACTTTATTTTCTTGGGCTCCAAAATCGCTGCAGATGGTGACTGCAGCTATGAAATTAAAAGACACTTGCTTCTTGGAAGAAAAATCATGACCAACCTAGAAAACTTATTAAAAAGCAGAGGCATTATTTTGCCAACAAAAGTCCATCTATTCAAAGCTATGGTTTTTCCAGTAGTCATGTATGGATGTGAAAGTTGGACTATAAAGAAAGCTGAGAGCTGAAGAATTGATGCTTTTGAACTGTGTTGTTGGAGAAGACTCTTGAGAGTCCCTTGGACAACAAGGTTATCCAACCAGTCTATCCTAAAAGAAATAAGTCCTGAATATTCATTGGAAGGACTGGTGCTGAAGCGGAAACTCCAATACTTTGGCCACCTGATGTGAAGTAGTGACTCATTTAAAGAGCCTGATGCTGGGAAAGATTGAAGGCGGGAAGAGAAGGGGATGACAGAGGATGAGATGGTTGGATGGCATCATCGACTCAATGGACATGAGTTTGTGTAAACTCCAGAAGCTGGTGTTGGAAAGGGAGGCCTGGCATGGTGTAGTCCATGGGGTTACGAAGAGTCAGACACAACTGAGTGACTGAGCTGAACTGAACTGAACTGAGGTTGGGAGGGAGAGCAGGATAGGACATATATTTATCTGTAAACATGTAAGTTTGAGGCATGAAGTGGACATCCATGGGTAGATATCATACTGGCAGTTTGATTTGTGAATCTGATTTAAGGATAACCCATATATTGTAGCCTGCCAGGCGCCTCTTTCCATGGAATTCACCAGGCAAGAATACTGGTGTGGGTAGCCATTGCCTACGTCAGGGGATCTTCTTGACTTAGCAAGTGAACCTGGGTCTCCTGTATAGCCACCAGGAAAGCCCTATTGTTGAGGTTAGAGGTATACATTTAGGAATTTTTAGGGTGTGCATGGTGTCTAGGACCACGAAGCTAGATATAGTCACCTAGGAAACAAGCATAGCCAAATAGAGGAGAGGTAGGAGAAAAAGTATGTTCTGTGACATGACTGCAAGGAGATCCAACCAGTCCATTCTAAAGGAGATCAGCCCTGGGTGTTCACTGGAAGGATTGATGCTAAAGCTGTAACTCCAATACTTTGGCCACCTCATGCAAAGAGTTGACTCACTGGAAAAGACCCTGATGCTGGGAGGGATTGGGGGCAGGAGGAGAAGGGGACGACCAAGGATGAGATGGCTGGATGGCATCATCAACTCAATGGACATGAGTTTGAGTAAACCCTTGGAGTTGGTGATGGACAGGGAGGCCTGGCATGCTGCAATTCATGGGGTAGCAGAGTCGGACACGACTGAGCGATTGAACTGAACTGATGACATGACACCTGATATTTAAGTTTATTTCCTAAACAAAATAGACTCCTGTTAGACGTTGTATCTAGAGAGATGATAAAGGACTGTAACTCGAAGTGAACTCTTGATGACTTATTTTACTTAAGGTTCCATAACACATGGCAGTCAGGAGAAGTATGACTCGGTTCCACCCTAACAGGAGTAACATAAGAAAGGATGGACAGGTGACATCTAACTGAGGATGGTACAGAGATGGGCTGCAAAAATGATTCCACTGGAGTGGTATCCACCAGAGGGGATAAGAGTGCCCAGCTGAGGCTGCAGAAGTGAAAGGAGGGTTGAGTGGATATTTAAGTAATGGGAGGGGTGAAGAGTAGAGATAATAACTGATGACATTTTAGAACTAGCTGAAAAGACCACTTAGGAAGCACCTGAGGAAGTGTAGCAATACTTTGGATGCAGGATGCAGAGGAAGATTTTTTTAATCTTTTATTGAAATACAGCTGATTTATAATGTTGTGTTAGTTGCTGGTATACAGCAAAGTGATTCAGTTATATATATATATTCTTTTTCATATTCTATTCCATTATGGTTTATTATAGGATATTGAATATAGTTCCTTGTGCTATACAGTAGGACATTGCTGTTTATCCATTCTATATGTTAGAGTTTGCATCTGCTAATCCGAAACTAAAAATTTATCCTTCTTTCCCATGCCCTTTGGTAATCATAAGTTTCTGTTTCTCTGTCTGTAAGCCTGTTTCTGTTTTGTAAATAAGTTCATTTGTATCATTACTTTTAGATTCCGCATAGAAGCAGTATCATATGATATTTGTCTTTTTCTGTCTGACTTCACTTAGTATGATAATCTCGCTCCATCCATGTTGCTACAAGTGGCATTATTTCATTCTTTTTGATGGTTGAGTCATATTCCATTGTATGCATATACTACATCTTTATCCATTCATCTCTGGATGGACACATGGGTTGCTTTCATGTCTTGGCTGTTGTAAATAGTGCTGCTGTGAACATTGGGGTGTATGTTTTTGAATTAGAGTTTTCTCTGGATACATGTCAAGGAATGGTATTGCTGGATCATATGGTAACTCTATTTTTAGTTATTTTAAGGAACCTCTATATTGTTTTCCATAGTGGCTGCACCATGGAAGTTTTGAAGGCAGCTGGACACTCACCTGGGACAAGCCTCTGCCATGCATTTCTCTCCACATGCCAAGGATCTCAGTTTATCTATCCTCCATCTCCATTCTATGACTTCACAACTTTTTTTAAAATTTAAATTTATTCATTTTTTAAAAATTTAAGGGTAATTGCCTTACAGAATTGTACTTCACAACTTTCAAGTTTCAATTTGAACTTGCCAAGTTCAAAAACACTGACAGGCAGCAGCCATCAGCTGTGGAGGTGATTTAGCAGAGCAGTTGCTTTAGCATCATGTTCTTTGAAGTTCTAGAAATTTCTCAGGGACTCTGGACCTCCCACATCTACCCACTTCAGCTAGAGTATTCTTTTTTAAATTCTGTTTTACATCACAGCTTCTATGAAGTTTCATGTGAAAGAAAAAAAAAATTAAAAGTTAAAAAAAAACCCCACTGAGCTACAGAAAGGATAAAGTGGTGAACAAATATACAAAATATTATGCAGATATGATTTGTTTGAGAAACACAGGGATATATTGTTTGATGATTGGCTAAACCAATTAATTTCTGAAATGGAGCTCAGAGTGATAGAAAGGAACAAAACTGTCCTACAACTGCAGTTAGTAGTGGGGCTATTTCATTGCCCTGATTCACAGACAGAGTCTCCTATTCAACTGAATAATATTCAAACACTCTATATGCATCTCCCCAGCTGACGTCAACAGTGACCTTTTCATGTATGATTTTTTTTAATTCTACATGTCATGAATAACGTACAGTCTCAGAGCACAGGCATGATTTTACTCCTGTACTGTTTCTAGGACTTGCTACACAATGGAGTGGGCATCATTTCTTCAAAACACAGAAGGAACATGTGAAAAGTTAGAATGTATTAGGCGTCTTTCTTCTTCCAAAATTACTTTCAAGAAAATATGGGATAAAATGCTAAAAGTTGAAACTGTTGAACCAAAAGAAGGAAACCCTGGGGTCCCTAACTTGTGAAATGGTGTGTAATGTTATCCTGTTGCCACTGTGCCTGTCTTCCACCTCTTCTAATTCTGTTTCTCTCTCAAAGCACAGCTTATTCTCACCTTCTTGACAGTTTTCGAGAGTGATCTGGTATTTCTCTGCCAGTGTACACACATAGCCTTGATTGTGTGTTTATGTTCCACTCCCTAGAGGTCTTCCTAGCCCATTTGAACACTTCAAATACTAGGACCTATCTTATATTTATTCTATTCTTTTAAATTTTTTAATTTGAGTACATTTGCTTTACAATGTCATATTAGTGTCTACTGTACAGCAAAGAGAATCAGCCATACATATTAATATATCCCCTCTTTTTTTGATTTTCTTCTTATTTAGGTTACCACAGAGCATTGAGTAGTGTTCCCTGAGCTCTCCATTAAACCCAGCAATCCCACTACTGGGCAAATACCTAGAGAAAACCATAATTCCAAAGGACACATGCACCCCAGTGTTCATTGCAGCACTATCCATGATAGCAATGACATGGAAGCAACTTAAATGTCCATCAACAGAGAAACAGATTTCTTTTATTCTTGAAGTGGCATGTTCTACATGCTTAAAGAAAACATTGCCAATGCTTTCCTGGCAGACGAAAGAATCTGCCTGTGGGTGGACAAGATCTACTTATGACTCATTGCCATGGAAGAGGACACACATGGGGAACTGTGGAAGGTGGTAGAAATGACAAGTGATCGGATTTGGGCTTGTGTTAGGTGATTTAGGTGAGGGCTTGAGGAAATAGGGCTTTGCTGTGGATTGGACACTGTCAGGAAGTGGAGGTAATTTTGTGATGGGGTATTGTCATAGATCTGATCTAGAAGGAAGGGAGACTAGACTGAGGCTATAGCTATAATCAGTAAATCCACAGCCATAATTACATTAGGCAGGACAAGAGAGTTGGTTCGTTTTTGTTGTTTGGACAGCGTTTCTGTTTTTGTTTTGAAACATCGTGGTCTTGTGTCTGTGCTGATCCATCATGGTTACAGAGTGGACTTCGCTAGTGTTGGTGCTTTGTGAAATCTTTTCCATCCAATAGAGGAACACCCGAACCTACCTGTAAGCACCAAGTCAGCTCCCACTTCAGGCACTGCTCTGCTCTTTCTCGACATGGAATTGAATTGGTTTTTAGCAACATTGCATCTTTATCAAAGTTCCCTGTTTGATACCCTGGGTGGGTGGAGGGCATCCCAAGACATAGGACCTCTACGCTTTGATCTCTGATCTCCCTTTTCTTTCTTACACTGAACACATTATATAATTTCTTTTCAAGGCTGTCTTTTGATCTGTGGAGGGAAGTGCATTGAACTTCAAGAGAGTGTCCCACTTTTCTTTTCACCAGAACTTCATGGTAAGGATCAAAACCTAATTTCTTCTTTATGCTCACAAAGTTCTGGAGGCTAACCCTTAGTGTGTTTGTCCCATTCTTAAAGAGACCAGGCTACAGTGAGGCTCTGTCAAAGGGCACAGCTGAGTCCCAGGACACAGCGTGGTCTTCTATGTCTGAGGACTGTTTTCTGTCCCCAGTCAGTATGGCCACTTCATGCCAATCTGTTTGGAAGGTTTGGGTGAAAATTAGCAGGAATCTTTGTGATCCAATCCTATGTAAAACATTTACTTGGTCATTTGTTTGTCATGAACACTGACTTTTGAGCAGTGGTTCATAATCCTGGCTGTATAACAAAATCAAAGGGGAGCTTAAAAAAAAAAAAAACTGGTTTAATTGATTATATGGGTTTCAAACATCTATCATATCTATCATCTATTTTTTTTAATTCCTAAGGCAATTTTAACAAGATTCATTCTTAAGAGTAAAAGGATCCTTTGCTCTGAGTTGATCATGTAAATTAAACTTTGAGGAGGTCAAGGAAGATTTGTGACTATAGGTATCTAAGTTTGATATAATTTGCCCTAAAATTGTTTGCTCAGGCCGATGAACTCTTGGAAAAGCAATAGTAAGCTAAAGGCCCAACTAAAAAATGAATCATTCTAAAACACAACAAAAGTGGCTAGTTTCTCCAAGGCTTTGATGAGTTAAAATAATTCTGTGTCTGTGGCCTCCCCCTTCCCTATAAACAGGATGAGGGGGCAGTGGCAGTAAAAACGGGAGCGCCAGTGACTGGCGCTGGGTTGACAAGCAGACGTATAAACAGAGCCTTGAGAGGAAGTTGTGTTTATAGCAACTGAAAGGGAAGCCCTAACCTCAAGTGACTGAGGAACTTTGGTGACTATAAATAGCTAGTCCAGTTATTTCCAACATTTGATATAACTATTAATCAATAAATATATCCCAGCATGTATTGGAAATTAATCTTTGGTTTGACAGTCATTCAGATGTCTATTGGACTTTGGGTTTCACAAAATTATTATAAACTAAGCCACATAACTTCTTGCTATCTAGACAGCAATATGTTTCAAACTGACTTACAACACTGAAAACTCCAAAGGCAAAGATGATTGAGGCATAAATGTTAACTCATATAACTTTGTCTCCTCTGTGAAGGCCAGTGTGAATGGCCTTGAACGTGCTTCTGTGTAACTGATGGTAGTGATTACGCTAGAGAAAAGTATTTGTTGCAAAGAAAAGCATAGGCTGAGAATATCCACTGTCATATAGGCTGTATATGTATAAGTGTAGATGATAGATTTGCTGAAAATAAACACTTGTGGATTGACTGAAATGAGGTACACATAGAAAAATATTGGAATCAGAGCTCACTAAGTTAATAAGTTGAACTCTGGATACATTATTACTTTTAATTACACTCTAAAGCAAGACACCACCCTTATGGCAGAAAGTGAAGAGGACCTAAAAAGCCTCTTGATGAAAGTGAAAGAGGAGAGTGAAAAAGTTGGCTTAAAGCTCAACATTCAGAAAACTAAGATCATGGCATCTGGTCCCATCACTTCATGGGAAATAGATGGGGAAAGAGTAGAAACAGTATCAGACTTTATTTTTGGGGGCTCCAAAATCACTGCAGATGGTGACTGCAGCCATGAAATTAAAAGACACTTACTCCTTGGAAGGAGAGTTATGACCAACCTAGATAGTATATTCAAAAGCAGAGATATTACTTTGCCGACTAAGGTCCGTCTAGTCAAGGCTATGGTTTTTCCTGTGGTCATGTATGGATGTGAGAGCTGGACTGTGAAGAAGGCTGAGCGCCAAAGAATTGATGCGTTTGAACTGTGGTATGGGAGAAGACTCTTGAGAGTCCCTTGGACTGCAAGGAGATCCAACCAGTCCATTCTGAAGGAGATCAACCCTGGGATTTCTTTGGAAGAAATGATGCTAAAGCTGAAGCTCCAGTACTTTGGACACCTCATGCGAAGAGTTGACTCACTGGAAAAGACTCTGATGCTGGGAGGGATTGGGGGCAGGAGGAGAAGGGGATGACCCAGGATGAGATGGCTCGACGGCATCATGGACTCGATGGACGTGAGTCTGAGTGAACTCCAGGAGATAGTGATGGACAGGGAGGCCTGGCGTGTTGTGATTCATGGGATCACAAAGAGTTGGACACGACTGAGTGACTGAACTGAACTGAAAGCAAGATATTGAGAATTCTGTAATAGTGCGAGTAGCTATTGTTGTTGTTTAGTTGCTAAGTTGTGTCCAACTCTTTTGTGACCCCATGGACTGTAGCCTGCCAGGCTCCTCTGTTCATGGGAGTTCCCAGGCAATAATACTGGCTTGGGTTGCCATTTCCTTCTACAGGGGATCTTCCGAAACCAGGGGTCAAATCTATGTCTCCTGTGTTGGCAGGGGGATTCTTTACCACTGAGCCACCAGGGAAGCCCAGAAGTATGCCATGTGATATTCTAAATTTTAAAGACGTTAACTTTCATTTCTGGGGGAAAAAAGGTAATATAATTGAGTGGTTAAGATAGAGGACTCTGGGGTCAGACATCTTGGGTTTAAATGCTAGCTCCGTAATGTACTATGTGTGATCTTGATAAATATCTCTTAACCTCATCCTCATCTGTAAAGTGGGACAATAATAACACTCATAGGACTAATCCCAGAGAATTCAATTATTTAATTTAATAGTGCATTAAAACTGGAACAGTGCCTAGCACAGAGTAAGATCTTTATTATAAAGTACTTTATAGATTTTTGGTCTCTCAAAGAGTTAAGTGATGTGAACAGGATTTTGACTGAGCAAGGAAAGCTACTAAAACAATCTCTGTCTATTGAAGATTGTTTTTCTGAAATAACACCTGATTCAGTGTCAGAAAAATTTTATGCTAAGTACCTGGTCCAAGGAATTCAGCTTAGGAATCTCCTGGGACTAGGGCTGTTTGCCTTTCTGTCAGGTTACCTTGTATTTCCTATGACTTCTGAAGAGGAAAATAATTTCTTTGAACAGACGTCTATCTGTTTCCATCTCAAGATGGGAAAAAGATCCCAAATCTAATTAAAATAATTTCAAAAGATTTTTGTTTATGGTGTGAATAATTTTTAAGTGTCATTTGTAGAAAAATGCTTTCATAACCCTGGAGGACACTGAAGGACAGAGAGGATGTCTATAGTTCTTTGTCAACACTCTTTCATCTTCAGGGGCTTTACACAGTTGACTTCTTCAACTCTCTGCTCAAAGTGCTGAGGCAAGTCACACTCAGAGATTTCTATGGAAAGCAGGCCCTCCCAGGACCTTTTTAGTAGTGCCGAAAGTACCTGCTGCCTGGCTGAATGCTTGCTAGTTCACAGTTACTAAGCACCTTCTTTAGATGTGTTGGGAAATTAGGAAATTAGTACCAAGACACCATCCATAGGTTCCTGAAGACTATGATCAGGGTGTTTTCATACTGGAGTGGCGTAGTGTCCTTTCTTTTGCTTTTGTTTTTGGCTCTGTCGCGAGGCATGCAAGATCTTAGTTTCTCTACCAGGGATCGAACCTGTGTCCCCTAACATGGAAGTGCAGGAGTCTTAACCACTGGACAACCAGGGACGTCCCTGTCCTTCCTTAATAAAAGAAATTAAGCTGATTTATGATAACACAGGAGCTCAGATGCTAGAGAGTAAATGGAAAATATCTTTTAAATATCTGCATGTTCTTTTTGAGCAGGCAGAAGAATTAGCTTTATTTTGATGAAAATTTTAGATAATGTGGTGCTGGCATTGAAACTGAAGATCCCATTATCTAGCAACCATTATCTAAATAATAACGACAACAAGGATGAAAATGAATACTTCCTGTGCATCTGTCACACCTTGGCATGGTTCTATGAGAACACATTAGGTATTACTGTATAATCCTCACAATAACCCTGTAAATATCACTATCAATTTAGGGTTCCATAGTAGGGATGGGAGGATATTGCACATTAGAAATCATGCAACAGATCCTTTGGGATTGACTCAAAGGCATAGGATAATTTTGAGATCACAAAGTCTGGATCAAATCCAGGTGTTTGGACACCCATGTCTCATAATTTGGCATCTCTCCAACTAAAAAGTTTCAAACTGAAAAAAATGGAATGACTCTTGAATATCGAAGTATTTTCATGAAAGGCTAATCCTGTCCTTGTATTTATTTAGTGCCCTTCACTGAAACAACTCTTTTCTATCACTTTATAAATTCACACAATGTAATTCAAAGATTTAAAAAAATGAGACAAAAGTTTAGCTTGTCATATGACTGTGTGCTGATCCCTGAAGTTGTGTGGGATCTTTTCACAGGAACATACTCTGTGAAGAAAAGATTTATATAATCTTTAATACTTCCCTGAAGTCCTGAATGAACTACATTTTCCCATTATAGTCCTTGCTTCCCCACGTTCTCCCCCTGACCCTGAAAAAAGTAGCCTAATTTTCTATCAGGGAAAGAAAACGAGGCCATTAGTTTGTGTCTGGAAACAGTGAAGAAATTACTGAGCTATTTACAAGCTCTGCACATGTGGAATCAATCAAATATTCCATGAGACGGTTCAAAAATGTATTCAAATTTTGTAGTTTTGAAATGCTAAACTTTGGAATTTATTTCTTAATAGACTTTTTGGACTCAATGGACATGAGTTTGAGTAAACTCCAGAAGTTGGTATTGAACAGGGAGGCCTGGTGTGCTGCAGTCCATGGGGTTGCAGAGAGTCAGACACGATCGAGCGACTGAACTGAACTGAACTGAAGGAGAATTTTTAGGATAGTTTTCTTGATGAATATCCCCTTTTGTGAATTTGAATAACAATTTGAATATCCCATTTTAAATTTGAGTAGCAAATAACAAATTGTTTAGAATAATAATAAGCCATCTTAACTTATATTTTGCTCCTATTTCTTGAAGGTCAGAACAAGTCTGATAATCTATCTTACTGCTCCATTCCTAACAGCGGGGTTGATGACTACAGAAAATGGAAAGAAATTTAGGGCAAGGAGAAGTCTTTCTCTTCCATTGGGCTTCTGTTTTGATATATGGCCATGAAAATTGCAGTCATACTTAATTAGCCATAGTCTGATTTCTATGCAAGATTTTCCTTAAAGAATGTGGTAGTGTTTAGGTACAGGTGGATTTTTAAATGAGAACTTTGAAGCAATAAACTAAAAGAAAATGAATGATTCAGGTAGAATTGGATATGTAACCCTTCAAAATCTAGTTGAACTGGGTTGCATGCACGCCTGCTTACTCACTCAGTCATGTCCAACTCTTTGCAACCCCTGTCAGGCTCCTCTGTCTATGGAATTCTCCAGGCAAGAATACTGGAGTGGGTTGCCATCCCTTCTCCAGGGGATCTTTTCGATCCAGGGATCAAACCTGCATCTCCTGCACTGCAGGTAGATTCTTTACCATCTGAGCCACCATTGAGCTAAGTTAAAGTATGTAAATGCATTAACATCAATGAAATGCAAAATGATATTTCAGTCACGTGCCAAACAAGATCCATATTCCTGGCCTGGTACACGCTTTCTCCATGTGGAGGTATAGAAGAGACATAAATGTTGCATAGAATTACTGTTAAAATAATGCTCTACATTTCTATTACAAAAATTGCTCTCATATGTGTAATTTCTTTTGATCTTCAGAGCAGTTTCACAAAGTTAGATATTATAGCCCCATTTCACAAATTAAGAAGCTTAAATATGTAGTGTTAAGTTGCTTCAGTCATGTCCTACTCTTTGTGACCCTAGGGACTATAGCCCATCAAGCTCCTCATCCATGGAATTCTCCAGGCAAGAATACTAGAGTGGGTTGCCATGACCTCCTCCAGAGGGTCTTCCCAACCCAGGGATCAAACCCACATATCTTATGTCTCCTGTATTGGCAGATGGGGTCTTTACCACTAATGCCATCCAGGAAGCCCTAAGTATACAGAGGATAGTAGGATTTGTGTGCAGAAGCGTGATATAACGGAAAGAGAACAGACATAGGGATCAGATAGATTCAGAATCCCAACATCATCCCTTTAATACATTTATGAACTACGGACATACTGTCTTGGCTCTTTTGGTCTTATTTTCATCATCTGTAAAATGATATAATTCTACTGACCTCATTGAATTGCTGTGAGAGCCAAAGGCAGGAAGGTATGTGAAAGGTCTCACCTGTCTCAGCTTAGCTTTTTCCGGAAGATGTGGGTCTTAATTCTAGGAAAACCCAGTGTTTCTTGGATATTTGGTTGAGGTCTCTGCTGCTATGACTTTGGGATGCACTTTCCTGGGCCCTGTTGCTGAAACCATAGGGAGCCCATGACAAGAGAGGAGCAGAGTGACCTCTACCCCAGATAAAAATCATCACCTCCCTGATGCCTCATTATCCACATCTGGATTTAGCCGTCATCATCCCCAAGTGGTAAAGATCTACAGATGTGTGCATGCAGTAAGAATTACAGGCTCCTGCCTATATTTTTCATGCTTCGCTTTTAGCTACTTCGTGGGTACACGTGTTCACCAGTTGTAAGAAACTGCTCTATCTGTGTGCGGGGTTCTCATCACCCACAGCTTGTGTCTCCTGAGGTCCTCTGGGTGCATGTTTTGGGCTATTGGTTTGTGACATGCAGAGTAACCATGGCTTTATGGTGTTACCTCTCTCTCACAGCTGCAAAGGCAGATGAGCAGTGTTTGGTTAAGTTCACTGTCAAAATGGAGAAGTGGAGGAGCAGGGAGGGAAAATGTGTGGGCAGGATTACCCACAGAGCCCATGACCAAGTGGAATGACGTCACTGTCCTCTTGTTCAGTTCCCTGTCCCCCAGAAGGAACAATGCTCCTTCTGCTCCTGGGCCCGTCATCACCCCCTCTCTTTTTCGCCCTCACAAGTGTATTTTCCAGGAGAACCACGGCTGTGGGGGCCTCCACCCACCTCCACACAACTTATATTTAGCTCTGAAGACAAGCATTCTCTTGACCTTGACAGAAATCAAAGGGGAGGCCAGACTGCTGGGGCCTGGAGAAAGAAAGGAGGAACTAAAAGAAGTTTCTCTGTAGAAACTGCAGGAAAATCTCTGACCTTGAGGTCCTCGGAGAGAAGGCGTGCTAGCTCCGATGATGACAGAGTTGAATTAAAATACAAATGCTTCCAAATATCTGTTGCCAGGAAGCAGATGACATGCTAAATTACTCTGCAGATTGACTACTTAATTCACCCATTTCCTGAGTCAGGAGTTGCCAGAAGAGCCATTTTGTCCTTTCTGGCAAAAAAGCCACTGGGATGGCTGTCTCCAGTCCCCTTTCCTGTGCTTCCTGCGTAGGAAGGCCTGTTTCCTGCAGAGAGATGCCTGATTAGACAGCACTATTTTGGTAGGCTGGGGATGAGGGAGCAAGGGAGGTCTTTCATTTGATATTGATTCGGGAACAGTGTGGATGTCATATATATCACAGAAATATAAATCCTTTAGAAAAAGTAAAAATCATGAATCCTGTAGAGGTCCAAAATAGTGTATCACCACATTTTTATCTGTTTGATTTAAAATGTTTTGAGATGCCTGGTTTATTTTTTGTGTAAAGAACAAAATTTTCATGCAGCTTTTTGAAACTGAATTTTGAATAATGGGATTAATATTTGCCAAGTGAATATGATGTTCCTAAGGTGTCTGGTATTGGTGAGGAATGATTTTGAGAAGATAGCCTCACAGTAGGCTAGACTTTAAGACTTGACCCTGGGCCAGTGTGGGGATTTTATAGACCCTGATGGATGAGCTGTTTGTATCCTGGTTTATAACTATTCCTCTGGATTCCTTCAGCAGTGCCTTTATCTTGTGCTAAAAGGAGTCCAGCAGTAAAGAATCCACCTGCAATGTAGGAGATGCAGGAAATGCAGGTTAGATCCCTGGGTTGGGAAGAGCCCCTGGAGAAGGGTATAGCAAAACACTCCGATATTCTTGCCTGGGAAATCCCATGGACAGAGGAGCCTAGTGGGATATAATCCAAAGGGTTGCAAAGAGTTGGATATGACAGAGCAACTGAGCAAAAGAAGTAAAGTAGCTGAATCAGAGGCATATAATTCAGCAAAGCTAAATAAATACAAAGGTCAGAACATTCAGGGAAAGGAAATTAAGGGTAGGAAGTAAATTGGAACCACAAGTGAATTTGTTCACAAAACACAGAGCGTGAAGATTTATTTCTTCTAATACTTGTCTGGCATTGATTCCGTGTGACCTCACATAACTGTGTGAGCCTTGTGTGTGCCCTGACCAGTCAATTAGATTGTTAGCTTCTCAAAGGAAAGACTTCTGTCATGGGCTTCTTTGAATTCCTTGTCTTGTTCAGAGCTTTACTTGCAGTCTGTGACCCTTAAATGTTTGCTGGTATTGATGGTGATGGTTGAGTTTCTTCTCATCTATAAGCTTCTACTGTGGAACACCAATATTTCAACATCCTTGAACATGTTAGCAATTATTTTAGGAGTTGTTGTTTGGGATCAGAGAGCATCTTGAGTTAATTGCCTTTAAGCAAATTTGGGGTTACTTCATTGAGTAGCTTCTAATTTCTATTTTTAGGCTTTTGCTCCAATGTCTGGGTGTTCGTCAGAGAGCTCTTTGTCACTAAGAGTAAGCTGTGCAAAAGAAAACTGTCCACTGGTCATGGGATATTGTAGAGTGATTCCTTCCCTGGAGGAGGGTGTGACTAGTTGACTCTAGTAGCTGACTCTGTTTATAGTTTCTTCTTTGTCTATAGCAGTGATTTTGCAACCAAAGCTCTATGGCTTATTCTCGTATTTTGTATTTCTTTAATCCTTATGAAAAGAATGTAAAATAAATACTTGACAGATGGCTTTAAAGTTTCTGCTCTTAGCTTTTGGGGCATTGCTTTCAAGTAGGAGGATTATACAGGTCTGAGGGGTCTCTGGATATATCATCAGCTAGTTTGGGTATTTGTTGTCACCATCTGCCAAAGGAAGATCAAAAAACAAACAAAAAATGAAACAAAAGAGAAAATCTGAAGCTTTCCTTTTGGCTTTTTTCTAACAGCACTGGTGAAGAATTTAAGGGGAAAGAAGTCAGAGATATTACCTAAAATGAAATTTGGTAACATTTTTATTAAGACATTCTACTCAACTGTATTATTATAGGTAGCAGATAACTAATTCTAGTATATTTCAATAATCAATAATTTAATGTGCATCCCAATAAAGGACAATAAATCCTTAAAATCATTAGGTCAGTTTGCAAATATGGCATGAATATAAATTTATTCTGTCTTAACCTTCACTCTGAGTCCCTTATTTGTATCTCATATCCACTAGAGGACCAATTTAAAATAGAGAGCAGATCTAGAAAAATAAATGAGAAAAAGTAGAATAAAAATTTTTGAAAAAATGAAAATAGTTATATGAGAGATGAGGGGAAATTTTCTACATATTAAATTGTATTCTAGAGCTATAATCTTTAAACCCATGTGGTGCTGACAGAGGTATAGACTGCCCAGTGATTCAAAGTAGTCTAGAAATAGATCATATTATAAAAGATAACCTAGTATATATAACAATAACATCATGGGCCAATTTGAAGATGTTTTCTCTTTTGTTTCCTCAATAAATGTCAGGACAATTGGTTAATTATTTAACTAAAAATCTTTAAGCAGTGGCCACAGCACTGGAAAAGGTCAGTTTTCATTCCAATCCCAAAGAAAGGCAATGCCAAAGAATGCTCAAATTACCACACAATTGCACTTATCTCACACACTAGTAAAGTAATACTCAAAATTCTCCAAGCCAGGCTTCAGCAATACATGAACCGTGAACTTCCAGATGGTCAAGCTGGTTTTAAAAAAGGCAGAGGAACCAGAGATCAAGTTGCCAACATCCACTGGATCATAGAAAAAGCTAGAGAGTTCCAGAAAAACATCTATTTCTGCTTTATTGACTATGCCAAAGCCTTTGACTGTGTGGATCACAATAAACTGTGGAAAATTCTGAAAGAGATGGGAATACCAGACCACCTGACCTGCCTCTTGAGAAACCTATATGCAGGCCAGGAAGCAACAGTTAGAACTGGACATGGAACAACAGATTGGTTCCAAATAGGAAAAGGAGTACGTCAAGGCTGTATATTGTCACCCTGCTTATTTAACTTAGATGCAGAGTACATCATGAGAAACACTGGCCTGGAAGAAACACAAGCTGGAATCAGGATTGCTGCAAGAAATATCAATAACCTCAGATATGCAGATGACACCAGCCTTATGGCAGAAGGGGAAGAGGAACTAAAAAGCTTCTTGATGAAAGTGAAAGAGGAGAGTGAAAAAGTTGGTTTAAAGCTCAACATTCAGAAAACAAAGATTATGGCATCTGGTCCCATCACTTCATGGGAAATAGATGGAGAAACAGTAGAAACAAGTGTCAGACTTTATTTCTTTGGGCTCCAAAATCACTGCAGATGGTGACTGCAGCCATGAAATTAAAAGATGGTTGCTCCTTGGAAGAAAAGTTATGACCAACCTAGATAGCATATTGAAAAGCAGAGACATTGCTTTGCCAACAAAGATCCGTCTAGTCAAGGCTATGGTTTTTCCAGTGTTCATGTATGGTTGTGAGAGTTGGACTGTGAAGAAAGCTGAGCGCTGAAGAATTGATGCTTTTGAACTGTGGTGTTGGAGAAGACTCCTGAGAGTCCCTTGGACTGCAAGGAGATCCAACTAGTCCATTGTAAAGGAGGTTGGTCCTGGGTGTTCTTTGGAAGGAATGATGCTGAAGCTGAAACTCCAGTACTTAGGCCACATGGGAAGAGTTGACTCATTGGAAAAGACTCTGATACTGGGAGGGATTCGGGGCAGGAGAAGGGGACAACAGAGGATGAGATGGCTGGATGGAATCACCGACTCAATGGACGTGAGTCTGAGTGAACTCTGGGAGTTGGTGATGGACAGGGAGGCCTGGTGTGCTGTGATTCATGTGTTTTTAAAGAGTCGGACACAACTGAGCGACTGAAATGAACTGAACTGAACTGAAAAATCTTATTAGGTTCTTACTTTTTTAAAAAAATTAATTTTTTCTATTGAAGGGTAATTTCTCTGTTACCTTGCAAGGAGATCCCACCAGTCCATCCTAAAGGAAATCAGTCCTGAATATTCACTGGAAGGACTGATGTTGAAGCTGAAACTCCAGTACTTTGGCCACCTGATGTGAAGAACTGACTCATTTGAAAAGACCCTAATGCTGGGAATGATTGAAGGCTGGAGGATAAAGGGATGACAGAGGATGAGATGGTTGGATGGTATCATCGACTAAATGGACATGAGTTTGAGTAAGCTCCGGGAGTCGGTGATGGACAGGGAGGCCTGGCATGCTGCAGTCCATGGGGTCACAGAGTCGGACACAGCTGAGCGACTGAACATACTGAACTGAATTGCTTTATAGAATTTTGTTGTTTCCTGTGAAACCTCAACATGACTCAGCCATAGGTATACATATATCCCCTCCGTTTTGAACCTCTCTCCCTCTTCCCTCCCCATCCCACCCCTCTAGGTTGATACAGAGCCCCTGTTTGAGTTTCCTGAGCCATACAGCAAATTCCTGTTGGCAATCTATTTTATATATGGTAATGTAAGTTTCCATGTTATTCTTTCCATACATCTTACCCTCTCTTCCCCTATCCCCATGTCCATAAGTCTATTTTCTATGTCTGTTTCTCCATTGTTGGCCCCTAAATAAATTCTTCAGTACCATTTTTCTAGATTCCATATATATGTGTTAGAATATGATATTTATCTCTCTCTTTCTGACCTACTCCATGCTGTATAATAAGTTCTAGGTTCCTTCACATCATTAGAACTAACTCAAATGCATTCCTTTTTATGGCTGGGTAATATTCCATTGTGTATATGTACCACAGCTTATTTTTCCATTCATCTCTCAATGGACATCTAGGTTGCTTCCATGTTCTAACTATTGTAAATAGTGCTGCAATGCACAATGGGATACATGTGTCTTATTCAATTTTGGTTTCCTCTGGGTATATGCCTAGGAGGGGGATTACTGGATCATGTGGTGGTTTTATTCTTAGTTTTTAAAGGAATCTTTGTACCATCTTCCATGGTGGCAGTATCAATTTACATTCCCACCAATGGTGCAAGAGCATTCCCTTTTCTCCATACCTTCTCCAGCATTTATTGTTTGTAACTTTTTGATGATGGACATTCTGACTGGTGTGAGGTGATATCTCATTGTGGTTTTGATTTGTATTTCTCTAATCCATTCTGAAGGAGATCAGCCCTGGGATTTCTTTGGAAGGAATGATGCTAAAGCTGAAACTCCAGTACTTGGGCCACCTCATGTGAAGAGTTGACTCATTGGAAAAGACTCTGAGGCTGGGAGGGATTGGGGGCAGGAGGAGAAGGGGGCGACAGAGGATGAGATGGCTGGATGGCATCACTGACTCGATGGACGTGAGTCTGAGTGAACTCCGGGAGTTGGTGATGGACGGGGAGGCCTGGCGTGCTGCGATTCATGGGGTCGCAAAGAGTCAGACATGATTGAGCAGCTGAACTGAACTGAACTGAATAATGAGTGATGTTGAGCATCTTTTCATGTGTTTGTTAGCCATCTGTATGTCTTTTTTGGAGAAATGTCTGTTTAGGTCTTTTTCCCACTTTTTGATTGGGTTGTTTGTTTCTCTGGTCTTGAGTTATATGAGCTACTTGTGTTTTTTGGAAATGAATCCTTTGTCAGTTGTTTCATTTGCTATTATTTTCTCCCATTCTGAGTGTTGTCTTTTCACCTTGTCTATAGTTTCTTTTGCTGTGCAAAAGCTTTTAAGTTTAATCAGGTCCCACTTATTTACTTTTGTTTTTATTTCCAATTACTCTAGGAGGTGGGTCGCAGAGGATCTTGCTTTGATTTATGTCATCAAGTGTTCTGCCTATGTTTTCCTCTAAGAGTTTTATATTTTTGGGTCTTACATGTAGATGTTTAATCCATTTTGAGTTTATCTTTGTGTAAGGTGTTAAGAAGTGTTCTAATTTCAGTCTTTTACATGTAGCTGTCCAGTTTCCCCAGCAACATTTATTGAAGAGGATGTCTTTGCCTGTTGTATATTCTTGCCTCCTTTGTCAAAAATAAGGTACTCATAGGTACATGGGTTTATTTCTGCGCTTTCTATCTCATTCCATTGGTCTATACTTCTGTTTTTGGCCCAGCACAATACTGTCCTGATGACTGTAGCTTTGTGATATAATCTGAAGTCAGGAAGGTTGATTCCTCCAGCTCCACTCTGCTTTCTCAAGACTGCTTTGGCTATTCAGGGTCTTTTGTGTTTGCATAAGAACTGTGAAATTTTCTGTTCTAGTTCTGTGAGAAGTGCTATTGGGAATATGATAGGGATTACATTGAATCTGTAGATTGCATTTGGTAGTATAGTCATTTTCATAATACTGATTCTTCCTACCCAGGAACATGGAATATCTCTCCATCTGTTTATGTCATCTTTGATTTCTTTCATTAGCATCTTATAATTTTCTGTGTATAGTTCGTTCATCTCCTTAGTTAAGTTTATTCCTAGATATTTAATTCTTTTTGTTTCATTGGTGAAGGGGATTGATTCCTTAATTTCTCTTTCTTATTTTTCATTGTTAGTATATAGAAATGCAAATGACTTCTGTGTATTGATTTTGCATACTGCAACTTTGCTAAATTCACTGACTAGCTCTAGTAATTTTCTGATACTGTCTTTAGGGTTTTCTATGTACAGTATCATGTCATATGCAAACAGTGAGAGCTTTACTTCTTTTCCGATCTGGATTCCTTTTATTTCTTCTTCTTCTCTGGTTGCTATAGCTAGGACTTCCAGAACTTTGTTGAATAATAGTGGTGAAAGTGGACACCTTTGTCTTGTTCCTCATCTTAGGGGGAATGCTTTCAGCTTTTCAGCATTGAGAATAATGTTTGCCATAGGCTTATTATATATGGCCTTTACTCTGTTGAGCTAGGTTCCTCCTATGCCCATTTTTTGAAGAGTTTTCATTATAAATGGGTGCTGAATTTTGTCAAAGGCTTTTTTTTGCATCTATTGAGATTATCATATGGTTTTTATCTTTCAGTTTGTTAATATGGTGTATCACGTTGATTGATTAGCATATATTGAAGAATCCTTGCATCCCTGGAATAAACCCAACTTGATCATGGTGTATGAACTTTTTGATGTGTTGCTGAATTCTGTTTGCTAAAATTTTGTTGAGAATTTTTACATATATGTTCATCAGTGATATTGGACTGTAGCTTTATTTTTTATGCGTTGTCTTTGTCTAGTTTTGGTATCAGGGTGAAGAGATATCTCTCCCTCTGTAATTTTTTGAAAGTGTATTAAAAAGATAGGTATTGCTGCTGCTACTGCTAAGTCACTTCAGTCGTGTTCAACTCTGTGCAACCCCATAGACAGCGGCCAACCATGCTCCCCCATCCCTAGGCATTAGCTTTTCTCTAAATGATGGAATTCTCCCGTGAAGCCATCTGGTCCTGGGCTTTTGTTTTTGGGGAGATTTTTGATCACAGCTTCGATTCCAGTGCTTGTGATTGGGTTGTTCATAATTTCTATTTCTTCCTGGTTCAGTCTTGAAAGATTGAACTTTTCTAAGACTCTGTCCATTTCTTCCAGGTTATCTATTTTATAGCCATATAGTAGTTCATAATAGTCTCTTATAATCCTTTGTATTTCTGCATTGTCTATTGTAACCTCTCCTTTTCCATTTCTGATTTTGTTGATTTGATTCTTCTCTCTTTTTTTCTTGCTGAGTCTGGCTAAAGGTTTGTCGATTTTGTTTATGTTCTCAAAGAACCAGGTTTTAGTTTTATTAATCTTTACTATTGTTTCTTTCATTTCTTTTTCATTTATTTCTGTTCAGATCTTTATGATTTCTTTCCTTCTACTAATTTTTTTTGTTCTTTTTTCAGTTGTTTTAGGTGTAAAGTTAGGTTGTCTATTCAATGTTTTTCTTGCTTCTTGAGGTAGGATTGTATTGCTATAAATTTCCCTCTTAGAACTGCTTTTGCTGCATCTCATAGGTTTTGAGTTGTCATGTTTTTATGGTCATTTGTTTCTAGAAATTCTTTGATTTCCCTTTTGATTTCTTCAATAACCTGTTGGTTATTTAGAAATATGTTGTTTAATCTCCATGTATCTAGTCTCACAGCATTGTGGTCAGAGAAGAATCTTGATATAATTTCAGTTTTCTTAAATATACTGAGGTTTGATTTGTGACTCAAGATGTGGTCTATCCTGGAGAATGTTCCATGTGCACTTAAGAAGAAGGTGTCTTCTTCTGCATTTCGGTGGAATGTCCTGAAGTTATCAATGAGATCCATCTCATCTAATGTATCTTTTAAGACATGTTTCCTTATTAATTTTCTGTTTTGATGATCTGTCCATTGGTGTGAGTGGAGTATTAAAGTCTCCTACTATTATTGTGTTACTGTCAATTTCTCCTTTTATGTCTGTTAGTGTTTGTCTTATGTATTGAGGTGCTCCTTTATGTTGTGTGCATAGATATTTACAATTGTTATGTCTTCCTTTTGGATTGATCCCTTCATCATTATATACTGTCTTTCCTTATCTCTTGTAATCTTTATTTAAAGGTCTATTTTGTCTGATATGAGGATTGCTACTCCAGCTTTCTTTTGCTTCCCATTTGCATGGAATATATTTTTCCATCCTCTCACTTTAAGCCTATATGTGTTTTTAGGTCTGAAGTGGGTTTCTTGTAGACAGTATGTATATGCATCTTGTTTTTGTATCCATTCAGCCAGTCTGTGTCTTTTAGTTGGAGCATTTAATCTGTTTACATTTAAAGTAATTATTGATATATATATATGTCCTATTGACATATTCTAAATTGTTTGGAGTTGATTTTATAGATCTTTTTTTTCTCTGTTGTATTTCTTGACTATATAAGTCCCTTTAACATTTGTTGTAAAGCTGGTTTGGTGGTACTGAATTCTTTTAACTTTTGCTTTTTTTTTTTTTCTCCATCAGAGAAAAAAAATTTCTGCTCTTCAGAAATTATTTCCACCATTTTATCTTCCAGCTCACTGATTTGTTCTTCTGCTTCAGATATTCTGCTATTGATTCCTTCTAGAGTATTTTTAATTTCAGTAATTGTGTTGTTTGTCTCTGTATGTTTATTCTTTAATTCTTTTAGGTCTTTGTTGGTTGATTCCTGCATTTTCTCCATTCTGTTTTCAAGGTTTTTGATCATCTTTACTATCATTATTCTGAATTCTTTTTCAGGTAGTTTGCCTATTTCTTCTTCATTTATTTGTACTTCTGTGTTTCTAGTTTGTTCCTTCATTTGTGTATTATTTCTCTGCCTTTTCATTATTTTCTTTTAACTTCTTGTGTTTGAGATCTCCTTTCCCCAGGCTTTTCTTTCCTTGAAGAAGGTTGAATTCTTTCTTCCTTTTGGTTTCTGCCCTCCTAAGGTTGGTCCAGTGGTTTGTGTGAGCCTCTTATAGGGTGAGATTTGTTCGGAGTTTTTATTGTTTGTTTGTTTTTCCTCTGATGGGGAAGGTTGAGTGAGGTGGTAATGCTCTCTGCTGATGATTGGGTTTGCAATTTTGTTTTGTTTGTTGTTTAGATGAGGCATCCTGCACAGGGTGCTACTGGTGGTTGGGTGATGCTGGGTCTTGTATTCAAATGGTTTCCTTTGTGTGAACTCTCACTAGTTGATACTCCCTAGGGTTAGTTCTCAGGTAGTGTAGGGTCTTGGAGTGGTCCTACTCCAAAGGCTAAGGGCTTGACCTCACATTAATAGGGGGTCTCCTGAAATAAAATGGTAGCTTCTCTGTTACAGTTATGCAGACCAAATCCACATCTAACGTGCAGTGCCTTACTAGGTTCATACTTAATACTACACACCAAAATATAGCAAAATAGATAAAACATTTATACATTAAAGCCATTAAACAACTGAAAGAAAATATAGGTTTTTTTTTTTTAATCTTACTACAGAAATAAGTTTTCTAAGGGGAAAAAAAAGAAACCTTAGAGTGAACATTTTTACATTTGAAAACATAAAAACCTTTAGAACCTTCATATGTCTATAAAAAATCTAAAATTGATTTTTAATAGCAAAATGATTTTGAAAAATATTGTAGCATATATAACTGATTATTACTATTATTTTATAAAGGTTTTTTTATGAATCAACAACAAAAATTGGAAGATA